>QPKB01000003.1:32205761-32729177 GCA_003546025.1 Camphora micrantha | reverse complement strand
ATTCCTTCTCTTTCGGAGTTAGAGGTCTTAGTATCAACCCCCGGTTCTATCCTCTTCAGGAACAGAAGGTTAAGTCTACTTTTGCTACCACCTAGGGGCCACAAGGGTTTTACCCAGCTTCTCTCTTGGCTAGAAGGGAATAGTCTATCCCAATCGTCGGCCCTGAAGCATATGTTTTTGTTTTCTACAAACGATTGTGATCAAGAGAACTGTCTTCAAATACATATGATCTTCTGTATCATCCGAACCAAAGTCTCATCCCGAGGCCATGTTACAATTCAAAACTTTGCCTGATACTGCACATCTCAAACAAGGTCGACTATGATTGGAATTCTTACCAAATACAGTCGGATTTCATTTCAAACTCTACTAGGGACACCAATTGAGATTTTGCTTTAGGAGACTGACTCTTAGGCCTATGCCAATGCCTAATTCGATGCAAGGCCCAATGACAATGGGCCATGCAATTCCTAACATTTTCTTAGTTCAAACTTACTACCACCTCGAATTGGCACTACCCCAACTTGTTGGTCAATCTACTACTGTCCACCATTTGATTTTTATACAAGTTAAGCTAAAATCTGAAGCTCTTAAATGACCAGACAGAATGGTTAGATTGGGGGTGAATTTTTGCCCCATTTAAGGAAGAAAATGTTTTAGTATAGTTGGTACGTACGGTTAACAATAAATTGAGAACATAGAGAGGAAGTTCCTTATCATGTAAGGAATCAAGCGTAGACTTAGGTGTACTGTTTTGGTCTCATTCACCCCCATAGACTAGAAAAAGCCCAAAAGATTTTATGGGCATGAGGCCGCTGCCCCGTGAGAAATAAGCCCTTGGACTCCTATAAAATACCAAATCCGCAAGAAAATCCTGAATTCGCCACTGGGTGGAACCATTATACACGAGTTGGAGTTGGGATTAACCTTATTGTTTTCTTTGTTGGAGTAATGCACTAATGCCCAATCATTTATATATAGTTAAAATTTGTAAATTTAATTATGTGCCTAGGGCCAATGGCTACGAGTGTGGGGCAAGAGCGTCCATAACATGCAAATAAATCTTGAAAAAAAAAAAAAAAACCTCCTTATCTAGAAGGCCCTTTTATATATTATTTCTTATATATGAATCCTCCAAGAAATTTTTTTTTGCATATTGGCTCTTCAAGGAAGAATTCATCGATCTGCCATTGAAATCGCAATGAGATTGGTATATATGCATGGCTTCCAGCTTGATCAGCTTCTTCTCCTTGCTAGATTGATATTTCTCATGCTGTCTGCTCCAAAACACGCTGTATTGATGGCCTTAGGATTATGGTTTAAAATGGTGGTATCGATCGCGGTATCGGCTGGGCCCAAAAACCGATACGGTATCGGTATCGGTCGTAGTTATCGGTCCATCGCAGTCGTCGTGGTGTGAATTTTTTCTTTAATCCAAAAAGATTTACAAAAATATCCAGAATATTAGAAAATGCTAGAAAATAGTTTTTTTTTTTCCAATTAGCAGCAACTATAATTCAAAATATTGGTCCCCCTAAGTCATGACATCCTGTATTGCTGTTTGATTTTGAATTATAATATATGTTAAGTTCTAGTGTTTGATATTTAGGCCTATTTTATAATTTATAAATGCATTGATATAGCTCATATTGGCTACTAAAGAGTTTTTCTTAATATTTTATTCACTTCATATATGTGATCAATATGACATTGTGTCTAACTTAAGGAGGTTTTCTTTCTAGAAGTTTAGTTTTATCATAAATAGACCCAATAAATAGGGTACAAGTAGAAATAAAAAAATTCACTATACTTCAAGTAATTGGGCCCACCAATATATATGGAATAATATAAAACATATTATTTTTAATATATTATTCACATAGTGAGCCCAATTTCAATTTGATTGGTGATTTGGTGGCCCAATTTGATTGGGCTGAGCCCAATTTTAATTTGTTGTGCCCACAATTAGGAAATTTATGTTTCATATATAAGTGGGCCCCACTGTAGGGACCACAAACATGTTATAAAGACCATCGTGCCACACTGCAAAAGTCCAGAGTACATACCACATGGGAAAGATTAAAGATAAAGGTAAAAGTTAAAAGGAATTATTGCCACTTTTTCTCACCGACAAAGACACAGAGAAGAAGGGAAGAAGGAGAGGGAAGGAGAAAAAGAAAGAGGGAAGGAGAAGATGCAGTCGCCGGTCGCCGGCCGTCGGTGGTTCTCCTTAGTGTTTCCCCTCTGCATTCTTTTATTAGTTTTTTTTTTGTTTTTTCCCACTTGCAACAAATGGGTTCTGGAGCAAAGCTTTTCTCTCCTTTTCACTTTTTTTTTTTTTTTTTTCTATATTCATTTTTCTGCAACCGAGAAAAAATATCCGCCAAAACCATTTCCCATATGGCCGATATTTTGAAAATACCGGCCGGTATTGATATTTTGGCCGATATTTTCATAATATCGGCCGACATGACCAATACTTTTGTGATATTTTTCAAATCTGGTACCAATACCGATTCACATGAACATATCGTTGCGGTACATGCTGATATCGGTACATATTATCCTATACATACCTGTATCGTCCGATATTTTAAACAATGCTCAGGATGCCAATCCTCAATAGAAATAAAAGGGTGATCATGACAAAAAAAACCTCTCTGCAAACCTCAGTCATACTTCTAATGTATCATGAAAACGTTCCTCCGAATGGATGGAAGAAGTACAAGTGTTTTCAAACATCAAACCAAAATTTTAATGAGCTAAGTTGAAAATTTGAGCCCAGGAATATATGGCCGGCGAACACATCCAATCATGAGTACAACTCACATGTGTATCCACATGGTGACAAGTGGTTGTCCTACAGATCTGTTGTGATCTAGGCCGGCCTACGAAAAGAGATGAATCACGCACACGTGAACACAGATTTACATGATTTAACTTTTGGCCTACGTCTACGGAAAGACGGGAGAATTCACTATGCAATTAGAAGAGAGATGTACATCCTAAAGACTCTAGTCTATATTTATAATATCAGCCTCGAAACCTGGTTACACTCAAACACTACTTCTTAATCACTGTAGACCTATAACAGGCCTACTTCTAATCACAGTACTAATTGGGCAATCCAGGGGCCCAGTTAACCAAGATTAATTAACTTTTACTGAGCCATACAAATTAATAAGATCCAAAAAGAGATGGGAAAATTACAAAATAGGGTTTAAGTTGTTTTTACTTTTCAAAACAGGATAAGATTAAATTAACATTTCAAAATGAGTCATAAGTTTTCCAAGTGAGTTTCAATCCAGGACATTCAGCAAGAAAGGGCGTCGTCCAGTCATTTTTTCAATTTTAATTTTTAAAAACCCAAAACTGCCTATTAGGGTTTAAGTGGTAAAAGATAAAGGAAGTTTCATATTCTCTAGCCCCTTTTAAAATCGATGTTTCTCTCTGGCCTTTATACTTCAGCCTTCCTTCTTCTCCAACGTCAACGGCGAGCAGCATTGGCACCAGCGAACGGAATCCTCGAAAGTTCAAGGTATTGTGCTACCTTCCATATTCACTTTCTTCCTCCCTTTCCCATTCTTTCTTCCTACTTTCCCACGAAAACCGTGCCACATCCCTCACGTCTCTGCATGCAATGTCTGTTGTTGGATGGGGGATGTATTATTTCTAGAAGAAGCTTTACTGGCTTCAATGAGGGTCTCGTTCAAAATAAGGGTTCTCGTTCAGCTCTTCTAGAAACAAGGCTCCCTTAGCAGATTTTTTCTTTACATTTT
Organism: Camphora micrantha; assembly: GCA_003546025.1. Lineage (NCBI taxonomy): Eukaryota > Viridiplantae > Streptophyta > Magnoliopsida > Laurales > Lauraceae > Camphora > Camphora micrantha. Next base: position 32,725,398 of record QPKB01000003.1, on the reverse strand, counting down.
CAAATCTGTTTCATATGCCATGTTATGGCAGAACCAAACCCAAAGTAAAACTTATGTTAGGTTTTTTAGTGTTGGCTAAATTCATGGGTTGAGCAAAACTCTGGTTCTTTTGAGTTGTGTTTTATATTTAAAAAATGACTCTAAAGATAGAAAATTAGAAAAACTCAGTAAAATAAAGTTTGAAAGAATTAGAAGAAGAAAACTGAAGAAAAAAGAGCTAAAATTCCGGATCAACCAACATGGGGACCACTCGAGCGACGATCATTCGCTCAAGCGGACATGATGCAGAATGGCCCAGTGCTGAAACAGAACCTCATCTGCTTGAGTGGATAGCGGATCCACTTGAGCGGACATATGGCGGCGGAGTCCCAAGAAAATTAGAAACTATATTTCTAATCGTGTCCAAACTGCTTGTTTTTATCCTAATCAAGTTAGGCAACTTTAAGCACGTACCTAGGGCTATTTATAAAGGACTCAAGGGTTATTCTAAATTAACACCTCACCTCTCAAAGTTCTGATTTAAAGATTATATTGAGAGAATTCTTCTCTAGAGTTTTATTAAGAAGTTGTGCTGACAAGTTCTCTAAAGCCAGTTTTTCTGCATCCTTTGTAGAAGTTTATCTTATTGCGAGAAGACTTGAGGAGTCAAGCACTGGATTGAATCTGTTGCAATCAACGGTGTAAAGTTTTTTAAGCGTAAAGTGACAGAAGGTAACTTCAGTCCTTGGGTAGGGGACATCTGGGGAAGAGATCTGAGTTTCTTATAATTGCGAGATTTATAGTGTTTAATATGATCCAGTTCGGAACGGTAATTTTTCACCCGATTAGAGTTTTCCAACTTAAAATTTGGTGTACTTATGGTATGTGCGTGTGATTTTATTTCCACTGTATTATTATTTATTATTACACACTTTTAGGCCTGATTGTTTGAGTAGACCAATATAGAGATCGCGGACTCTAAAACTTTCAACTTCTCTACATGAGAACCTTGTGTAGCAACATATTGTAAACATTCATGTATGCAAAGATTCATACCCACTGCCCTTGTCAATCTCAAGTCGGACATTTAAGGGTGATAGCAAGAAAAGTGTAATTGAAGATTCAACTCTAATTAAATTAAGGAAAATAATTGAGGTATATTAGAATTTTATTGATGGTGTTAATGTTAAGTTTAGATGTATGAACAGATTATTAAACTATAAAAAAGAACAAAGGCCGGATTTGACAATGGGTACTATGAAAAACATAGAGATCAAGTCGGCTATGATTTTAATGATTGGTGTCCATGTAAGTATTAAATTTTGTTGCAAATCAATTGGTGGGACCCTCATGTAAGGTCCAAAATTCAAAAATTTAGGGCCTACTTATAGATCACAGTCGGCTTCTTCTTTATTGTTTTTAATCAATTTGTGGTGCCCACTTTGAAAGCCATTTTTTCCCGTTCTCTTTTATTGCTTGTCTCAGGTTCTAACAATCTGTAGGTCCCATTGTGAAGGTCAATTTTTTTTCCTTACAGGACTCGCAATTTACGAGAGTCATTTTCATAGGCTGTATTTTATTATTTTTTATATTATTTTTCTTTCAATATTCAGTAAAATTAATCCATGGAGCTTATTGCATAACCAAATAATTTCAAAATCCACATTTAATCTTGAAATTGATATTCAATCTATGCCTAAGTACAACATTCCGGCCAAATAATGCCTTGTAATTTGATTTTTACTTTTTCCAAGCAGTTTCTTTACAGCAAAGTATTCCACCTCAAACTCCTCATCTCGGGAGTAGGTTTGGAGTAGTAAGCCACTCGAGTCAAACTCTCCTAGGATCTCATCTTAAAAATTTAGGTGAGAAACTATGTTGACAACTGCTTAGCCTTGTATGGCAAACGGGCTACATAATTTCTAACAATTTAAAAATGATCGGTACCTTGTTCCTCTGCCAGATGACCCATCTACTTAAAATTATGGGTAGAAGCTGAAAGAGGATTTTAATTCCGTCTGGAAATTGCATAGGGGATCCAGGTCAAGGTCATAAGACATTGTAAAGTAGCGTAATTAAGCTATGGGAAAGCAGGAAAAAAGGTTGAATCCTCGGACAGATACATTTAATACACAGGTCAGAGACATGTTTACGTGTCAACAAAAGCAATGGGAACTCCAGACTAATTTTCGAATGAAACAGGTCACGGTCACGGTCACGATGCACATGAATATCCATTGTGTTTATAAACTGAACACGGCTTAGCAGATTGGCTGAAGACAAATTTTAGGTCCTAGGATTGGAGAACTTGAACTGGAAGTGGGGCTTGTCTATACATGTTATACTCACTTATACTATTGTGAGTTTTAGCTTGAGTAGCTCAGATTTTTAACTTTCGATTTTTGCTCCTTCAACTCAAGAATTCTATAAGTTAGAGACTCACATGATCCGATATCGCTTTTTCTTTTCTTTTCATTTTGTTTCTCAACATTGGTTTGAAACAAATACACACACGTACATAACATATTTTCATCAACATCAGAGATTTTCTCATAAATTAATCAGTGGCCCATATACGAAATTTACTCGGCCCAAAATCCCGGCATAGCTTATCTAACGTAAGGTTGTTAAAGGGTTTTCAATAGGAGTGAACATGAGCAGTTCAAATCGATTTAGAGAGAAAATCATCAACCAAACCGAACCCATCGGTTTTCTTTTTTTCCAAACCGAACCGAACCGCCCAGGTGCTCAAACCTAACTGAACTTTTTTATTTTTTATTTCTTTTATTTTTTCACAAAAAGACTGCAGTTCAAACTTGGTCCATCAAATGGAATGAGGAGAAATTATAATGAACACTAAAATATATTTCATAATTCATTGCAACCAAGGAAGCATACATCAAATGATGGATGAACTCTTTCCATCCATCATCCGGTCGCGTAATTGAAAATACCAGGCTAGGTTCTGCCAACTTTTCAGGCCAATGAGCTGAAGCAGTTTAAATCTTTTGGTAAAATACACTAACAAAATGGTCAGGTACATACCTATTTCTCTGCATAAAACTTGAACTAAGTTACAGTGCTTGATCTAGACCAATGAATTTAGTATAAAAGGAACTATTTTTTTATTTTTTTATTTTTGCCAACAAGATGGGCTCGAGTGGAATATAGCCCCAATTTTGAACTAATTGAGATGTGCCTCTTCATAGTTCACTTTCTCTTAGGTTAGGTCAAACCTCTGGGAAGTGCCACTAAAAATCTAATAATGCACACTTCTTGTAAAATTTTTATCAAACATGTAACATGCAAGTAGAACATACAAGAGCTTCCCCTAAGGGTAAAATAGTCAAAACTCAATACTCAAGTTAATACATACGGTCGGTTCAGTTTAGACGGTTAACCATGGGTTCAAACCGATAACCGACCGATGTAAGGCGGTTTCTATGATTTTCAAACCGCTGACCAAACCAATCTACATAAAACCGATCTGAACCACCCGGTTCGGTCGGTTCGGTTCGGTTTTGCGACGATACTGAATTTTTTGTGCAGCCCTAATTTTCAACACTTTAGATCTTACACTAAGGCATCATTAAAAAATAAATGTACAACCACTGAGTCTAACGTTGGGGAGCAAGGATGAAATTAGTGGTAGCGGTGGCGGCAGGCCAACGCTACGAAGCGGGGGGAGCGATTTGGAAAAATTGTTGAAATTTTTTGAAAATATTCAAGAAAATCCAGAATATTGAAAAATGATAGAAATTTATTTATTTATTTATTTACAAAAATAACTAAGATAAAAGACTACAGCGGTCCCCTCATTGTATGAGATCATATATCACTAACAATATTGATCGATCTATCTACATATATTCGCAGTGACAAAATGCTTATAATGAAACATTGCACAAATAAGCAATTTTAGCAAAACTGCACAACATATTTGGTAAGGGTTATTTTAACTAATAGAGTCAAAATTGGCTATGGCTCATTGTATTAAAGTAAAATTACGCCATGGCCCTATTTCCTATTAGATAAGACTTGGTCGGGGCCCATATTTATTAGAGTGAGATTTGGTCAGGGCCCGTATCTATTAGAGCCAAGTTTGGCTATGCCAATTTTCAATTAGAGTGTTATTTGCCCAGGCCTATTTCCAATTAGATTGACATTTAATTAAGGCCTGATTTCAATTAGAGTGAAACTTAATTAAGGCCTATTTTCAATTAGAATGAAATTTAACTAAGGCTTGTTTTTAATTAGTGTGGAATTTAATTACGTCCCACTTTCACCTAAAATGAAATTTAATTAAGACCCATTTTTTTATTGAAGTGATTAATGAATAGGATTCGTAATGCATAATATTTTGCTAATCTCGTTAATGTTGAGTGTGATCATTAGTAGTTGGGCCAATAGAAACATGTAAAAGACCGAGATTTGTCCTAGGTAGGCCCATAGAAACATGTAAAAGACCGAGAAAACTAAAAAGGGCTTTGCAAAACCTATTTCATTCTTTAAATAAAAGATCGAGAAAACCAGAAAGGGCTTTCCAAACCCTATTTCACATTTTGCAGCAAGGGTCGGCATTGAGAAAGGCAGAGAGAGGGAAAGGAAGGGAGGAGGGAGGAGGGAGGAGGAGGAGAAAAGAAGGAATAAAAAGAGAGAGGAAGGTTGATGCTGCCAAACGGTGGTGCTGTTGTTGCCAGACGGTGGTGGTACTGCTGCTGGATTGTGGTGATGATGCTACTATTGTTGCTAGATGACCATGGTGGATCAGCTGCTCCAGGTATGCCGTTTTCTTTTTTCTATTTTTTCTTTTTGTTTTTTCTTTCTTCCTTTCTGTTTATACTTCCTCTCTTTTTCTTTTATTTTTTGTTCTATTGGTGTTCTACTTCCACACATCCAACAAATGAAGGTTTTTTTTTTCCGGTGTAGTGGTTTGTATGTAGCATCTCGTATCGGCCGCTGCGGGCCACCTCGATTGAGAACGCCCATAAAATGCATTTATCGTAGTGGCCAATACCGCTACACCCAATATATCAGTAGAGGCCAATATTTTCATTCTTTCGAGGGAGTGCTAACTCCTCTTCATAATAGGTCAACCGTCTCTTGGTTCTCACTTTTGTATATTTGCCTAGTTTTCCCATGTAACAAGAATGGTCCCCACATTTGGTGTGTGCAAAAGTGCTTGATCTACAAGGGCTAAGGGAGAAGATATTTCTTGAGGAGGCTAATATTTAGTAAGACCCCGACCCCTAATTTTCGGGATTAGTGTTATTTTTATTTGTGGATTAGTTTCTCTAAGAGGGATTAGTGTTTGTTTGGTTGCGTTTGTGAGTTAGAATGGTTTTTCTTTAGTTTTGGGAAGTTTTGAGAGCTAGTGGAACTAGACAGTGACCGAGTGGTCTTACTTGTTTTGCGTAATCAGCTTGGAGAGGTTCTTTGGAATTCCCAACAAATTCTCATTTTGGCTTCATTTGACTAGTCTCGTCATTCCCTACAACTTTCGTGTTCACTCCGTACCTTTTTGAAGCTCTGAAAATCAGTTTTTCCAGCCTTAGGGGCAAATCAATCTTTTCACATTGAATCTGGACCCAAATTTCGAAATTCTAGAGCCATGTCAAAAATATACTTTTTAGAAACTAGATTTTATGACGAACAATTCTTCGTCGAACTCTTTTGAGGCCCGGAAAACCATGTTTTAATACCGACAAGTTTAAGTGATTGTGGGGCCCACACCCACCCTTTATAATAGGACCAGCCCTCTCCCTTCTTCCTTATTTGTTCGAGCACACATAGGGAGAGAAGCTCCAGCTCCTTAGGGCTTTTTGCCCATTCTCTTCTTCTTCTAGCTTTTTCCTCCTCAATCACTACCAAACCTTGCACCAATAAGCAAATGGAGATTGTCTTCTTCTTCCTCTCATAGAGAACTTCCTTGTGATAAAATTTGTAATGGAAGTCATCCATCCTAAGATCTCCTTGAAGATCATCTTGCCCATTTGAAGAACTTTCTTGTAAGCTTCCCCTTCCATTCTCCTTGATATGCACTCTCCTATCCCTAAAGGGAAGCTCTAGTTTTATTATTTTGAGCTTTCTTCTTCTTGTTCCTTGTTTTGACCCATTTAGGTTTGTTTTTGGGTTTTTTTTTTTATTGTACTTGTAGGTTAACTTGAGAGGTCTTGATTAGTTACTTAGTTTGCCAAGCTTGGACCTAAGGCAAGTGGATGAATGGATATTTTGAGCATTAAATGGTTTTTTATGAGTAATGTAGATGATTTTACTATTCATTCTTAACTTGCATTGAATTTGAAATAAATGCTCATGAATGAATATTGTTAGTTTGTTTAACTCTTGAAAATGTTTACTTGTATGGCCTTTTATTTCACACTTGTTAATAGTTCAAATGAACCTTTGTGATTGTTGGGTTCCTTCTCTTTCTTTGGTGATTGAATGTGAAGAGAATGGAGACGATTGGATTGAATGCTTATGGAAGATTTGATGATGGTTTGGATGGTGTTTGAAGGAGGTTTTGAACTCCTCATTTAGGTGAAGAAACGGGACTCAAAGGAATTTATAAGAAGAGGAAAAGAAGAGAAGCAGAATTGTCCCGGAACCAGTTTCTGGACAGTTCGCTCGAGCAAACTTGACAGGTCGCTCAAGCGAACCGTCCAGGAAAGGGTTTCGTTCCATCCAGAGGGTAGTTCGCTCGAGCAAATCTTGGCTCGTTTAAGCGAACCCTCCCAGAATTCCATCCAGAGAATGGTTAGCTTGAGCGAACTGTTATTTCGCTCGAGCCAACCTAAACTGGACGAGTTCGCTCGAGCGAACCCAACTTCTCTCGAGCGAACCCATCCAGAAAATCATTCTAGAGAGCTCATCACTTGAGCGAACTTCAGGTCCGCTCGAGCGATGGACACTGTTCATCTAGGATTATTTTGGGAGCAAAAATAAAATGTTTAAATGATTGGGAGAGGTTTGTTGGGAACCCTATTATGATGGGTAGACCTATAACCATTGTTAAAAACCCGTTTGAGAAAGAAACCACACTACGGAGATTCATTTAAAGTTTTGAAAATTCCTAAGGTGTATAAGGAGCCCGGAATGTCTCCAAACTCAAGGAGTACCAAGTCTATACCCTATTCACCTTAAACAAATCTTGAACCCGATATTTTGCTCGAAACTTCAAAAGTTCATTTGTATATTCCCTTGTTCCCGAGATTTATACTATATGACTTGTTATTCCCGAACACATTGAAATTGTACTTGTAACAGTTGCTAGCCCCGAAATGTATCGCCCGGCATGATAGGATGTTTGCACTTTTGAGCACCCCCCATCCCACCCGTTTATATACTTGCACTTGATGTATTTTATACATGACTTGATTTCTGTAATTTGACCTATGAGTCGGCACCACTAAGCTTGGATAACCTTGTTGGTCTGATCCAACGAGTTGAAGATCCCCCTCTTGTCCCGCCAGCTACAATTTCGATCCCGCTATCCGGTTATTACCGTGGTCTTGTCCTGATACCCCAGCTTGTTATCGTGGTTCCCGATGCCCGGCTCGCTACCGTGGTCATGTCTCGTATATTATATGTATATGTATATTTCGTTGAATCTCCTCACCTCCTGCGATTGAGATCAACGCCCCGATATGCTCTTGTCACTTCAGTGATAGAAAACTTAGCTTCGTGTGGTTGCCACCTTACTTGTTTCCTGATTCCTTGGATACCTTTACATGCTTTTATATTGCATACATGTTTTGAATAATTGATTCCTCTCTTTCATGGAAATTGTTGCCAAACAGGTTTAAATGTTTCTCAATGTAAATTTACTTATTATTGTTATATTCTTTCACCCACCTGCCAGACCGTCGTGTCTGACCCACTATTTTGGTACTCAGGTTCAATTTTCCCCGTTCTGAGTTGAAAGCTTTTGTTGGTTGTGGAGCCATGAGTTTGCAGGTCATTTTGTCGGCTATGTCATGTAGACATTGAGCTTGACATTGGAGCTACGTCACTTATGGGTAGTGGTTATTAGTTTGCTATTGTATGGCTTCTATTAGCATTTCCTTGGGATTTGTTAATTAATGTACATTGATAATTTGTAACTTAAACATGTATGGGAATGTAATATCCTGTTACTGTCAGCTCTGTACTTTGTTGTGGTGATTTATTCTCGTCTGATATGGTTCTTGATATGATAGCTTTATGCTAGTGGTTGAGTGTGATGCGGAATCCGATGACCACGGACTCTGGGTCGCAATGCCACAAAAGCTTCCGCAAAATATTCAGAGTGTGTTGGAATTTGTGATCCTCACACACCCGAATCTTGGAGAAATATAATTATATCACTTAATCCCATTCACGCCCCGGAGGTCGGGCCGCTTCAGGGTCCGAGTTTGGGAGCGTGACATTTAGGGCTTGTTTCTTTTGTAGAATCAAAGGAATTCAAGTCCAAAGAATTTGTAAATTCCTCAGAAGATGGCCCATTCGGTGGGATTCCTAAATCCTTCTCTTGGTGGAGAATTTTCAGATGCTAAGAAAGCATAAATTTTGAGAAATCAAAATGTCATTTGAAACTTTTTAGATGGGTAGAGTTTGACATTATAACAAAGAAACATGGCATTTGCAAAATGCAGGATAAGCCATCGCATTAGATTTAATTCTTAGTAGAGAGCTTGGGTCAGCATAAAACTCGTGGAGCATTCACTGGCGAAACCAAGGGGGCCTTTTAGGGACCATGTGTTAAGAATTTGTATAGACTCCTCATGACTAATTATTTAAGGGACATGAAAATTCTTTACTGATCATCCAGAGATCCGAAGCATTCGCAAGATTTCCAAAAGTACTTGACCACCAAAGTGCAAAAGGATCCTTACAAGATCTAGTTCCACATCCCATCTGGGGCTTGTAGCTTGAACCTTGCATCTAGGCCGGGTGGGCTAGAGCTAGCATTTCTTATTATTTTTGTTTCACTAAAGTGGGGGTTTCTTTTTCTTTTTTAATGGGAATCACAAGGCTGCCTCTATGGACAAAGCACCTGCTCCTACACTCCACCTAGGGACTGATCCTTTGGTGGGCAGATTTTAAAAAGTAGAATTTTTGTTAATTAAATATTTACTTATGCCTGAGGGGCATGTTTGTTTGCATTAGACTACGTAGGAATTGAATACATAGGATTTCAAGGCATAAGTGGTAAAAAAAAAAAAAAAAAGAAGAAGAAGATGAAGATCATAGGTGAACTGAAAATAAGCGTCAAATAACCTTCTCTTTTTATATGTACAAAAACTAATATTAAAAGCAAAGGGACCAAACAAAATGAAACAAACACAGAAGGATTTTATAAAAGCTTTATAAACAAGGATAATAAGATAACATAAAACACAAACTGGAGGAACAACCCGATCAACTCCTTGCTTAGCTAAATAGTCCGCTAGATCATTGGCTGAATGGATAATATGCTTGAGCACAATCTGAATAGAAGAAGACAAATCTCTAATCTCTTTAAGAAGGTATTGAAATTTCCAAGGAGCACCCGCATTTTTCAAAACCCAAGAAATTTTATTGCACAAGTCACATTCTACAGTCAACCTTCAATAATATGAATCGGAAAAAATCCTCATCGCCTGAAGAATGGCAACTACCTCCACCTTGTTTGAAACTCCAACTCCAATAGACTTTGAAAAGGAATCCAACAACTCCCTTTCGAAATTACAAAACAAACCTCCAATGCCCGTTGGGGCCAGATTGCCTCCAGTGGCCCCATGCAAAACATGAAACCCAATTGCAACAAATATTGCCCAGTCTGGAAGATACAAGCTCCTTTCTCCCAATTTCCTATTTTTTAATTTTCAACAACACCAGCCGGCGCCTTCTTCTCCGGAAAATGCCAACCGATCTCGCAGTAATGCACAAAGGTAACTCCTTGGCTTCTAGATGCTACTTGTGCCACAGAGATATAGAATTAGATCTCCACTTATTCTTCTATTGTAACTTAGCCCATCAGCTCTGGAATTGGCTTCTCTGTCAAAGAGGCCCCCCTCCCTCTCCCCCTTTCTCTCCTTCTTCTATTTGGACTGCCTTAGTGCAGGGTGTAGATGTTCATGGAAGAAAATCTGCCTCTGCAATTTTCTTCCAAGCCATCTACGTCCTATGGTTCCTCCGTAACGAAGCTAAGCACCGCTGCAAGCTTCCTTCTTTGATAAAAGCTCAGTTGGTCTTTATGGATAGATTGGGGGGTATGCTCAGCTCAATTTCTGGCAAGAGAATTCCTTCTCACCCCATCTTAAGGTCTTTTGGGTGGATTGACTAGCTCTCTCTCTTCTCTCTTTGCTGCCAAAGATGTATGGTGGTTTAGTGGAGTCTTGAGCTGATTTTTGTTCTGCTTAGTGTGTAAGGGGCTGTGGGTGCCTGATCTTTGCAATGTTGAGCTTGGATAAGTTGGTTGTTTCTTCCTCCCTGTTCCACCTTTGTTTGCAATGTTGTGCAGTGCTTGCCCTCTTTTCTTCTCCTTAATGTGTGCAGTCTCCTCTTCCGGCTTGGCTCTTCTCTACTGTTGCTTTCTTCTTTCCTAGGAGAAGCTATGGTGCCTTGGCATTTTTTGTTCTGTGCAGAGCTGGTTGGCATTGCTCAACCCAGGTGGCTTCTCCGTCCAAGCAATGTGGTTTGCTTTGTTGGAGCTCTGCGTCTCTTTGGTATGTTCAGCTGGTTTGTTTCTGTTTGGGCTCTGCTACAGTTGCTTCTCCGAGTAGTTTATTGTCCGTCTGAGAGATGGGGAAGTTCTTTCTTCTTTGTGGCCTTTTCTTTGTATTTCTGTCGTCTCTGTTCTTTGTTCTTTCCTTGGTTGGTTTGCTATTTTGGGTTGGCAATCCTTTTTATTAGCCTCCCTCTAATGGTTTTTCTTTGTAAATTTGGGGTCTTACGCCCTTCTCCCTCTTCTTCTTCAATACAAATTTACCTTAAAGCAAAGAAAAAATATAAAATATAAAATAAAAACAACACTAACCCCCCAACGTCTTATTTTATCAATTTTCAACAACACTGACTCCAAGATGTCATGCGAGAAAAAATTTGGATCACGAAATACTCTCTCATTTATTTCCTTCCAAATAACCCAAAGGATGGCATAGGGAGTAAGATTCCAAAGAAACAAATTGCATCCCTTAAAAAGAGCCATATACCAAGCTACAAATACACCACTTATAGTACTAGGAAATTAATTAAAGCACCAAAAAGTTTGCGCCTCACCAAAAAATGCCCCAAAACCCAAGATGAAACCTTATCATGACCCAACATACAATAGATGCTAAGGCTCAAAATGTGACATTCACTCCAACGCCAGCTCGATGCTTCACTCTACATCGTCTACACTCCATTCTACAAAACCCTGTGGTTCCTCTTGGACCGTCTCAATTCCCAGCTCAAAGAGAGTGGGGTTGTGACCTATAACACCAAACGTAGTATTAGAGGATGAATAGGCTAAGCAAAGATCAATGTAAATAACATCATTTTGTTGCTTCAAAATAAAGTGTAATGATAGTAGATCGAAGGAAAGTAAATAAGAATGAACTGAGCAGGATTAAGTGTGAATCGCAGTAAGCATATTGAATCATCTTAATAAACAAAACATTACAAATACTTCTAAGCAAACTGGCAAACCACACCACTAAATTTTTCAAGTTGTCTGGTTGCCCCGACATTGACAGTAGCAATGAGCAAAGCAACTAGAGGAGGGTACCAAGATACCTGAGGTGAGCTTTGGGATGCCTTGGACTTGTTACAACATTGCAATGGATGATATGTACATAAATATATATTAAACAAACTTGAGTGATGCTGACTCAAATTCAACGGACTACATGGTCCAACAAAGGGGAAACTACCCATATACTAAAAAAATCTTCAAACAAAGTCTTTTGACTCACTTTCAAAGTGGCAGCCCTTCTAATGTCTTAAAACTAACTAAAAAGGCAAAACAAACTAAACAAAGCTTACTGAATTTCAAAAGTGGGTAACCACGTGCTAACAGTACGGAAACGACGAATACTGGACAAGATTTAGGAGACTATTTTATTAAACTTAGTTTAGAGTCATAAATTACCTATGTCGGAGTCTAACCCAATTTGAACAGTATTTTGGTACAAAAAGGGTGGTCCCAAAATGAGTGGAAAAGACTAAGTTCCGAGTCATTTAGAAGGTAGCAGGCAACTAGGGCTAGACTCACCAACCAAGATGACCAGAACCATTGATCTTGTCATATCCAAGGGAAGGAACAAGCAAAGGACTGCCTGCACATCCCAAGGCATGACTTATATATTTTAAATTATCTAAACTATGGCCATTTATGAAAAAGGGTGATTGGATAGTGACTTCATGACGCAATAGAGTTACATGTATCCTACATTGAGAATAGACAAGTGGACTAAGTAAAAATATATCCTAATTGACTGATCATCAAAGGAACTATTCATTCTAGGTCATGGGATGTCGTCTTCATGTTTTTGTAATTAACCTCATTCATCCTTATTTATCCATTGAGTCCAAATGTCAGGGGTTACTTGTCCTTTGGTGCTTTGAAGGTATTAGACATTCAACACACTTAGGTTAACACATTCATGACTTGAGAACGCAGTACACATGACTCCGGACAATCCAAGGAGTGTATGTCAACTCAAACAACACCTCCTAATAGCTTAAGTCCAAGTATTGTACCATTGGGTTACAAGTCCATTTCTATATCCTAAGGTTCAAGGTTCAACTTAAAAGAACTAAGGTTTATAGTCCTCTAGTTGATCAATTAGAGTGAGCAAACATTGGACCAAAACATGCTACTCTAGTCCCCAAAATATCTCCAAAAGGAATGGAAAGAAGTGGTTCAAACCCCCATCAAAGAAGGCCCCAAAAGGGGTCAACCTTGTGTGTGATCAGACATGAAGACCAAGCTGGTTGGACATAGGCCTGTCAGGCCATGTTTGACCGCAGTACTGGTCGGACATGGCCTGATAGGCCTACGTCCAAACAGAATTGAAGTCAATCACTATGTGACTGATTTCTAGTGCTATTTCATTCCAACTTTTGGCCTTCTTTTGAGGACCTTTTGGCACATAGTTGGGGGTCTTTTAATCATCAATTTAAGCCCCTGTTTCGCTTCTCTATTTTTAGACTTTATTTCTTTAAAGGGAGATGCTCCTATGAGAGATATCTCTCACCTTAAATGAGAGATTGGGTGGGGGCCCTGACATTTAAGTTGTTGGATGTGAGGGTTCCCACCCCTATCTCTGATGTAAGGTGAGAGATATCTCTCATAGGAGTATCTCCCTTCTCTAGATGTCTAAAGCAGGCAGAAGTTTGGAAAATAACAACATTCTGCCCACTTTAGAGAAGTAGAGGAAAAGCCATTTAAAACAACATCCCTCTTATGGATGCACTTGAAAACTAGAGGGAAAAAAACAAGAAGCGGATGAATAGCACTCTCAAGTCCACAACTGACCAGCCCATTTTTTTATTTTTTTTTTAAGTCTGAGGGAGTAAATCAAGATTCAAACCGTTGTAACTATTTAATTATAAGATCAAACATGGCTATGGGACCAAATTTTAACAATTGGATCATCACCAATCTCGAGATATGTGCAAAAGAAACGTAAACCATTTGATATTATTTTTCTGGAATCTATGGCCCCTAAACATAAGATCCAAACCATTAGATCTCTTTAGAAGGATGAACACGACTATGAGGTCAAATTTCAAAGCTTGATACCTTGTGGATCTCGAGAAGTTTGTGGAAAACTTTCAACCATTGATTTAAAAAAGTCTATTTAAAATAGATCATTGCATTACCAACATAGTTGTCAATTTCGTTTTGGTCACCATATCGGTCCCGCCTCTAAAATGAAATATTTCGTCATATCAGAAATTCGATAAAAAGTCTTCAAAAAAATTAAAATAAAATATAAAATTTTAGAACTAAATTGGAATTCAGCTAAGGACTACACCTAGTAAAAAGCCACATATATCAACACATCAATGGGGGATTGATCGATGAGTTCTTTAAAAAGAAAAGATAAAAAAACAAAAAAAGAGTAAAAGCAAAAGGACAAAAAGGACTCATTTATAATAAAATAGAAAGAAAAGGGCAAAAGGGGAAGTGCCCCTTTAAGGGCATTTGCCCTATCCAATTTCTAAGCAAGCCGTTGCTTCCAAGAAGTCTCGAGAAAAAGTGAGGCGGCTTGCCTTCCTGTGATGTTGAGAGAGAGAGAGAGAGAGAGATAGAGAGAGATGTTAGGAATTTTGTGTATTGCAATTTGATGGATGCATTATCATTTTAATCATCATTTGAATTTTCACACATGCATTGATTTAGAAAAACTTGAAATCTTGATTTACTCATGCATTGTTTTAAATCTTGTAAATCATATGTTTCATGCATGTTTTGATTGGATGCATTTTAATTTGAAAACGAAGTTTTATGAATCAAGCTAGCCTATGTTTTAAATCTTTCAAATCTTTTTAGGCTTTTATGTTTCATGATTTTAAAAGCACTTAGATTGAATTAAAATCATGTTTCCATGCTTGATTCCATGGCCCAAAAGTCCCCACAAGAAATATCCTTGAAATATGCATTCTTTGGGGAAATTGGTCCCAAGCCCGGGTCGACCGCGCAGTGTGGCCGGTCGACCGGCCCAAGGGACCCGGTCGACCGAGCACACTGTGCGATCGACCGGGAAAAGAGCCGTTGGACTTCTTTTCAAACGGTCAGATTTATGACCGTTGAGCCCGGGTCGACCGCGCCATGTACCAGGTCGACCGGGGACACGCCAGAAGTCATTTTTTGACTATAAAATGAGGTTCATTCCCTTGAAAAAGAAGTTGATCAAAGTTGAACATTTTAGTCTTCTTTGAGGTGTTTGGAGACAAAAAGAAAGGGGATGAACTAAGTGAGATCAAGGGGTCTAATGGAAAGCTAAAGCTTGGATTAATGAAGTTAAATCTCTAAGTAAGTTTTACTTTTCATTATCATATGTTTCATGCCTTGTTTAAATTATTGGTAAATTAATTTTAGCATGTTAACTATGATGTGTTGAATCCATCACTTCTCTTAATCTTTGATTTAAGTTGGATTGGATTCTTCACCCTTGATTTCAAACCAAGTTTGTTTAAAACTTTATAAAACATGTTTTGTCAAAACCGTTGATTTCTTTTGTAACATGTTTCATTTACTTGGTTGAATCAAATTTTTGTTTTCATTCATTTAAACCTTAGTTAAACTTTTATTTTTGAAAACAACATTGCACATGCATCACATGTTTAGACATAATTAATTTCATACAACTTGTGAGCTTTTGATTTTCATATCAACAATAAGTTAGTATTTTGTACATGTGATTTGCATTTCACTTCAATCAAATCTTTGTGTGCTTTAAAACTTTAAAATGCATTAAGCATACATTTATTGAGCCTTTATTTTAACTTGATTGAAGTTATCACACACACACATTATGAACATACACCTTTGCATTCATATAGTGTTTGTGTGAGTTAGATTTTCACTTTCATATCCGCCTAATTAAGAGGCATATTAATTGAGCTTAAATTGTATCTCTTTGAGTGTTTGTGTAGACACTTCTTTGAGAAGAAATCTTTATCTTGTAAAGGTTATTGCTTAGCCTAAGAAAAGCATTGTGTAAAGGTTATTGCTAAGCCTAGAAAAGCATCTTGTATAGGTTGTTGTTTAGCCTAGAAAAACAACATTGTTAGGTTATTGCTTATCCTTGGAAAGCATATTGTTAAGGTTATTGCTTAGCCTTTTTGAAAAGCATAAAATAGTGAAAATCCGGTGGGGTGTTGAGACACAAGCCGGTAGTGGATGTAGGCATTGAGGCCGAACCACTATAAATCATTGTGTAATGGTGAATGCTTTGTGGTGATTGTTTTATTTAAGCTTCCGCATATTGTTTGTTAATCATCACATGTGACTAGTTAATTGTTAAGAAGTTAAAATTGGCCATAATTAGTCATTAAGTGTAGATCACCCTATTCACCCCCCTCTAGGGTTAGGATCCTGGACTTTCAAGAGAGAGTAAGAAGAAGAAGATGACCGTCAGTAGCAGGTAGGTCGTCGGCAACATCGTCGATGAGTGGCGATGCCGACAACGTTAGTTCTTTCTATCTGTTTTTCTTTTTTTTCCCCTCTTGCCCTTTTCTTCCTACTACAACCATCTCTATCTTACCTCCTCTTCATTTGTTTTTTCTCATTTTCTTTATTGAGCCCCTTTCCCTTTCTATTTTTATTTTTATTTTAAGAAAATCTAAAACCCTATATTTCGGACATTTCGAACGAAATACCAAGATTTGGAGCGAAATCTTGGATTTCACCCGGAATGGACCCAAACCTAAACTGAGAATTTTTTATGTCTCATTTTGTTTCGGCAGAATGGCCAGAATAGAATTTTTCGGCCATTTCGGTCGTAACGAAACTAAAATGACAACTATGATTACCAAACACATTTTTCTTTTCTTCTAGTATCATTTTTTATAGCTTTATTTGTAATGGCTCAATTTTAGAGAAGTAAAGGCATACCCTCCAAAAACGAAAGCCCCAAATTTAGGGCGAAAAGTATAGGCAAGTGAATAGTAGGCTGTGTGTCCTTTTTGGGCAGTCCATTTTTTCTTTTAAGATTCTTGGATCATAAATCACGATCCAAACTGTTGGAACTGTTCAGAAGATCAAACACGGTTATGGGTCTGATCGAACACGACTATAGGTCTAAATTACAGTCGTTGGATAATTATAGATTTTGAGAGATTTGTAAAAAACAATTTAGACACTTAAGGCCTATTTCTTTGCTGGAATTCCAAGAATTCCTGTCTGGGGAATTCTTGAATTCCCAGACATAGTGGAATTCCTAGATGCAGCTTGGGCTTGAGCATCCAGGAATTCCACCAAAATACAAAGGGAGTGGAATTCCTGGATTCCCAAACATCAAAAGAGAACTTTCAAGTGGTTGGAATCCAAAATTGCTATTGAAGAAACACGGGATTCAGAAATTCCAGGGGACAACTTGTCACATCATGTCCAAGAATTCCTGGACATGGTGAATTCGTTCCTGGCATAAATTCCACAAAAGAAACAGGTCCTCAGATTGTTGAATCCCAAGATCCGAATAATTAAATCTCTCTAAAAGGTTGAATACTACTATGGGGTAAAATCTCAAAGCCTGATTTTTCGTGGATCTTGAGGAACTTGCAAAAAAACATCAACCATTGATGTACCGTGCTCGGTTTTGAATTGGTCCATAGGCAGTTCAATTTTATTCTTTTTTTTATTTTATAATAAATCAGGACCCAAATTGTTGAAATTGTCCAGAAGGTCAAACATCATTATTGGTCAAGTTTCAATTGTTGGATGATAACCAATCTTGAGATATTTGCAAAAAATATAAACCATGTGATATTATTTTCATAATTTCGTGGACTCCAAATGCAAGATCCGAACCGTTAAGTCTCTTTCGAAGGTTAAACACGGATATGGGGTCAAATAATTTTCAACCATTGATTTTAAAAGTTTATTTAAAATAAATCCATGCATTACCAAACACATTTTTTATTGTAACATCTTTTTTATTGATTTTTTTAATGGCTCTATTTTGGATGGGTCTATCAGAAAAAGAGTAGACATTGAACAAGGCCTAGTATGCATCAAATAAATGCTACTAGTCTTAAATTGGTCATCTATGACAATGATAAAATATTGCTTTCCTCTAGCTTTTTTATCTTTCTTTTTTTTACATGGGTATTGTTGAAGTCTTTGACCCAAGAGGACTAATCTCTCACCTGCTAAACCAACACGTACAAATGCACAAGACATGGGGAGGCATTAACTCATAAATATATAGATATATATATATCAATTTTTTGTAAGTGATTTTTCACGTAGCGAAAGGGTTTATGTGTTAATTGATTGCTCAATTGAACTCCTGATTTTGAATCAATTTTGAATTTATCTCCTCAAGGAAAAATTAGATTTCTTTTTCACTAAAGGTGACTTGACCAAGCAAAAGATATTTTTCTAATAAAAACATGATCCACTTGCGTTTGAGCTTAACCATTTTTAGGTGGGCTTGGCTTCAATCAAACACTTATATACTAAGTTGGGCTAGGGCCAGCTAGCTTAGGCCATCAGTCTAAAAAATGGGCCTGGCATGGATATTGCGCAACCCGGACCATGAAAACCCCTATTATCACCTTTTCGTACTTCAATTTTGAGTAACAAAATCTCACATATTCTAAACTCTTTAGAAAGATAGAAAGAATCAAGCCTTTTGAAAGAATAAAACATTTTTGAACTCTTCTTCTGTAATCAATTTTTTTCTTTTTCTATTATAAATAATGTTATTTTACTTCTTTTACTTTTTTCTTTTAAGCTGAAATTCAACATAATCTTTCTTATCTATATCTCAGCAACGAGCCTACAAATCCATTAGGTATTTGGCATCTTTTTTATATCTTTTTTTATTGTTTAATTTAGTTTAGTAAACTTCTGTTTTACTATTTATCTTATTATTATCTTATCTAGATATTTAGATTTTTTTAGTAAGACTATTGATATTTTTTTAATTTCTTTATTTTTCTCCTTATGAAATGTAGATCTATTAGCTATCATTGATTTCACATAATAATTATACAAAATTCAGATCATTCAAAAAACCATTACTACTTATACTTAAAATGTGTAAAATTTAAGTAATATTTTTTCTTTGTATGACTTATGTTGGCTGTGCTAAGCGTGGATGCATTTTGCTAGCGTGAGCAATTATCAAAATATTTTTTCTTAAGCACGATCAATACAGCTCATACCAAAAAAAAAAAAAAAAAACAAACTAAAATTGAAATTTTTATTAAAATCTCTATATATTATAATGTACATAAAATCTTGATTTTGAATGATATGACTGTCATATATTTATTATCTGATATCAAGAATAGCAAATAGATTTGTCATTTCCAAATGAAAAAAATAAATAAAGAAATAAAAGGGAGGGCCAATTGTCTTACTATTGTTGGATCTGTCTTAATATTATTGGATTTGTAGAGGGGAAAATTTTGACTTTATGTTACACCCCAACCCGAACTAATCGTGATTAAGGCTAATTAATTGAGATTAATGTTAATTAAGCATGAATAATTGGGTTAATCAAGATTAATGACCCAAGAGAGATAAATCAGACTCAAATGACACATTAAGCCTAATAAAATGGATTTGAAGGAAATTGAATTGATTAAGATGGGTTTAGACTCAAATAAGATAAACTAAGGACTTTTTCGTAAATACGGGTTTTCACGTATTTCGTCGAATACGGAAATTCTTGATACCAACGTGTGTATCTCGAAGAGTACGTTAACTTTCATAATAAAAACGATTCCATTTGACCTCAAATGGACCAAGTGAGGAGTCATTTGACTCTAAATGTAATTAGATGAAATGAGTGGGGGTTTTGGTGTGAAGAGAGCTATATTAGAATGGAATGAGAGAGAGATGAGTTCATTTCTCATTTCCATCCCAAGAGAAAACCTAGGCTCTCCATTTTTCCTCTTTCTCTTCCATTTCTCTTCATCAAGTGTGAAGCTAGGAGGGATTCAAGTGGTGTTGAGGAGAGCATCTCCATCTTCATCTTCTCCCTCAAGTAGTTTTCCTCCATTATTGAAGTGTGGAGCTTGAGAGAGATTGCAAGAACCTTTCCCCTTTGAGTTACAAGTAATCAATGGCCTTCCTTTAGGATTTCCAAGCTATAATGAATGGTTAGGCATGATTGCTAGCATAGATAGCTTATAGTTGTGTATTTGGGTGTTTTTATGGATTAGGGTTTAAAAGGAAGACATTTGTGTCCAAGCCCAAGCTAAGTAAAAGAGGATTTTTGGCTAATAGCTTCAAGAGAGGCAAGTGTAAACTTTCCTTGTAATTGTGTTTATCATTATAGTAGTGTATGGTAAATTCATGGATTGTATATGCACTTTACATCGATTTTGGATTTATTATGAATGTTTAATGAAGTGATTAAGGAATGATTAGAAGTATTATTATGAATGAATGTGATTGGATGATGTATGAGGGGGAACAGGAGGTTCCAATCTCTTATGCAGGTTGTGGAAGTGTAATGGAGAAAAGAAGTAGAAGAAGAGAGAATGGTTCAGAATTTCGGAGTGAAATTCTGAAGCGTTCGCTCGAGCGAACAATAGGTCCGCTCGAGCGAACGAGGTTCTGTTTGGACAAAATAAAGTTCTGAAGAGTTCGCTCCAGCGAACATTTAGTCCGCTCGAGTGAACATAGTTCTGTGAGGGTCCGCTCGAGTGAATGATGTTCTGTCTGGGTCCGCTCGAGCGAACAGTATTTCGCTCGAGCGAACCTGATATTGGCCCAGTGATATTAGTTAGTGAAAATTTAGTGGATTTTGAGTTTTGGATTTTTACGAGAATTTAGAGTACGACTCGTAAGCATAAATGCTTCCCCGATTAGTTTTAAGACTAATCATGGATTAAACTAGATTATTGAGAATTAGTAATATTTCAAAGGGTTCCTTGAACGAATCATAATAGATAATGGCCTAAGCTCCATGGGTCATAATTACGGGGACTAGAAATGCACATATTAGATGTACAAATGTGATGTCCATCGTGAATAACACGTGCATTGGAAACCAACGGTTACACCCGAATGGTTGTTTAGGATTGAGATAGGATTGAAATAGGATTGAGTAAAACCATATGTGGTTAATAATACTCTCGTTGTGTCATTGTAATTCAATCTAATGAGATTGACATTATTGCTATTCCTTTCCTTATCATGAAAGGAATAATTGAGTAGAATTGGATCCATAAAAGGATTTCTTACTGAATGTTATTGATCATTGAGTCTGGCACTACCTAGCGATTGTATTAGAACTCTAAATGAGTTCAATAAATAATGAATGACTAATCCTGCTGCAGCAGATGGATATTGGGGGTGTTCCGGAGTTCCGTGGTGATGCTAGTTGTCCCTGGCTCGGACACTAGTAAGTCCCACCAAACTCCGATCGTATCTTTGGATATCGATTGATGCCTTCCATGGGAAGATGAATCCTCCCTTTGAGGGGAGATGGTAAATAATAATCCTTCCTTTGAGGGAAGATGGATATGAAATGAATGAAATACAATTTAATGAATGCTATGGTAGTTGCCAATTCGTACATGTATAATGACTGTCATTGTCTATTATTGCTATTGTAGAATTTTCTAGATTTCTCTAGCACTGAAAATGTTATTAATGCAATATGAATGTGTTAATACATTATTGCAAGAATTGTTTATACATTGTTTAACCGTCATGTTCATTAGTGTTATTGATGGCATTACAGGCCCGATTGCCCCTGCCGGTATTGCAGCGCCCCCGGCGCCAGCGGAGGAGACCGCTACGGTTCCTCCAGGAGGATTGATAGAGTGAAATCGGCGGGATACCATCTGATTGAGTATCCGAGTGCGATTGGAACCCTTGATAAATGTTTTGGCAAAATATTTTGAGAGATTATCTATAGATTCGTTTTGAAAATGTAATTAACATTTTGGACTGTAATTAACTATCGTCTGCATAGTATTTTTGAATATGCAGCATTTGACAAATATATATTGAAAACGATACATGTATAAGAACTTTCTTTTGTATACATATAAATTATAAGTTGTTATTGTCAAATATATATTGTTTCCGCAAAAGTTTTGTAATTGACAGGTACTTTGAGTATGATATCTCTTGTGGATCTCGTTTTAACTTAGGTTAATTCGGGGTTTACGGGAGTAAGTATGCCGATCACGGCTCGGGTTTGCCGGGTCTCGGGCCCGGGTCGTGACACTTTACTTGGAGTCCCAACCAATATCCAACTTGCATTTTAGCCACACTACCCGACCTCTACCTATCCTATATTGGAGAGTGATAGATAGCATAATTTGAGATATTTGATGAAAAGAGCAAAACACGTCCATGTTTGGCACAAGCAATATAAGTCATTCAAAAATATATATTATTTAGAAGTTAAATATACTTTTTAATATTTTTCTAATTTAAGTAAAAATATAATTTTGAGAGATCTAAATTTTTAAGTAAAAATATAATTTTGAGAGATCTAAATTTCGTATATTTATTATCAAAAATCAAGAGTAGCAAATAGATCCACCATCTTAAAAGGAAAAACAAAGAATTAAAAAAAAATCAATATCTTATTTTGGTTGGCTCTCTCGACCCATAACCAACCTACGTTTGAATTAGGAGGAATTTAAAAATTAAGAAGTTCATCATGTTCTCCAGTGGTAATTTTTGTTGTAGTTCGATTTAAATGATGAAAGCTATGAAGGAGAAAACTATTTAACTAGCTATTTATATATATGATAGCCACTGTTTCCAATTGAGAAATTGAACAATTTGATACAATTGATTTTGACCATTGGATCAATTTTTGACTCACTTAAATAGCTTAAACCGTCTCTAAATCTTCCCTTATATTCGTTCTCCATCCTCCCATTAAGTACTCTGTGATTGTGACCCCGTTTTAAATCCTCTTAATGGTTCTCTCTTCTCATTAACTCTGCTGCCGTTTCTATGAGTGACACTCAACTCCTCCCCTCCTCTTCTTTTCTCTAGCGTCCAAATGTGTGCATATCCTTTAATATCGATAACTCCTGGGTGCAAGGTTATGTCCCCCTTCTAGCAACTCGCACTCTCTCCTCTCTTTCAGCAATGCAGGTAAAGCGTCTTTCTCTTCGTTGGCTTCAAATTCATCGTCCCAAATGGCACTACCCCTTCCATGTCTCTACTGCAAAATGCAATCCCAGAAGGTGCGCTTCGGTGAAGAACACATCTCTTGCCTTTTCTTTCAAATTAAAGATCTCTCATGTTCGTTGATGCTTTATGGATTTGATCCCTTTTATAATTTTTTTTTTTTTTTTTTTTTTTTTTTGTTGCAGTACTGAAATAGTGGTTTATCCGTTTACTGTTGCCCACGTTTCTAATTTGGCCACTACCGGCCTTACATGACTGAATTCCTCAAACATAACATGTGTTTAGCAATTCTTTATAATTTACTTATTTCCAATACTTTTGAAAGTCTTATCTTTTTTAGGAAAGGGTTAGAAAAAAGGACTGCAAGAGGCCAAGATATCAGCCCAAGCCACTTCTATGGTACAAGATTTTGTATACAGCAACAACATATCTGATTGTACACTCGATGATATGCATATGATGTTATATGAATTTTATTCGAAATGGCAATATCATTGTACATGATGATATGCGAAAATGGCTAATCCAAACAACACCACACAATAGGGAGCGTAACATGAACCAACTTAAACACCAGACAACTCCACAACATACCAATAGTCTTTGAAGTTGCTTGATTTGATGACCTTCCAACTTAATCTGAGTTTTAAAAATTTTGAACACCATGCCAATTGGCTACTTGCTAAATCACTTAAAAATATGGGTGAAATAAAATTAATCTAGCCAACAGATATATTCAGTGGAATTCAGTGATCGCCTAATACATTGGTGTATGAAAGTACTCCCTCCCTCTCTCTCTCTTAAAAATCTAAAATCTCAAGGTCTTTATAAATGCAACAGTGCGCAATTCTGGTACAAATGTAATAACATAAAATGCAAAGGTTTTTTCTTTAAGCAATATTGTCATTTGGTCAGAGTACGATGGCAAAGGCGTTGCTTGAATGGTTTTAACTCAAAATAACATGATATGAACACCTTGAATAAAATGTGAACCATTTACATTTCTAATGGCAATTGACCCCTCAAATCTTTGTGCACTTACGATAGCCATGGACTTCTCTGCCCAAGTTTACGAGCGGTCTGACCGAAGTATCTGGATGTCCATATCACCTTAAACTTAAATTAGGATTCATATTCACCAACTGTGAAACTAGACAGCTCTGCTTGCATATCACAATCTGTAGCCACCTCAAACTTAAATTAGGATTTATATTCACCAACTGTGAAACTAGATTGTGCTGCTTGCGTAACACAATCTGTAGCTTTCTTTGTTGTTTTGTGTGTTCTTATTTGGTGACTGCATTTTTTTGTTGTGATATGTAGATTCTAGAGATAAGGAAACATTCAAGCTTGGGTTAGTCTTCAAAGTGAAAAGGCTAAGGGTTAGTCAATCTTGAAAGTGCAAAAACAGAAGCTCAATCAAGAAAGCTTGATGTATTTCCACTGATGGCAGCATATGTCCTTTTTGTTAGTTGGTTTGCTTCTTTTGATTTTATTTTATTTAATTCACACGATCTGTTCACATAACAAATGAAGGTAATATACATTGTTAGGTTGATTCCTCTGCTTAGAACTCGCTAACTGTAAGTGTGACTCTTTCTTACCGTGACCCAAAACTTTCATATTATATCTTCATTGTAGGTTGGTTGCATGACTGGTGCCATCGGCAAGTCATTGTCCCTCTAGGGGACAAGTTCATTGCCTTAACTTGTATTTTATAATTCATATTGCCAAAGTAAAAGGAAAAAGAAAGAAAGAATATATATTATTATATAGATGGTCTCAAGTACCTAATTGTCGATTTTGCCTTTGTTAAATGTCGGCCAATATGGCCATTGTGCTCCTTTAAGATTATTGAACCTTCCTCCCCCTAAACATAATCGATTTAAATAATCAGGATTCCAGTATACTCTAGAGTCTCTAGTGGGCTGGTAGTTTCCTTGTTTTTCTATGAATAAAATATTTAAACCTTTATAGCTGAGTTAGGAGTTCTTCCCATCGAGTAATTTAGTTGAATTTTGGAAGGGACTGCCATTCTTCCTTCTCTCTTTTTTTTTCTAAAAAAACTTTAATATGGGTTGGAGATTCAACACTATCATAGCTGCATTTACTTTGAATCATTTGACATGAACAACCAGTAAGCAATAGTTCATCATATATCATGACATTGATGCTGACCTTTTGTTTTATACAACCTTCATAGTTTTGATCATGTATTCTATTTTTCTTTTCTTTCCCTTTTTTTTTTTTTTTAACAGTTGAGGCAGTATCTTGGATTAAGATTGTCTTAGTTCAAATATGTTCATATTTTATGACATTTTATCTATTTGGTGCAAAATCTATGGGTATGTTCTCTAGATGTTTAATTGTTATTTATTTATTTACTCGTTTGTTTATTTTTATATTTTGTTCAATTTCCAAGAAGTGTTAATTCTTTATTTGAAATACTGTGATATCACGTTCTTTTGGAGCATTCTATTAACGTAGAAAATCATGATGATTTTAGAAGTTTCTTTGACTAACATAGATTTCATAGAATTCATGGTGGCATGGTCTGAAAGGAATTTGGAACTCCAAATAGTGTCAATTCACGACAGAATTATACTTATAAAACGGACACTAATTACTTGTAAGAGTGAAATAAAGGTCATTGTTGAAGAGGAGATAATTATATTTTTAGATCCCATTTTGATCATTTCCCAGAACCCAAATAGAGTAGGAATTTGTCAAAAAAATAAAAGACCAAAGCAAAAAAATTCCCTGATATGAGAACAAGTTATTTGAAGGCATTCATGTTATTTCCCTTTTTATTGATACCATGTTGAATTCATATAAAAGAGGTTTTATTCAATGTTGAGAATTAGAATTTCTTTGGGATATGATTATCACAATGAATTTATAACAATTATATTCGTGGCAGAGTCCAATCTACGAGTTAACTTCTTCATCTTAAAGAAATTTCTATTCTTGATCTACTCATAATAAATTAGGAATGTTGGAATGGCTTCTCATGCTTCCCATTTGTCCTCTGAATTCCAACTCTATAAGTAGCTCAAGCATCTCTCTTCTACAAAGCATCTGTGCTTAAAAAAAAAAAAAAAAAAAACAACTGTGGAGATCTACAAACATTCTACAAAATATCTTATACCCGTGATCTTTTGTTCAAAATTTCTCTTATCATATTGCTTTATGATTTTCTGGCAACGCATAAACTCTTTATATTTTTTTAAGATTGAGCAATCAATTTCATTTTACAAAATCCTTATATTCATACATATTTATATTTATTTAATATTTATCACAATTATTTACTTGCATACTTGAATCCCAACTATAATTTTACCATGAAATTTTCATGGTATCTATCGTATCTTATGATCTTATTCTATTTATTTCCATAATTACACATATATTGCATATCATGTATCAAAATTGACTTATGCAGGGTTTGTACTTGAGACTGTTTATACGCTTGAACTATAGATAGATAACTACTTATTCCAAAAATGAATATCTTCTAATTCATTATGTCATTGAATGAACTATGTTGTAAAATCTCTCTAATAATTTAAATGTATGTGAATGAACCAGTTTTACATGTACCAACGTGTCTATAGGGATTGGTTGCATTTTTGTATATGTATATAATAAAAAATAATATATCTTCATCGTCTCTATATTAATATCTTTAATTTTGTTGCAAATGTTGTTAGTTTCTAAGCACGGGCATTGTTTGCTAGTTCCATTTGAAAAAAAAAGCTAATTATTAAATAGCTTAATATTATTTCTAATAATAAAAAAGACAAAATCAAAATTCTTATTGCATATCACCAGGTTAATCATACTACTGGTACTAATAAATAAATCACATCAATACAATAAATGCCCTCTCTTTGGATAAATAAGTAATCCATGTACATAACACAAGTACAAATGGGTTATCTCGTATCAAGTGCAAGGATTAATTAATCTTTTCCTTTCAGCATTTACTTGCTTCATTTTATTGATATTTACTTTTTTTTTCTAAATAGGTTATGTAGATGGCACAATCGCACACAAGATAAACATTCATTTTGGAGGATTGCTTTCATTTTTTTTATTTCAAATCTCTTCCAAAAAAAATAATAATAATAATAAAACGAGAAACAATCATATCCTATCACAAGGATTAACTAAATCAACTATGCCGTCGAATCAAAACGTCTAATATCATTGACTTCTTCTGCTCAAGTAGTACAATAAATCTTCAATATAAGAACTTAGACCATTACAATTTCTAAATGATATCATTTTATTATTGATTATTTACATACATTTAAAATATTTAGTTCATGTTTTATTAGGTGATTGGTTAGTTTGCAATTATGATTAACTAAAGTTCCCTCTATTTCTTAATTGAATGAGTGTTTAATATATAATTAATGGTCTTCACTCTTTCAATGTATAAGTTTTTAAATGATAGAGAAAAAAAGAAATAAAAAAACTCGGCCATGCTTAGCACAGGCTACGATACTTGTTTTCAAATTAACCCTAAGCTAATTTTGGTTTTTCTACAATGAGTATTCAAATGTCCAAATCTAACATTCAAAGTATCAACAAGGCTAATCAAATATGCAAAAGAAGACTGGGTATTGATATTGATCTTAAACACTCCATTGGAAGCATAATTCATGCCAATATAAGCTTCTTTTTCATCAAAGTAAATTTATCTACGTCGAAAACTAATTTGAAGACATGTTTGACCTATGGGATAGCACCTATGAGATTTAATTTTTTATATTTCCGGCAAATACATGGGTTCATTCAAGGTGATCAGAAGCTTGGATGAAGACAATTGAACCCGTTTGAACTCAAGCTTGGTCTCATTTGAACCCGTTTGAACTCAAGCTTGGTCTCACATTTTTTAACTCTTAGTTTGGGCTCTAGCTTATCAACAGGAATTCTGGTCAGGATTGGAATTTTTTCAATATTAATTCCATCCAGACTAAGTTCCACACCTAGGGATCTGAAAATGTTCTCTAGCTTATCAATATTAATCAGCTGACAACGTTCTCTTACATCTGGTTGGGTGAAATGAAAACTGGGTTGTCCACAAATGCAGAGCTAAAGTAAATAGTATCAAACTCGAGCACAATTTTCTGGCTGGTTCAGGGCTGGGTTGGGCCGGACTGAGGTATATCCAGCCCCAGCCCGACTTCTAAAATATATGTCCAATCCCAGCCCAAGCCCTAATCGAGCCTTGAGCGCTGGCCCAAGCCCGGCCAGTCTGAAGAATGAGTCAGCCCGGGCCCAGTCCTAGTTTACTTTATAAAAATAAGTTTGGGCTATTTTTTTTTTTTTTTGTATAATTTCAAGTGGCAGCTCAATTGGTGGTTACACACAGGGACATTCGAGGTGGAATGTCTTTGATTATTCAGGCCGGACCGGGCTTTGGCTTTCTACCACTGAATCCAGGCCTGACCCATTTATCAAACTGGCTGGTCTAAAGGAAAAGTCCGAGCCTGGCCAGAATATAAAGAACTTTGTCCCGAGCCCTGCCCAAAGCAGGATAGGCCCCGGCCAGGCTCAGGCTGGCCCAATCCATGAGCACCACTAATTGGATTAGTTTTCCTACAGGATTGAGTGTGTGCAAGAGAAGATTTTCCTGTAATACCACTCTTTACTTTGCACTCTCAGGTTTAAGGTTCCAAGTTATAACCCTAGTCTTAATTTCTTTAACCCAAAGCTCGGTAGGCTATACTATCCTAGTAAAATTACCAAAAGACCCCTACCCAAAGCAAGGTCCATGGCTAACCCAATAGACCAATCTGATTAACTTACAATAAAAGAGATAAACTCAACACCCACCATGTACATCACATTTCCATTTGATGAAAACATAATGGACCATTCAATCAATGATGGATGCGTGACGATGTTCTCTACTGATCAGAATTATTGAATCATGATGCGTGCCACTCATGAAATAATAGAATACTGATTATGTCCATCAACCAATTGATGTGATCAAGATGGCCTACTAGCGACTCAAATCCAAGAGACCTCATCAATCCAATCTCTTTCATGGGCTCTGAGATCAAATTGTTTAATTTAGTCGTTTGTCAGTAAGGGTTCACATCTTTATAGTGGTATGTCAATGCAACTTCCCTTTTTCTTAAGCAACACTGACCAGCTAAGCTGTTCAGCCATGTGGGACAATAGTCTTCTTCGAGGGCCAGCCTTTAAGAAGGTCAGTTCCATGAGGCCCATGTGTTGCAGGAAACCAAGATGGACATAAATAAGGATGTTTTGTATGACCCAAAGTCACTGTCACCCATTTTCACAAATATCCATTGATTTTTGAAGATGTTCTTGTGTGATGGTGATATAATAACAAATATATGATTTCTCTATCACTTTTTTTAAGATGTTCTGATGTTCAAACTCTCTTTAAATATTTATTTTTAGTTTTTAATTTTTAAATAATTTAAATATTAAATTACTTTTTACGAAATCTTTTTCAAGCCATCTTGAGAGAGTTAAAATTTGAAAAATATATGAGCCCTGTACCAGTTCAATAACTTCATAGAACTTCAATAAGAAAAACTTCTATTTTTACTTGACTACAATAAATTCAATCTCTTCACAGAGACTTCCATCTCTTAACTATTGACAACCAACACAGTTTAACAATTATTACAATTTTATTGTGGGTTGATTCGAGGCATCTTTGTTTACTAAAATTCTTAGATTCATGTCTAGAGAGTGTCCCC
This sequence comes from Camphora micrantha, assembly GCA_003546025.1. Lineage (NCBI taxonomy): Eukaryota > Viridiplantae > Streptophyta > Magnoliopsida > Laurales > Lauraceae > Camphora > Camphora micrantha. The sequence goes on along the minus strand of QPKB01000003.1, from coordinate 32,695,872 downwards.
CATATGAAATTCTAAATCCTTATCTCTCATCTAGCATTTGAAATGCTCGAATTCAATCAATTTCGAAAACTATTTGTGACTTTACCAGTGGAGTAGGATGGATATTAATTAAAATTCAGAATCCTAATAAAAGAGAATGACATTTGAAACTCCAAAAGGACAATCATCATGTGAATATGGGAATTCTCCACAATCAGAACTTTCTATAAAGAATTCTAGTAAAGAAACCAACCCAAGCTAATAATAACTGTAGAAATTTGAGACCCTAAAATCATAGACTAAAACATTCTGATGGGATAAATAAAATCTTTTTCGCAACAACTTATTATGAGACATTCTATCCAGTCACATCTGCTGACATAACTTGTACCATACCAACTTTGTGCCTTTTTAGTATTGATACTTTATTGTAACCACCAACCCTAAACTCTGTGCTTTGTAAGGGTTCTTTTCTTTTTTTTTTTTTTTTTTTTTTTTTTTTGGGGTAAAAGTGCACTTTGTATGTTATGACGACGGTAAGTGCACTGCCAACAATTACCATAGGTCCATAGTCAATGTTGTCTGATATATCTAATTATATGATCTAAGATGATGGCTATTAGTCATTTAATGAATTTTATTTTAATTTAAAGTCTTGGATTTGATATTTAAGAATCTCTGATGATGCCCCAATCACATCCTGGTCAAAAGTACTGCTTATTTTATAATGGGATAAGCTATAAATCTTAAGCGTAGCTTGCTCAGTTATGCAGACATAATCATCATCATCATCGTGGTCTTCATCGCCATCATCACTAGTATCATCGCCTAATTCCAATTATTTTAAGTTCAGCTATATGAATTCTTCTCCACCAAATAATCTTTTTTTCTTGAAAAAGTATAGATTATATCCAGCAGTTCCATTATAAAAACGAACGTTCCTTTAGATATAACAAGGCTGTCCGTTTTTTAGAGGTTAGATTAATATCAACCGGATTTTGGTATTTGGGATGCCTATAAAACTCTCACATAAACATTCCACATGTCCTTTTATCAATCAACGACCAAAATTCAAGAACGGTGTCTTACTCCAGTGGGTAAGACGTGTAGTTCTTATTGGGAGGTCAGTGTTGAAACCCAAGCCTCCCCACTCCCCTTGTGTATGTAAGTCCCTTCTTCTAGCTTGTGCGAGTTCCACCCTCTTTGTATGTACGAGTTTCTCAGGTTCCAGATCCATAGTTGGGCTACCAAAAAAAGGAAAACTGAAATTTAGAAACTGAAATTTCACTATGGCAATCTGCCTGGTTAGACCAAATTAGGAGATTGTTTTATGGGGAAAATTTTGTGAAGAGAATTTCACAGAAAATAAAGTGGCATTCAAAAGATTAAAAAAAATTAACAAATTAATATGAAATACTATCAAAATTAATATAGATTTTCCTTATTTCTTAAAGTTTCATTCAGATATTTCACTGATCATTTTTAGAAATTTCATCTTCCAAAGAAAAAAAACTTATAAATGTCGACACATTTTGATGTAGTGATCCGGAGTCTTTGTCTTGGACAGACCGCAGTAAAAAGGTTGGTTTATGATGTAGTTAAGTACATAGACAGGTGCGCCCACAAGTGCTCAGTTGGTTTGTGGCTGTGTGCTCTTGTTACTCTCTTGAGGATTTATAGGACAATGAACGATTTGCAGCTTTCTACTCTCTCGTTCTGCTTGTAGCTGTCAAAGGGGAATTATTGGAGCTTTTTGAGTGATAGGAAGTGTACTTTGCAACAACATCCACACCATGCTGCCCTACTATTTAATGATCGCGAGGGCATATGTGGGCCCCACCACAGATAAGTCTGTGTTGGGTCTGTTAGTACCACTCCTTTTTTTTTACTTCAAAAAAAGGAAAGCAATTCTCAAGATGGAGTTTGTTTTTTTTTTTTTTTGATGTTGACATTTTCGCAGTTTTAATTATTTAATGTGGGTTAGTTTTTATGATTATCATAGAAAACGGGTTTTAAAGAAATGCATTTCATCATGAAAATTGATTCCATAAAAGAAATGACTGAATTTCAAGATGCAAAAAATGAAGTCTCACAACAAAAAACATGTGAATTTTAGCTGCGGAAAAAATGATTTTTAGTGAAAGTTTTTTCTTGCTGCTAAATGTCACTTTCCACCGCTAAAAGTGTCATTTTTTCCTTAAACGGGACGTCTAAGTTTTTGGGGGGGTTTTAATGGCAAAAAGTAATGTTTTTTTTCCTAAAAATGACTTTAAGAGGAAAAATGAAAAAAAAAAAAAAAACACAGCTAAAAGTGAAATTTTCCGCCACTAAAAGTCACGCTTTTGTAGTGTTCTTTTTATTTGTTTTCACCACTAAAAGTGTCATGTTTCTCCTCAAAAAGGACAGTCTAAGCTTTTGGTATGGTTTTAGCAGTAAAAAATTATTTTTTTTTGCAGTTAAAAATAACTTTTAAAGGCAAAAAAAACCTGCTAAAAGGGAGTTTCTTTACTGCTAGAAGTTACATTTTTTGTAGTGGCCTTTTTATTATTTTGTTTTTGTAAATAAATAAAGTCTTGAGTTGAAATTATTCTAGAGAGAAAATAAGAGGTGACGTAACATTGCTCGATAGTTAAGGCATATATAGATCTCACTCCGTAGAGGCCCCGTAGTGGACCATAGTAGCGGACCATAGTGGCCGCTATGGATGTGAACAATATTAAACGCCATTTAGACCACTACACCCGATATAGCAGCCGTTACGTTTTTTATCCACGGTGGTGAGTGAGGGAAAGCCCTACCGTAAACAGATAGGCAAGGTAATAGAAACATGCACATGTGAGGGGAGGGCAACTCACACATGTTAGGTAATAGGAACTCACACATGCAAGGAGGATAAGCTAGCACAAGTGAGGTAATATAGACTCGCACATGCAAGGGGGACAACTGACACGTGAGGTAATATGAACTCACACATGCAAGGAGGTCAACCTCGCACATGAAAGGTTATAAGGACTACTTGCACATGCAAGGGAGGGAGTGGCTAGATTCGAGACCCAGTCACCCCGGTAAGAACTGTAGCATCTTACCACGAGGGTAAGACACCATTCTCAAAATAAATGGTCGCTTTAATGGCTACCAAGAAAACATTCTCCTATGCTCCCAAGCACTACAAGTCATTTGAATCCTTTGAAATTGTGGGGGGGGGGGGGGAGGGGGGGGGAGGGGATGGGATGGGATTAGGGGGTTGCCGTTGGAGAGAGTGGTTCAACGAAAAATACCCGCGATCAACGGTCACAAACATAACGCACAAGATAATCAAATCATCAGGCAATCGCACGCATGAACACACTAATTTACATGGTTCGGTAATGTTACCTACGTCCACAAGAAAGAGAAATGCCATCCATCATAATCCCCTCTCAATCCTGGGAGTTAGGGTTACAATACATCATTTAATAATCCCCACTTTTTGGGCCTCCAAGAAAGTCTTTTTAGCACCTTAAAAAACCTCATACATAATAACTAAAATACCCATTATCCTGATTCTCAGTCCTAGCTAACCCAGACGAACCAACCCAGCTAAATCGAAATACAAGACAATAACCCAACACTTGCTCCCACAAAGTTCTAGATGAGTGCTCCCACGGAGCATGGCTGGTAGGAGAGAATATTCCATCTCTATTGTGCTTTGTTGGTGGTCATTGTTTGCCTATATATTACTTCACTATTTCAGTCATTTCAAGCATGTTGGAGCCGATGGCTTACTAAGTCAAATCGATCACGATCTTTCCTAGAAGGATATGCAGTAAGATAGTTCATCTTGAAAAAAAAAAAAAAAAAAAAAGCCTCTCACTGTGAATCACTGGAGAAAAGAAAAGGACAAGATGATGAGGCTTTGACTCTGAAGATAAAGAAGGTTTCTCGATGGATGCAAGACAGTAGATTTTCTTTCCCTTCTGGTAGACTTTTAGGGCCAATTTAGTTGAATTGCAATTGAATTCCTAGGAATCTACTTGAAATCTAGTTCTATGAAAGAATCCATTAAAGAGGCAAGGGGCGAACGATACAAGCTGAAGAAGTAGATGGGACGTTAGGTAGATTTTTATCTAAATAAGCACCTTATATTAGTAAAAGAGAAAGGAGATGCGAGATAGAGGATTGGAGGAGTAACTGGTGTTACTTAGAACCATAGCTAGCCTGATTGCAAGATTAGGAGTGGCCTTGGCTTTGATTCCATGTAATCATTGAGATTAAATGTTAATATGTTGACTATGTTAATGGATTAAAAAATTTCCATATTTATAAATTACAATGAATGTGAGAAATAAGGAAATTATCTTCCAAATCCCGATCCTCTCCTCACAGCTTTGTCAAAGTACCCATTAATTCTCACGCATCTTGGAGTGAGTGACAAGGGAGATAGGAGAAAACCAAAAGGTTGTTGATCGATCAGGGGGATAAGCTTTATATCTGTAAGACCCATGGTTTAAAATCGCGGTTTGCGGTCATCGCGCCGTGGTTCGTGGTTATCGCGGTTCGCGGTTATTGCGTCGCGATTCGTAATCATCGAGGCCCATCGCGGAGCGAATTTTTATTTGACCCCAAAAAAATTTGAAAAAATATCCAAAAAAATCCAGAATATTATAAAATGATAGAAACTAATATTTTTTTTTTCCATTAGTGCACACTTTAAAGCAAAATAATGGTCCCCTCAAGTTCTAGCATCCTGTATCATTGTTGTATCGATGTATATACTAAAATAAGCTGAAATATCATAGGCTTTCCCCACATACAAATCCACCCAAAAGTAGCTTAGATCTAAGCTTTTAGGTGCTCCTCTATGCCTTAGAAGTTATAGTAGGCCTTAGGAAGCATTAGTAAGCTCTCAGAGAAGAAACACAATAAAAGAAGTGAAAGAAGAATGCCAAAAGGGATGCTTTTAAAAAAAATTTCTCGTCGAGCGTTATAACAGCGGTTATTTGCGGTACGACCGTTATATTCAAAATAACTGCCATTATGGACCCTTTTTTGGCGATTTTTTACCCCATTTTGTATCGCAGCCATTATATTCAATATAACATAACGGTAATGACTACTACCGTTACAGAACGGCCATTATTTTGAACCATGGTAAGACCCCGACCCAAGTTACCGTGATTAGTGCTAATTAAGATGCTTGTTAGCTCTCTAAGTGAGATTAGTAGATTTTGATTTAGGTTGTGGATTAAAATAACTTCTATATAGCTTTGGAGACTTTTGAGAGCCTTTTTACTTAGTTTGACTCTTAGAGGGTCTCTTGGTCATTTCGAGTAAGTATAGGGGAGGAGGGTAATCCGCGATTTCAAAAAAAACCATGTTTTAACTCCTATTGATAGCTCTAGTTAGCGCCTACAACTTTTGCGTTCCCTATTTCCCCGTTTGAGGCCTTGAAACCCTATTTTTCCAACTTCAGGGGCGAAACAGTTTTTTTATACAAAATCTGGGCACAATTTTCAATGTCTCCAAACCTCATCAAATGTGTACTTTTTGAAAAATAGATTTTATTATAAAAAATTTTCCCTTATTCGTTGAACCCGTCCGAGGCCCGAAAACCCATGTTTTAAGCCAGCCAAGTTTGGTTAGTAGTGGGACCCACACCCATCCTCTTTATATACAAGTTTCCCCTCTCTTCTCCTTCTCATGTTTGTTGTGGGAGAGAGTAGAACTCCAGCCAAGAGTTAGGGCTATTTTCTCCTTTCTCATTCTTCTTGCTTCTCTCTTCCAATTAGCCCTCAAATCCTACCTAATGTGAGGGATTGATCTCCTCTCTTTCTTCCCCAACACGTAAGCTTTACGTTGATGCCCTTGAGATAGAAATCCAGTTGACGCAAGGTTCTCTTTGAGCTAACTCTTTCCATTTAAAGGCTCTTCAAGTAAGTAGTCTTGCCCATCTCCTAGATTTGGATTTTTCTAGCCCTAGTGAGTCTTTTCCTCTCTTCTTACAAACCCTCTCCGTCTCCTTCATTGTCTTGGCTTTTTAGGGTTCTAAATGGGTTTATTTTTAGGGGTTTTGTGTAGCTTGACGATCCTGTCTTGGGAGTGTGATTGGGAGGTTCTTTAGTGCAATTGGAGACCAAGGCAAGTGGATGAATTGATTAGTTTGAAATGCAAGTCGTTTAATGAGATTTTTCAAAGGTTTGCTACCATATTCATTGTGATTTCATGGATATTTGCATATTACATTCTTGCTACATCTTTGATTTGCTTTTTGTATATGCATAATCATGATGATTTCTCTCAGCTATTTGAGTTTCTCGAGTTTTAGAAATTTCTAGTTTTATGTTTATGTATTTTCTATTGAAAATGAATTGAATGTATGGACTATGTTGGTGATTGATTTATGTGTTGAAATGGGTGGGAATCAAGGAGGATGAGTTGTAGTTTTTAAAAAAGCAAAGGAGGCATATTTTTATGCAGGTGTTTGGAATTAGAAGGGGCCAAAGGCTGAGGTTGGAAAGAAATAGAAAATGGAGAAAATGGACATGGCAACTCGCTGCCAGCAAGCAGAGGCAAAGCCTTGGCCGCTCGAGCAGGCAAGTCATCTGATGCCCAAGTCCATCCTGACAAGCAAGCAGAGCAATTGATACACAGGCCTCTTCTAGTGAGCATCCAGAAGCTCTGTCGCTCGAGCGGACCGGCATCTGGCCCCTGGGACTAGTATGTGGTATGGGAATGGTTTTTAACATGGGAGATGGACTGCTTTGGGTTAGTAACTCATATATGGATCAAGGTTGGTGATAGGGAAATAGAATGGGAAAGAACCTCACCCCCGGAGGCATGTTGAAAATTCTTGGGGTTAGTAATTTGTACAAGGTACTTGGAATGCCCCGATCTTCAGGAGTGCCAAGCCATGATAAATTCGACACACAGGATCTTCGTACACATTATGCTAAATCTTGGAGTCTCAACACGAGGTACGTGCATACATTCGGAAAGCCACTTTTCTTTTTGTTTTCACTCAAATGACATGGTTTTCTCCCATTTTGATCGTCATTGCTAGTCTCACTTAGCAACAACTCGTATCGTGCAATTGAGTGCTAAGTTAGTCATGTGTACCAACGGGAATTATCTTAGTGAGGTACATGTGTGTGTGCATGCGTGCACGCTCTTACCTTAGTCTGTTTTGGTGTTAGACACCTTATTACGTTTTGTTTTCATCATGGAACCCATTAGTCAACACCAATAAGCTTGGGCAACCTTGTCGACTTTTGATCCACCAACTTAGGGTCGTTAAATAGTCTTAGCTAGCTGCAGTTTGGGTTTACTTAGTGTGATATATGTAAACGGTTCCGCGGCTAATACTTAGTGTGATATCCAAGTATATTGGCAAGACTATGTTTATCTAGTTTGCACTCGTCACTTCGCATGTCCGAGAGTTATATCTTAGTGTGTTCTCGTCACATTAGTGATGGAGAATTTAGCTTTATGTGGTTGTCACCTTGTCAGTTACCTAATCCTTTGTATCTACTCATGTTTTTATGCTTATCATCTATTTTTATAAGTATGCATCAGATTTTATGACACTTATTGTTTTACGCATGTTTTAATGTTTCCTACACAAATTGCATCTATTATTATGTTTTATATCTCTTCAGTCACCTGCCAGACCATCGTTTCTGACCCACTATTCTTGATATTCATATACAAACCTCGTTGCCCCGGAGGAGGAGCCGGAGGAGGCGGCCGGAGAGCAACAACTTGTAGGAGAATGGCAACCCGACGAAGTTATCTAGACATTGAGCCGGGTGATGAGTTGCGTAACATCTTTTCGGAGGGTGATATTTATATTTTGGGTTTTTGGATGAAATGGCCTTTGTTGACCTTTATTTTGGGAATGTTATAATAAAACTCATCTTTTGTCTAAATATTTAACTCTTATGCTTGAGAATGATATATGATACATCGCTCACTTTGACATCATGTTATTAATTGTGTTCCTCAGTCTTCTAATCATGAAATGGTTTTATGGATGAGATTTGATACATGCTTCTGCAATACGATCATATTTTGCTTGTGAGTGTGACATCCTCACTGCGAAAACCTGTGAGAAATCACCTATGCGGATGATGTGTTTCATCTCATTCTGCGTGTGCAAAGTGCAAACACCCCCGTGATCCCGGATCAGGAGTGTCATTGGCACTAACACGGTCCGAGGTCGCGACAATACCAATCCATACCGCTCATCATCAAGATCATGGCTCCAGATATGTTTTTAGTTATTTAGATTATTTATCGTTAATGCATAAATCAAGATTCTTAGGTTTATTCATGTTCAAAACCTTTTTTTTTTTTCAGATCTTACAAATGGTATCAGAGCATTAGGTTTCTGATCTATGCATTATGCGATTTTCGATGGGTAGTCTGTGATGCTATTGTTTGTCTGGGAGCTCAAATTACCTATAATCCGCCATCACCCAATCTCAGCATGATTTGAGTCTAGGTTTGCACACTGTGTTTTTTGAACGAGATCTTGTCTCATCAATCAATCTATAATTATTAAACAATTAGAAGTTGATCAATGGATCACATGGTGGGCCTCAGTTTCTTGAAGTATTTCGTTTTGTGCACAACTCATTCACATGTGCACAGTTCTTTTCTCTTCTTGAAACATGTGTTTCCCTTGATGGCCCTCAAATTAGGGCAACTATAACATTAATTTCATTTTGTGATGAACTTTTGATCAATGAAAGGTGAGACAACACGACTTCCTGTGCAAGTATTGAGACGTCAAAAGAGGTGTTCCGTCTCGTTCCACGTGCGCAAACACCCCTGCGATCTTGGACCAAGAGCGTCATTGGCACTAACTTGGTCAGGGATCACGACGAACTAGTATCAGAGTGAGACTTGTTTCACGCAAGTAAAAGAAACTAGAAATCATAGGAATGTGGTGAGGATCCGTTAGACTTTTCGTTAGTTAGAATCGTGTTAGGCTGGGTATATAGTATTTATTTGATTTTATTACACTAGCTCTATGTTTTGCATTGATATGCCACTACGTAAAAGGCCTGTGAACACCAATCCCACAGCCAGCAATAGTGAACATACTGGGTTGAATAAGGTAAACCCTCTAGATATGACAATGCATAACCAGTTAAAAAAAAAAGAAACATGTAGACTGTGATTGACCAGCAGCTTCAAGAGAATGAAAATAAAGCTCGACTATAGGAACAAATGGCCAAAAAGGATGAAGACCATGGACGAGAAATGGCACAAATAAAGAGCCAGCTATTGGAAGTCTTAGAAAGAATGCCAGAACTGGTACCAGCTCAACCACCAGGCACTCAGATTGTCATTGACAACATAGAAAATGATTCCAACGCATTGTTTGAGCGTTTCTTGAAAGGGGTCCAAAGGAATTCACTAATCAAGAGGATCCATTGGTTGAAGATGATTGGCTAGAGCATACAGGAACTATCTTTGAAGTGTTCTGATGCACAGGATAACAACAAGTGGCCTCACGGCATCCATGTTTATTGGATTAGCCGACATCTAGTGGAAGACAATCAAGGCAGAATATAGAACCATGGCAGATGCTCAGGCGTAGGAGAACTTCAAGAAAAAATTCAGTGACAAATATGTTCCCACACATATCAAGAGACGGAAGGCCATCGAGTTGCAACAACTTAAGCAGGGAAATATGACGGTTCTTGAGTATCTCACCAACTTTGAAAGATTGTCTAGATATGCTACATATTTGATCAAGACAGAGGAGAAGAAGATATCCAAGTTTCTCGAAGGACCGCACCCAGTCAAAGAGAAGGATGATACTGGGGTTGTGCCACCCACAACGTTCAAAGAGGCAGTTAAAAGGGCCTACAAGTTTGAGAATATGAACAACAAGATTCTCCAAACTCAAGACCCACACAGAAGGAATCAATCTCAACAGCAGAATTAGTAGCATAAATCTCAGCAGAATAAAAGGTAGAGGCAAGAACAGAATGCTCCTAGACAAGTGGTTTGCATTCACTGTGGCAAAAATCATGATAGTAGTCAGTGTCACTGGATGAATGGGGCATGCTTCAAGTGTGGTTCGGATAATTATCTACTAAAAGATTGTCCAAAGAACAATGAGCAAGGTAACAGGCAGTACCAACAGTGTCCAGCATGCTACACCACTTCAAAATCAACCAGTTGTTCAAAGTCAGGCAAGGCCACCACAGCAACAATTCAAGCCCCAACAACAGCAACAAGCTCGTCAACAAGTGTAGAATCAGAATCTATGTGCTCCACAATAGAACCAGAATGCATTACTATAGCGACCCTAGACCGGGTCCCACGGGCCTAATCCGGGATCGAGACGCTGAAGAGATATAATTATGTGGATGATGAATGAATGATACACAATCCTATGAATTAATTTAAATCAAAACGTATACGAGTTCATCAAAGATGCCACTCGTACACGCGATTTCCCACAGGTGTCCGCGGTGAGGATATCACATCGACATGAATATTTCTTTTAAGTGCGGAAGCATGTAGCAAATCTAGTTCATGCATTCATGTCCGAGATAACAAGATTCAAACATAATTAACACCAATATCAAAATGAGCAATGATCATCAGCTAATTTCCAAAAGGAAGTTAAAGTTTACAGCAATGTCATTTAATTACAATTTCCAAAAATAGAGGCCAACAAAGGCCAATATAAACAAAATAACAAGTTCCCAAAAGAATGGTTAATTCCTAACCCAAAATGTTACGTAACTCAAACACCCGAATGTCTAAACTACATCATCAGCGTGCTACTCAACTAGACGTTGCGATTCTCCGATCGCCTCCTCGTGCTCCTCCTCGGGATAACCGACAACATGACCTGAGTACCAAAGCAAGGGTCAAACACGACGGTTTGGCAGGGGGTGAAAAGATAATACAACAATTGAAATTACCTTAAAAAAACATTTAAACCTGTTAAAACAATAGATTTCATAAAACAAAAGGATCATCTATTCAAAACATATATGCAATTTAAAACATGTAAGGTATCCAAGGAAAGCAGGAAACAAGCAATATGGCAACCACACAAAGCTAAGTCCTCTATCACCGAAGTGACATGAGCATATCGGGATGTTGACCTCAGTCACCGAAGTGAGGAGATGCAACATTAATAACATATACATATACATAATAATTACGAGACATGACCACGGTAGCGAACCGGGCATCGGAAACCACAGTTGGCATTGGGACAAGACCACGGTAATAATCGGGTAGCGGGATCCAAACTGCAGCTAGCAGGACGGGAGGAGGATCTCCAAGTCGGTGGATCAGACCAACAAGGTTATCCAAGCTTAGTGGTGCCGACTCATGAGTCAAATCACATAAAAACAGGGCATGTACAAAATTCATATGATACACTATATAAACGAGCGGGACGGGGTGCTCGAAGGCACAAATATCATTTCAAGCAGGAAGTGCATATCGAGATTAGAAAAATGCTACAATTGAAAATTCAGTATTTTCGGGAACGATAATCATAATTCGTGAAATTCGGGACAAGTGTCGAGATTCGAAAATCGATCAAAGTGAATGAAGGTCTCGTATGTCATATTCAATAAAAATCGGTACTCCTTGAGTTTGGAGACATTCCTGGCTCTTTATACACCTTAGGATTTTCAGAACTTCAAATGAAAGCTTGTGATTCAGTTTCTCTTTTCAAATGGTTGTTAAACAATGGTTACAAGTTTTCCCATCACAATGGGGTTCCCAACAAACACCTCTCAATCATATAAATATTTCATTTTTTCTCACAGAATAGTCCCAGGTGAACAGTGCTGGTTGCTCGAGCGATGAGCTCTCTGGAATGGTTTTCTGGGAGGTTCGCTCGAGCGGATGACGGATTCGCTCGAGCGAACATGTTGGCTCAAGCAAACATTAAGTTCGCTCGAACTAGCAAGTTTCTATGAGAGACCTAATACAATTCTGGGAGAGTTCGCTCGAGTGATTAAGGGGTTCGCTCTGTTGGCTCAAGCAAACAAATAGTTCGCTCGAACTAACAAGGTTCTGTGAGAGCTTCTGATGTGATTCTGGGGGTGTTCGCTTGAGCGAAGGAGAGTTCGCTCGAGTGAACTGTCTACTGGAATGGTTCGGAGCTTGTTCTGGACACTTTGCTCTAGCAACCTCCTGGTTCGCTCGAGTAAACTGCCCAGAAATGGGCTCCAGGACAGTTCTGCTCCCTTCTATTTCCTCTCCTTCTTACAACACCTTTGTGTCCCATTTCTTATCAACATGAGAGGATCAAGACCTCTTATAAACATTACTCAAAACTTCACATTAATACCTCCATAATCATCAAATCAAACAATCTTCTTCCCCATCACATTCAACCACGAAAGAGAAGAGAAAATCCATAATCATAAGGATTCATTTAAACTTCATTCAAGCATTAAATGAATGCTAACAACCACATTTTCAAAACATTAAATAAACTAATAAGAATCATTAATGTACATTTATTTCAAGTCAATGCAAATCAATAATAGTATGAAATATATATTGAAATCATCAATGCATTTCATTAAAATCATTCAAAGCTTAAAATATCAAATCATCCACTTGCCTCAAGGTCTCTAACAAACAATCCAAGCTCTAAACAAGCTATCCAAGCCAAAGGTCACAATCTCTACAAAAATCTCCAAAACAAACCCTAAAATGGGTCAAACAATGAAATAGGAAGAAAGAGCTCACAATAATGAAAATGGAGCTTCTCAAGGACTAGAAGAATACATATCTAAGAGATTAGGGAGAGAGCTTACTTGTAGGGCCTCCAAATGGAGAGAGCTAGCTCAAAGCAAGTCTTGGAGATGGTGATTTTCTTCAAAAATGGTGTCAATGGGAAGCTCTCAAGATGGTGAGGAGGATGATGAAGTCCATTTCTCAAAAGATGCAAGGTTGGTGGGAGATTGAGTGGTGGAAAGCAAGAAGAAGAAAAGGAAAAAGGAGAAAGAGACCTTGTAGAAGTAGTTGTGCTGGAAAAGGAGAAAGGAAGGGGAAGGGTTCTTTTATAGCAATTGCAGGTATGCTCCACTACTATGAAACATTGTGGGGTCAAAATTACGGCTTTCGGGACTTCAAATGAATTTGACGAAGAAGGAAGAAATGATCGTCGAAATTTCTAGTTTCCAAAAAGTATATGTTTCGCTGGTTTCGGGAATATCAAATATTGGGTCCAGATTTAGTGTAAAAAGACTGTTTTGACTTCAAAGCAATGGAAGTCGGGTTTCGGGATTCTGGACGGGAACGGGATCAACATGAAAGTTGTAGAGATTAACAAGATTAGTAAAACGGGATAAAAACACAAATCCAAAGAATCTCGAGTAATCCCTCAAGTAAACGCAAAGTCATAAAAGGAACCCCCATGGGGCCCCCACTAATCACAAAAGCACTCAAAATTCTCCAACGCTATAACAAAGTTATTCTAAACCCAAACTAAACCAAAACACACTAAACACACTTAGAGCTAACACACGACTTAATCAACACTAATCGAGATCACTCGGGTCAGGATCTTACAATTACAGGGCAGGCAACAACATGCTTAGAATAGGCCACAGCTACAAAGGCAGGTCTATGCAGTCAATCGGGCTAATGCAGGTGCCACAGGCATGTGGTAGAAGGTAAACTTCCTGTCTATGGAATTGAAGCTACGATTTTTTTTTTTTTTTTTTACCCCGGCTCTACACATTCATTCTTGTCTTCTATTTTTGTTAAGTTGATTGATATACCTCTTAAAGAGCTTGAGTTTATTTTGACTGTAACCACTCCAGTAGGTAAACAAGTTGTGTGTAGGACTTATTACCCTAACTGTGCAGTTAAGGTATAAAGCCTAGTGAATTCCGTTCATACTATCACATTAGCCTTATGAATGGATAGGATTCATCCACGAACAATCCTATTGCATGTTGTAGTCTCGACCCGAAGAAGAGACTACGATGATAAACTAAATCACTCACCAAATATACTTCATTTATGCAACGAATCATTCTCGATTAGTCTTTAGCGTGAACTCAAAGCATTAGAGTAATTGAGCATTTATCCCGTTTATATTTCAACTTTGACTCTCGTTACATTGAATGGACATCTCTCGAGCATACCAATATTAAATGGCTCAAATTTTACAGATTGGAAAGATGAACTTTTATTAACCTTGGGTTGCCTAAACTTGGGCACTGCAATAATGAAATCTAAACCCGCTGATCTTACTGAAAATAGCTCTCAAGCTGAAATAGCATATTATGAAAAATGGACCAAGGCCAACCGTTTAAGCCTCATGATGATCAAAAGATCCATTGCTAAAAATATCCGTGGTTCTATCTCGAATAATGAAAATACAAAGGCCTATCTCAAATCTATGGTGCACAAATTTCAACCGTCTAATAAGTCTTTGGCAACTACTTTGATTGCAAAATAGTCCTCAATGAAATATGATGGATCCAACGGTGTCAAGGAACATATCATGGAGATGAGGGATATAGTGACCCAACTCAATTCACTAGAAATGGCAATTTCTGATAATCATATAGTCCAATTTATTTTGAACTCCTTGCCCTTCAATTTAGGCCTTTCAAAATTTCGTATAATACTTATAAATAAAAACGGACTACGAATGAGTTGGTCTCAATGTGTGTCCAAGAAAACGGCAGACTTACGTAGGAAGGGCAGTTACACAAAGTAAATTTTATCTCCAATACCTCTTCGAACAAGAAACAATATCTCAATGGTAAGAGAGGTCTGAAAAAGAAAGGCAAAAAACCTGCTTCGACTAATTAAGTCGGGAAAAAAGGTAGTGAATCAAGGTGCTTCTTCTGCTATAAAAAGGTAGACCTGAATAAAGACTGCTTGAAAAGATAGAAATTGTTTGAATCTAGAGGTATAAATAATTTTTTTTTGTTATGAAACAAATCTTTTAGATGTTCCTTCAAATACTATGTTGATTGATTCTGGTGCCACTGTTTATGTGGTAAATTCCATGTAGGGCTTTCACTCAAGCCAGAGTCCAAGTAATGACCAAAGAAAATTTTTAATGGGCAACCGATTAGAGGTTGAAGTGAAAGCAGTGGGGACTTGCAGATTGATTCTTGATTCCGAATTCCAATTAGACCTTAATTCCACCTTTTATGTTCTTGCAATAAGTAGAAATTTAATTTTTTATCTAGACTTGATTTGGAAGCTTATACCTTTTCTTTTGGACAAAGTACTTTAAGTATTTATAAGAATCAAGTTTTAATTGGTGGTGGTATTTTATGTAACGGTCTTTATATATTAAATCCGGATCCATGTTTTGCTAGTTCCTTACTTACCTTGCATAAGAATAATGTTGTGAAAGTTGGTGTCAAGAGAGGAATTTTGAATGAGAATTCGTCAATTTTGTGGCGTAAAAGGCTTGGTCACATCTCTTAAGAGATATTAAAAAGGCTAATAAATGACGGAGTATTACGAGCCCAAGATTTTACTGATTTTGGTGTCTGCATGGAATGCATAAAAGGCAAGCAAATCAAAGATATTAATAAACATAAGGTCACAAAATGTTTAGAACCACTTGAATTAATCCACACAGATATTTGTTGTTATTTTCCCATGCCATATCATAGTGGTCAAAAACACTTTATCACATTTATTAATGATTTCACTAGATATGGATATGTCTAACTATTAAATGAGAAATTAGAATCTTTGAAAGCCTTTAAAATTTATAAGGCTGAAGTTGAAAAACAGTTAGATAGAAAAATAAAAGTTGTGAGGTCTGATAAAGGTGGAGAGTATTATGCGTGGTATGATGAATCGGGTCAAAATCCTGGCCCGTTTGCCAAATTCCTAGAAAGTCATGGCATTCAGGCTTAATATACATTGCCTGACCCTCCACGTCAAAATAGTGTGGTTAAAAGACGTAATAGAACCATTATGGAAATATTACGGAGTATGTTAAGTAACTCTAAATTACCTGACTCTATGTGGGGAGAAGCCCTTAAAACAGCTGCATATATCATAAACTGTGTACCCACTAAGGTTGTTCCTAACACTCCTTACGAGTTATGGACAAGTAAGAAGCCAAGTTTAGGACATCTACATATTTGAGGTTGTCCAGCGGATGCTAAAATTTATAATCAGCAAGAGAGGGAATTGGACCCTATAGGACTATCAGTGGGTATTTTATTGAATATTCTGAAAGGTATAAAGGTTTTAGAGTTTATTATCCTACTTATTCCACTAAAATTATTGAAACCAGAAATACCAGATTCATAGAAAGTGATGACATTAGTGGGACCATTGCACCACAAAATGTAGTATTTGAAGAATGTCGGATACATGTTCAAGTACCGATTGAAACGGGTAAAGTTGGTATTCGAAATGACTTCATTCAGAATAATACGATGAAAATACAACCTACCATATCAGATGCACCACTAGATGAGATTGTCATTTATAATGATATGATTGAAGATATTACTCGTCCTAATAAAAATTTAGCAGAACTTTAAGCAGATCTCAAAGATAGGAGGCCTGCTATATCGGATGACTATATTATTTATCTTCAAGAATCTGACTTTGATATAGGTTTTAAGAAAGATCCGGTAACATTAAAAGTGATGATTTGAAATAATGGCTTGATGCCATTCAAGAAGAGTTAAGATCCATGTCGGTAAATAAAGTCCGAGATCTCGTCGAATTGCTTCAAGGGTCTATGATTATAGGATGTAAACGGGTCTTTAAGACCAAGCAAGAATCAAAGGGCAAAATCAAACGAATTAAGGCCAGACTTATAGCTAAGGGATTTACTCAAAGACAAAATATTAATTATAAAGAGATATTTTCACCAGTTTCTTCGAATGATTCTTTTCAAATCATAATGGCACTAGTAGCTCATTTTAATTTAGAGTTACATCAAAGGGATTTGAAAACGGCGTTCTTAAATGGGAATTTAGCTGAAGAGGTATATATAAAACAACCAGAAGGATTTGAGTAAAAATGCCAAGAAATTCTAATTTATAGATTACAGAAATCTATATATAGGCTTAAACAAGCTTTATGGCAATGGTATATTAAGTTCAAGGATACTATTACCTCCTTCAGGTTCAAGGAGAACATTGTTGATCAATGTATATCCTGAAGATCAGTGGGACCATGTTCATTATTTTAGTCATATATGTAGATGACATTCTACTTGCTAGTAGTAATCTAGGCTTACTATGTAAAACAAAAGATACCTCACACAGAACTTTGAAATGAAAGATGTGGGCAAAGCATCCTTTGTGGTTGGAATTGAGATTTCTAGAGACTTCTAGGACTGTCATAGAAAGCCTATATCAATAGAGTTCTTAAAAGATTTAATATGGAAAACTGTTCTGGAGGAAAAGAACATATATTCAGAGGTGATCAATTCTCTAAGGATCAATGTCCCATAAATGACATCAAGAGAGGACAGATGCAGAACATTCCATACGCTTCCATAGTAGGAAGTCTTCTATACGCACAGACTTGTACCCGTCCGGACATCAGTTTTATAGTGAGCATGCTACGAAGGTATCAGTCTAACCCCGACATGGCACATTGGAAGGTAGCAAAGAAAGTCATAAGATATTTACAGTGGACTAAAGAACATGTGCTCACTTATAGAAAAACTGATCACTTGGAAGTGATTGGATATTCAGATTCAGATTTTGTTGGGTGCCTCGGCACAAGGAGATCTGTATCTGAATACATATTTCTCCTTGTTGATGTAGTCGTTTTGCGTAAAAGAGTCAAACAAACAACAATTCCTTCTTCCACATTTGAAGCTGAGTTGGTGGCATGCTTTGAGGCCACTACTCAAGCTATATGGTTGCGAAATCTCATTTCAGGGCTTCAGATCATGGACTCTATTTCTAAGCCATTGAGAATTTATTGTGACAATACCTCAGTTGCTCGCTTCACTAACAACAAGAATTCCAACGTTGCAAGACATTTTCAAATAAAATATCTAGCCGTTATAAAGAAAGTTTGGGATCATGTAGTGTCTATAGAGAAAATCAGTACAAGGCATCAGTACAAGGCTCATGATAATAGATCCTATAACCAAAGCATTACCCGCAAAGGCTTATAATGACCATGTTAGAGAAATGGGCATGATTGTATTACCTTAATGTATTTAGTTGAAAGGACAATTAATGCTAATTTATTAGACACATTTTTACATTGATCAATTTTCATTAATGATGATTCCATTTTCTTGCTTAATTTTGTGCACATTTAGTGAATTATTGAAAAACAAGATTAATTTAATTTGGACCAACAAATAGGAATCTTTTGGAACCCTCCTAAATTTATGACTTGATTAAATGAAATTATTACTGTTGTGGTACATGGAAGGAATTATGTCGCATATTTGATGTTTTGCTGCCATGATCCACATTGATGGTTTCATTTAGTTACAGTAAATAAGACTTTGTATTAATAAGATTGACTGGGTTGTTTTTTAAATGAGTGGCCACTCGTCAGGATTTTGAAAGAGATAATTAGCGAAAGGTCCCTAAAATTGAATCTATCAAGCCTCCAGTCCAAGCAAATTCTTTTTAAGGGCTCTAGTCCAAGCAGTTAGACTGTTTGCAGCGAGAGGTCCCTGGATACAGTTTACATAACTAATTTGCCCTCTTTCAACTGTTTAGGCATCTAATTTTGAATTTTAAATTTCAAATCTTCCATTCTCCCACTCATTACTTCAAACCGGATATGGACATTGACGGATTGGATCTCAACAGTTGAGATTGATCTCTGAAGAAGAAAACCCCTTCAACGAAGAAGAAGAAGAAGACCCCTGCAAAGAAGAAGAAGAAGAAGAAAACTCTTGCAAAGAAGAAGAAGACCCCTACAACGAAGAAGAAGAAGAAGACTTGCAAAACACGAAATGAAGAAGAAGACGATCTTCTACTCCATCGCCGGATTTCCTGCGCCACCGTCGTTCCTACCTGTTGCCAGAGAAGGAAAATCGCCACCGAACGCCGCTCCATGCCGTCACCGAAATCGAGGAAGAAGGCGAATGGAAGATGGTTTTCGTGTTCTCGAACGAAGAAGAAGAAGAAGAAGAAGAAAGTGGGCCTAGGATCTGCAACAGTTTTGGGTTGGTTCTAGGTCAGGTTTGACCTGACCCATTCCAAAAGTCCATCCACATTCCAGGCAAAGTTAAATTTATCTGAGTTTTGTATTTTTTGTCAAATTTATTTGTGTTTTGGACAAAATTTATCTGAGTTTTTGGCTATTTATATGACTTCTGGCACAAATTTATCTGAGTTTTCGGTGAATTTATCTGAGTTCTGGACAAATCTGTCTGAATTCTGGATGAATTTATCTGAATTCTGGACAAATCTATCTGAGTTATGGATGAATTTATCTGAGTTCTGGACAAATCTATCCAAGTTTTAGGCTATTTATCTGAGTTCTGGAACAAATCTATCTGAGTTATAAACAAATCTATATGAGTTTTTGGCAGATTTATTTGTGTTTTTGAATTTTATTTGTGTCTTTTGAAATTTATTTGTATTTTTTGAAATAAATTTAACTGAGTTTTTGACAAAAAGACTTGAGTTTTTTGCCACATTATTCGCTAATTTGGAAATCCGGCAATGTCTTAGTTTTGGCAAATGTATTTGTGTTTTTTTAAATTTATTTGCATTTTTTAATTTTATTTACTTATTTTGAAATTTATTCGATCCTTTTGAAATTTATTTATATTTTTAAAAAAAATTTATTTGGATCTTTTGAAATGTATTTGTATCTTTTGAAATTGATTTTCATCTTTTGAAATTTATTTATATTTTTTGAAATTTATTTGTGTCTTTTTCAATTTATCTGCGCTCTTTTGAAATTTATTGCTTTTGTTTTTATTTATTGTGTTTTTTTTAAATTTATTTCATTTTTTGAGATTTATTTGCTTTTTTTTTAATTTATTTGGGTTTTTTAAATTCATTTCATTTTTTGAAATTTATTTGCGTTCTTTTGAATTTTATTTGCATTTTTTTTAATTTATTTTATTTTTAGAAATTTATTTGAAATTTATTTTCTAATTTTTGAAACTTATTTGTGTTTTTTTTAAATTTATTTGAAAATCTCATTAGTGGAATTTTATTAATCGTGCCTAATTTAATGGTAGTTGACCATTATTAATGGCTTATCCCACTAATCATGGGATATGATTTGAAGAAATGGTAAATTAGACATTTTAGGTTTCCAAATTTGGAAAAATGACCTATCATACTATAAGAAAAGATTGTGGACCTAAGGCAATAAAGTGAAATGTTCAGGGACCCGTCACCGAATCCCCCATTTTAAAATTAGTTAAATCCAAGTTGTGTCAATTTATAAAACGTAGTTTTCAAAATAGTAATAATAATAAAATGGTGGATTGCATATTGGTGGTTATTAGGACCAAGTGGGAGATCACGTATGTGTGATCATTCGGACAAAGTGAGAGATTGTTAGACGTAAGTAGTCCCAATGACCACATGTCTGATAATCTTAAGGCCCCACTTTGAGTCAAATGATAAGCTTTCCCCTTTATGTTTTTATTTGAATAAAATTATTTTCGATTCATTTTAAGAAAGCCCAATCAATCAGGATTTTTGTTTGACTAATCATTAAAAAAAATTAAGGAAACATACTGCTATTTAATTTCTTTGATGGGAAGAAATCTCTCTTGGGTGATTTATAAAAAAAGGTTTTTTGGTCCCCTTTCTTGACTCATGGTTTTTGCAAAGTACTAATTAACTCTCACACATCTTGTAGTGATAGACAAGGGATATAGGAGACTACCCAAAGGCTATTGATCTATCAGTGGGATAAGCTTAATATCAATCCATACCACTCATCATCAAAAGCATGGCGGTATGTTTTTAGTTATTCATATTACCCATTGTTAATGCATAAATCAAGATTCTTAGCTTTATTTATGTTATAAACCTTTTTACTTTTTTTTTAGATCTTACATAGGAATGATTGGTAAAGATCCCCGTACTTTTTTCTTTTTTTTAATACCCAAGATATCTCCCGCATTGCCCAACCTAGCAACCTTTAGCACTAAGACCAAGGGACGCTCGATTCTTGATAGCCGAGAACTAATCTCTAGGGCCAAACCCTCTCATCCACATGCACCGAATAAAACTATGGAATGTGACCAACAAAGACACGTATCGAACACAAAACCTCTCCACTTCTTAAGGCGCAAGTCCTTGGCCAACTGAGCTACCACTCGTTGGTTGAGATCCTATCTTCTTGATTCTAGAATATAATTGACAAGATCGTAGTATTTTTCAAACACTTTCAACCAAATAATAGAATTACAAAAGGAAGGGCGGCCTTCCAAAAAGATGTCCAATAATAAATAATTAGGGGGCCATGGATTAAATTTAATAAATTCCTTTATAAGCCAATTGAATTGAAAGGTCTTCAGTTTTAGTATCGACACAAATCCTTCTATCCTCCGCTAAGAGTAGGAAGGAAATATTTTAGTAATGTCTTCCCAATCCCTGGGAAGATGGAAGTTGCAAAAATGAGAATGCTAAGATGGATATGCGGGATCACAAGGAGAGATAGGATTATAAACAAGGAGATTAGGGGCAAAGTAGGAATAGCACCGATTGAAGATAAAATGAGAGAAAATCGACTGAGATGGTTCGGCCATATTAGAATGCGTCCAATGGAGGCACTTGTTAAACTGTGTGAAAGCATGGAGATTGTCAGGAGTAAGAGAGGGAGAGGGAGAGGGAGAGAGAGACCCAAGAGAAGTTGGAAAGAAACTATTAAACATGACCTTGCCTACATGGATCTAACGGAGGACATGGCCCTAAACAGATATGATTGGCGTCGTCAAATCCATATAGCCGACCCCACCTAGTGGGAAAAATGCTTGGTTTGGTTTGGTTTCCCAATCCCTGGGATTACTAAAGATTCCTCTAATCTTTGGTGGATCCCATCCTTGTTCAATCCAGGGCTTAACATCATCCAACATAGATTAGAAAAAATTATGTCCTAATAATTTGTATGCATACCATTTATATAGATTGAATATACTGATCAACGTTTCTATACTATGATAGCAGCAAACGGGTCGGATTCGGGTTGGGCCCATCTGGACAAAGAAGCTAACTCACTAAATTTTTTGTGGATCATTGGTAGTGGTCTGAGTCCCTATCCTTGGGTCCACAATTAATCCATAACCATAATCAATTTCGGATTGGAAACAAGGTTATTACCTAAACTATACATATAAGGAAAAAAATACAGACATCAATAGAAAATTATTGTAATACTTGACTCAAAGTTAGATCCTTAAATTTTTCACATCAGCCCATAATGGCTTAAACCCTAAACATGGCCCTATCCTGATGAGTCTAAAACTTGGACTCATAATTCTTGGTTCAGGTCCAATGGGTCTCATATATGACCTGACTGACTTGTGTTGTTGTCGTTGTTATCCACAACGGTTCGGAGGTCCAAAATCCATTTAGAGGATTATTGACAGACCAGATTTGGCTCGGATGAACTTGAGTAGATACAGTGTATGAAATGTGATTATTAGAGGAAAATGGCCCTAAACCTTATATCCAGTGCACCCCAATGAAAACTTGGACCCTGAACTAGTGTTTGATTCTGACCTGTCAAGCCCATCCGATAACAAAAAAAACTAATGTGATGGATTCACATTTGTATGGATTGGACCTGTTCTAGTCCATTGACAGTTGAGGATAAAAATTGGTCGGATGAATGTTTCTTTACTCATAAGAGGACCTGAGCCCAGGAAGGCCCAAGGCATAGGATCCAAATCTGACTCAGTGCATGACTCAAATGTCGAATACTGAGTAGATAATCAATTATATAACGTTATATATATAAGCAAGACTCTCCTAAACTCAAGCTTAGGATAAAATCTCGTAAGCTCATGCTTGTAGGGCCCACCTTTGGTCCATCCAAATGGACCGAACATATGACCTCTCTAAATTGCACATGTCCACCAACTTTCGGTCATATCCGAATTTATTGGACCGTTGGATCGACTATTTATTGATCCGAATGGACTATTGACCATGAAACTTGTGGGCCCATATGAAGATGATAGAAATCATGGTTGGGGCTGTTTTTTGCAGAGATGAAGATCTCATGAAGTCCTTGAAATCCCCCAAATCCTCATCCCCATGTGAGTCCCAAGGTGGGCCCCACCACATGCTTGAGCTTACCTTATCCTAAGCTTGAGCTTAGGAGAGTTGGCCCATGATACATATTATTTACTGGAACACAGG
Source organism: Camphora micrantha (assembly GCA_003546025.1). Taxonomy (NCBI): domain Eukaryota; kingdom Viridiplantae; phylum Streptophyta; class Magnoliopsida; order Laurales; family Lauraceae; genus Camphora; species Camphora micrantha. Next base: position 32,672,593 of record QPKB01000003.1, on the reverse strand, counting down.
TATTCGAGTGCAGACCCAACTAGACCAGACCCAATCCAATTATTAATTGTGTCTGAACCGAGTTGCCCTACCTTGACCTAATTGGCAATAACAAGAACGGGTCCAAAGCCAGATACGTAGGGTCAGGTCCTTGGATAACTGGGCAAACAGGGGACCTTTGACATCCCTTCTATCAGTGATCTGGACTATCTATTCTGATCATATTAAGTCACATTTGTTACAAAGTATGATCATGGTGGAATTGAATTCAATTTGAATGCCATGTTTAACCTTATCCAATGTAACGAGAGTCTACGAAATCCTCACCTAAGCCTCATCTAGTCCTTGTTTCTATGGTCCACAATTCATTTGAGTTGGCTATTTTGGGGTTCCAATTTTCATCTTGGCCACATATCTTCGTCAGTTTTGCTTTGATCCAGTTCAATTTCTACCACAACTTGGGTGACCCATCAGCGCTTGAATGTGTGACATTGGATCTTATCTTCTCAAATTTGGCCTTCCAATCAGCAATCTCCATCTGGAGCAGGTTTCCACTATGCGAGGCATGTTTTCATGCTGTTCTGTATTGGTCAGATCATCTCATTAGGCTCTGGCTTTGGTTCTGGTCATCTCCTCAAGCTATATCTGGATTTATCTTTATCCTGTTTGCATTTGCCCAGACAAGTAAAGTAAATATCTCTAACCACTAACAGATCAGGATTTATAGTTGGGTCCAGCAGACGATGGTCAATTGAAGAAGTCAATCATTCTTTTGCCGTACTATCTTCACATTAATAATAATAAAAGATAAAATATATCGCATTTAAATAGATATAATTGGTTTTTAAATGAAAAATGCTCGGTACTTGGACCGAAACCATTGAACAGGTCCATCAGGCAGACGCCATCTAGGATCCAATCAGACCCTTTGATTTTGCATCCTTGAAAACTGGAGAAAAGAAAGTAAACACTTAAATAGGCCATCCCATGCATGATGGGATTTTTCCACTATAATGACAATGCATTATGCAAGTAGTGAAGACACAATCCTTAAAATTGAGTACAATCATATTAGAAAACTAGCGTGCAGGTTTATTGTATGTAACTAAATCCTTCTATTTGTAGATAGAGAGAGGGAGATGAAGAGATCCAACGATTTTATTTTATTCTATTGAACTATTAGAGTTAAAGAATCTTCAAATTCAGAGTTCTTGATTATATACGTGAATTGAGGTTTTGGTTAAGGCTTTCGTATATCAACATATCCCTCAAGTTTGCATTTTGGATGTTGTGATTCAGGACATAGGATTTGTATTAGGATTTGGGAGTTTAGGGTTTCGGATTAGGACTTGGAGATTAAGGCTTTGGATTTAGATATAGAGTGATTGGGATTATATTAGATTTAGGAAGGAGAGAGTAAGAGAGAACTAGGATTCGTTTAAGGTTGTTTGGTGTGTGGGAGAGAGAGAGACTAACCACGAGATAAGGTCTTTTGACCATTGCAAGTGGTCAAAACTACCAGTCAAATTAGTTGATCAAGCATTGTTACGGTTCTCTTTCTCGATCTCGCTGCATTCAACTTAAGAAGTGTCTTCAACACGTCAAGAAAGTTTCTTCTACGATGCAAGAGCACCTTCATCAAATCAAGGTCATCGCCGATCAACTTGCAACATGTGGTCCTCCAATTAGTGAGAAATACCTTATACTTTCATACATTGTGAGGTCTTCCTTTTAGACATCTATTCGCATCAGATCATGGCACGACCCTGTCTCATTGGAGGAGCTACATACTCACCTTGTTTGTGAAGAACTTAGTCTTGCTGATGATGTTGTCGTCGAGACCTCCACTGCAGGGGCGGAACCACATTGAGGCTAGGGGCCCCCCGGGCTTTGGAAAAACCTATTAAAGCACCAAAATGGGCCCCCCCAGGTTTTTGGATTTTTTTTTTCCAAGCTAAAACCCATCCTGCCCTAGCCCCCACCTAAGCCCATGCAAGTTTTGCACCCTCCCAGTCCCACCCCAAATCCTGGCTCCGCCCCTGCTCCACTGCCTTCATTACATCATCTTCGGGTTCCTATACTCTTGGCCAAGCTATCTTTAGGCCCATATGTTGTACTCTGACTGGGTATTTCGTTCGTAACATTTACTAACCACTTAGTCATTGTATTACCAAGTCTACAAAACTGTGCATTATTCTCTCATTTGTTACAACCGTACAGTTGAATATATACAATATAACTCATCCAAACCCACTAAGTTGGGTTGGATTTCTATCAAAGTATTCTCCATTTAGAAGTATCAACATCAGCCTGCGTTTATATGTAAATATTCCTTTTAAAATTGAAGTGTCTTCGTTCAATGTCACTTCCTTCACAATGAGAATCATACTATCATCACTAACTCCCAAAAGCCAATCAACCACCCATAGAAGAGCAGCTACCAGATGCCATTTTTACAGAGCAACTACAGGCTTCTTTCTATCATAGAACCATCAATGTAGCCAACGCATATACAAGGGGTATCATGGCCCATAACAACCTATGCTGGACCCACTCCTGCATCGAGCTGGGTCTGTTTTTAGAAGCCTGTGGGTTGGCTGCATGCCAATTTGTGGTCAGGAAGTTAAATGGGTTGGGCCACAGCCTATGTAATCATCGAGATTTACATACATATGGGCTAACTTTTAATTCTGTCGGCTGGACCTGTCCCTCAACATCAGACCTGATAATCCCAAGAACAATTAATTTGATAATTAAGAAGAAAATCAGATGATTGTATCTTTAAATGAGTCATTGGTTCGAACACTAGCCCATACCCTGATCCTTCCTATTTGGAGTTTCGACCCGTTGCCTACGGCCTTATCGGGCCTAATGCTGGAACCCAGTCGAGAACAGGCCCATGTCCAGATCTCGTCCGATGCCAGCCCATCTAAGGTCGATTTGGCTCACTAATCAAAAGAAATATCCAAATTCAAGAAAGAAATATTTCTTCAAGAATATCATTTCCAATGCAATGGTTTGAGCTTGCAAAACTCAATAGCAACTGGAAGAAATATTAACCAGAAAGAGGAAAGAAATCTTTGGAAAGGAATGCTTTGAGAAGAGGCCGAATAAGGATCCTTTGAACAGGATAGTGTTTTTATAAATATCTCAGAATAGAATCTGTTCCAAAGAAGGCATTTACGTCAACAGGGTGTAAATATCTAAATTTCATCTCCTAGATACTTCTTCATCCACATTGATGATACGGCCTGCGAATATTACTTTGTTCCGGTACTAAATCCAATGAAGTGTCTATTTTTCATGAGATTGTGTTTGCAGGATAAGCTGCCAAAACAGTCTTATGTTGCATGCATACGCTTGCCTGATTTTTCATAGATGCTTTATCCAAAAATAGCTAACCGCTTCTTTTTGAGTTTTGGTAATTCAGCCAAAAGGTTTGGGACCTAAGAGAGAGCCTCCACACACATGCGGGAAGACAACCCACTCAAGTGGAAAAAGTAACTCGTACACGTGGAAAGAAAACCCACACTTGTGGGAGGGAAGCCTACACACACGCAAGAAGAAGCACCATACCTATGGTTCAAACCTTCAATAGTGGGGTGAGAACCGCTGCTCCTTACCACTTTGGTAAGAAGCCGTTATCCAATAGCTAACTATTAAAGTCCTCGAATTGCCTATTTGCAAGATTTTCTCAAAAGATTCTTGAAGCAAGGTCCACTCCTATACATTTAGTGGAGCCCACACAACCAGAGGCGGACCTAGGTTATAGCGCCCTAGGTCGGAATTAGAATCGGTATAAAGTTTAATGGCGTCTTGGTGCAGGGGCGGACTTACGTTGGAGTGATTTTGAGCTCGATCTAGGACAGTCGCCCCACATCAAAATTAAAATCCTCATAGAGTTGAATGGGGCCTTGGAGTATGCTCCTCATGTTTAAACTTGTCGCTTCACATATGTCTAAAGATAGCCCCACATATGTAAAGCATCGTTGGTAAAAAAAAAAAAATGAAAAGAAAACGTTGTGGGCACATCTCTCTCCCTTTTCTTCGACCTCTTCGGTCCTATTGTCGATCGAGCTCTTCATCGCCGGTCCCTATCTATTGTGTAAACTACGGCATCTTTATTTGCCAAACATATCTAGTATAATCGTTCATAATCACTCTATACGGCATCTTTAAACTTGTTGCTTCACATATGTCTAAAGATAGCCCCACATATGTAAAGTATCATTGGTAAAAAATAAAAATAAAAAGAAAAGTTGTGGTAACACATCTCTTTCCCTTTTCTTCGACCTCTTCATGCCTATTGTCGATCAAACTCCTCATCGCCAATCCCTATCTACTGTGTAAACTACGGCATCTTTATTTGCCAAACATAGCTAGTATAATCGTTCCTAATCACTCTATACCTATATCTAAATACTTAATTTCCAAGTCCTAATTTCAAAAACTGAATCTCCAAATCCCAATCCATACCCTACGCCCTAAATCACGAAATCTGAGCATATCTACAGAAATCCAAAGATAACGAAATCCATTCCTTTTATCATGTCTTCTTACCTCCACTATAATTCAAAGATGGGATTCCACTCCCATTATCTAAAGATTGGGAGCTTTGAAAAAGAGAAAAGGGAAAGGATGTGTGTCCTCAAAATGTCTTGTATTCAGTTTTTCCCACACACCCACTCACCTTGAGTCTACACTGAACCCCCATTGGGCATTGGTTTTGAATATAAATTTAGTGAAACATAATAATGTGAGTTTGAGAATCTAAAATAAAGGTAAGAATCATTTTTTATCAATGTAATGTTTTTTGGTACTTCTGATTAACATCCTAACCTCATCATTACCCAATCTTTAAAAACTTAATGCATCTATTTGAGTTGCTTGAGTTAAATATTTTCTAAAGAAAAACATCTAGGTGTTATTTGGTAATGTAAAAAAGTCTAGCAAAATCAAGAAGAAGATTTCTTTCTTTTTTTTTTCAAATGTCAAGTCTCATCAAATTTTAGCTTCACCCATACGAAAATCCTAGGTCCGCCACTACACATAACTCGATCAAGTGCACAGCAGCCCTTATAGGCATTGACTCCATTCCATAACTAACTCGAATCACGGTGGCCCTACCTTAAGATTGATCACTTGTGAAATGGTTTGAAGTGTCATTCGTGGCCAAAATTTAATATGAGAAAAATTATCATGAGCTTTTTAAATTTAAGATATGGCCCCCACTATTGATTTGTACCATGAACTAAGATGAATAAGTTCATCAAACTTGTCCGAACTTGAATTTCGAACCTTACAAATCAAATGCTCAGAAATTTTGAAAGTCCCCCTCTATATATATATATATATATATATCAAGAAAATTCTTATGGTAGTAATGATCGTGCTCATGAGAGAGGGAGAGAGTTAAGATGTAACAAATTATTATTAATCAGAACAGCTTGATACATGATTAGATAATAAGATTTCAAATGTCGTGAAATTCATAACCAAAGACAGGGACCAAAGCAACGCACATTAAATCACAACACTCTGTTATCCTTAAATATAGCTATCACTGGAGAAGATGATCTCCACTTAATGTAGATTTCTTGCTGGTGCCTCTTGATACTTCCTCGAATCGCTTCGTTCAAGCCTGAATCGCTCTTGAACGTAAGAGATGTAAGTCGCGGCCCTCAGGTCCACAGATTCGTCACCAGCCACACTTGCACCTGCACCATTGGTGCCTTCGACATGTCCAACGAAGTCACTATACGCGTCTCCATCCATTGCAATCACCAAAGGCTTCTGCTTCATTGGGGAAGATGAAATAGCGAACTTCTTCTCCTCGACATGGAAGCCCACTGAAGCAGTCGAAGCAGGCTGCTGGCTTTGCTTAATTTTGCTACTGAATTGCACTGAAGATGGAGTCTTCGACGCCCGATAGAAGGACATCACTAACTTCCCTTTCATGAACCCCCTTCTCTTTCGATTCGACTCCATGTTGGCTATGAGTTTTGGATGAATTCTCAGTTCAATGGGAGCTACATTTATAGGAATTGGACCGCATAGTAATTAAGGCCACTGAGATCAACATAAATCCTATTAATGGGTCATGGTCCCTAACTACAAATCTATGGAATCTTGCTGCCCTTTTTTCCTACAGTTGTATATCACGTTTTCTCGCGGCAGTCAGATATATTCCCATCTATCATTTTAGTAGTAGCTTTTGTAATAAATCATATACCAACCCAAAAGCTTAAGTTCATAGATGGAATATCCAAATAGGTATATATATGAAGCCTTAGGCGATGTGTGATGTAGGACTTTACTTTACTAACACTCCCCATCACGTGCAGGCCCAACAGATTTTATGGACGGGCCTGCCTCGAGGGCTACACGAGAACAACGAGATCGGACCCCACTCCGATACCATATAATAAACCATATACCAATCCAAAAGCTTATGCTCTTAGGTGGAAGTCCCAAACAGGTATATCTATATGAAGGGTTAGGCGATGTGGGATGTGAGGCTTTACTTTACCGACAGCTTTACCGATTTGGAACAATGTTACAAGGATATAACTTCGTGGCAAGAAATTCCTTAATCCTTCCACAATCCATTTGCGTTAGGTGTTCATTTAACGTATCTTCTCTTGAGAAAAAGAATGATCTAAAATCACTATGCACTATGCATAAAAATCCAGGGGCGGATATAAAGATAAGAATAGTGTCATTTTCAGAACCTTCCAACATGGAGTAGAGTATCTGCAAAGGGTCATCTTTCTTTTCCAATAATCTTGTGAGACCTATTATTATGATGATATTTATATGATACTTCGATGTTGTAATTATATTCCTGCATGTAGCTTAGAGGCCTTCATGGGCCTGGCTAAGGCATATCCAGGCCCAACCCGGCTTTCGAAACAGTGGCCTAGGCCTGACAAGGGCCATAAAAGTTAGGCCCAAGCCCGCCCATTTAATCAATCGGGCCAGGCTGAACCAGGCTTTTCATCACTTTTGTGGGCATTAGAGCACTAATTAAATTTACATACATTTCCGACACAAGCTGGTCCCGGCCGAGCTATATGGTTTCTATCATTTAATCCAAGCCCAACCCAATTATTAATTGGGCCTTAATTACATATCCAAGTCCGGCTCAAAGCGGGCCAGACCCAGGTCGGGGTCGGGCTGGCCCAGCCCATGAGCACAGATAAATTGTAGCTAAAAGGATTCATGGGCTGGGCTAGACTCTGGCAGGCTTTTTATTGAGATGGATTTTGTTGTTTGTAAAGGCTCAAAGACTGGGCCTAAGTCCACCTATGCTAGAAGACCCAACTATATGCTCACCCCAGCCTTACGGATTAGCACAAAGAAATAAAGTTTGGATGCTAGACTGATAGTGGGCGAGCCTTTCAGCCCCATAAGCTGTGTTCATCCTTATGTTAGACCCAATAACTCAGTGGCCTGTGCTTGGAGAACTTTGAACAGCCCTACATACATCTAACATATATATTGCATGTATCAATCTTAACAGAAATCGTCCAAATTAATCATTCTTTCGGTTAGGGCAGATGGCCCAAACACTTTGATCAGACGGTCCTCATCATCAGATTTTCATCTTGCAAATGGATGGTTGAAATAAATGGGCAAATATCTAAACTGGATCGTTGCGATTTTCAATATGTTACAAGTCCAAAAGGGAAGCCACAATATGGAAGGTCTTGATTGAGTTACATGCTTGCAAATTGGGATAATATTTGGTCAGGCCAGCCTGACTCTTAACTGCAATGGGCCAAATTTTCTGGATGCCAAATGGGCCAATCTTGTCCTTTCTGTGCTTGAAGGCCCAGCCTGGGCTAGAGTGGCATTACCATCAAGCCTGTGGGCTGGATCAGGCCAACATTATGGAGACTTCCATATCTACCTGTAGAAAAGTGGTTCCACCCATCCTCCAATCATGAGAAATGGCTTTCCATGTATATGAAAAAAAAAAAAATTTATTAGTTTCCTCGTTCTGCACGGAAAATTGCCGTACTAAACTAGAGAAAGATAGCAGTGTGTGTAAAAGCAAATTCTTTTTCGGAGAACTGGTGTTACAAAAAAATGTGTCCCAATTAGACTGGACCTGGATACACTTTGGTCTGGCCATTAACCCCCTACTATGTAGATATACTTGTCAATAGATATGATCAATCATAAAGCTGTGAAGCCATGCCATAATTGAGAGGATTTATTCTAATATATCTACTATTTGTCTTTCTCTTCCTTCCTTTTCTCAGATAGGGAATGGTTCCAAGATAGTGCAATTTGGGCATGCCTTTACTCGTAAAGCTACAGGATTGGAGATTTATACTGACAGACAAGTGGGGTTTAAGATTCTTTGAGCACTTTCCAGTCCCAACCTGAACCAGTGGTTCCATGTAGAAAAACCAAGTACAGTCAGTCCTTCCTAACGTTCTCATTGTCTTTTGATGTGGAAAGTGATTCATTGGAGGAGAAAAGTGTACATACTTTTTTCTTTTTTTCTTTTTGGTAAAAGAAAGTATATACTGTGTCTCCTAAAATCTAGGGTTTATCCTAAAATCCATTTAACATGAGTGATTGCAAGGCTTGGATTTTGGACTGTATAATTGGCTCGTTAGCTAGGCAGCTTCATCACTTAATTGCAGTGTGACGTTTTGGTTATATCATTATATATATTATTTATTTTATTATTATTATTATTATTATTATTATTATGTAATTTATTGTATTTTAGCTAAATATGCAATAAGCCTAAGTGGAGACCACATTAGGCTTAGGTTTGGCGAGTTAGGCTTGTTGGATAGGTGTCTTACTCATAGTTTATCCGAGCCCAGTTTAGTGGGTATAATCATTCTCTAATTTTTTTTCTAATCCAAACTCCTATCTATTTATAACCCAAACTTTATTCTTTTTATAATTTAATTTATATTACAACTCTTATTCTTATTCCCTATTTATACACCACCACACTCTTTTATTTTCACACACAACTCTCTCTCTCTTCCAACTTTTCTCTAGGATAGCGGGCTTTGGCAATAGGAACTCTAGACTGTCTCCCTCAACCGCGGACCATAGGCAAGTACCTAATCATAATTTATAGATTTAATACATGTGTTTTTCATTGATTTGTGTGTTGGTGCATATAGAAACCCTCTGATGCCCTTTCTATGATGTTAATTGTTTTAGTGATAAGAGATCGAAGATTAGGGATTATCAAATTGATTTTCTTTTATTGAGTTGCAGTGTTTTCAACTTATGTTGCCCATTACCCACCCCTGTTTGGATTTTAAAATCCCTTTTTAACTCTCTATTATTACGTACATATACATATGTGTATTAGAGTAGACAGTTACCCATTGGAAGCCAGTGAATACCAGACCCGAAACAGGTACCCAGACAAAGCCATTTGGAACTGTTTCTGCTTGTTTCTGACTGTGGGACCCATGTGGGCCACTTAATGGTAGATCTGATCCATGGATCCGGAGGAGGACCCACGGGAGACCCTAGAGGGGCTGGTCCCATAGGCAGTGGACACCCCTGGCCCACCATCCATTAGGTAGATCACAAAAGACGTGATTGAGGGGAAAAGAATTGGTTTTGGACATCAGGCAGCGGCGGGGCCCACTGGGTGGGTGGATCATAGATCTGAGACAATCCCTTTGCTGCACAGGGCTGGGCGACTCGATCTGTGAGGGTGATCATGGGTCTTAATCGGTGGGGCCCACTATCCGAGTGGCCCAGTTTCTTTGGGCATCGAGTTTCATCACGGAAACAAGTTCTGTGTGAATGGAGGAAGACGTTTGACTTGTACCTGTAGGAGGAATAAAGAAAGGAAAGAAGTGGGAAAGGTGATGACCTGTAGCCTAGAATTGACATGAATAGAAATTAAAAAAGGTAAAAAGAATGATGGCTGGACTTGTTTTAATAAAAGAGTGCCATGTGACGTAAGTAATTGTTTTTAGAAAAAAGGACCTCACTGTTTTATTAATTCAAATTAGACTTTTTGCTTATTTTGAATGTGGAAAATATTTTGGATGGAATCCTCGAGTTTTTTTCCAAAATTATAAACTAAGGTAATTTATCATTATCATTTGCAAATTAATATTTAATGATATCTTTGATTTTAATGTGTTAAAATTATATTTTTGTACTTTATTAATTGGATCTTTGGACCAAGTAAATACCATCCGGACAAACGGTATCTTACTAACTTGAGGTTTAGTGCCTGGTATGACCTCGGGGAAATCCTAATGGATTTGAGCTCAACCCATTTCTATTGGAAAACCCTTAATTGGGTCTATGCACCATTAATTGAGAAGGGATGCATTGATCTTTTATCTATTAGAGATTCATGTGGTTGTTGGGTACGAGACCTTATGTTTTACCTTAGCATTAGCTTGTGATTATTTCTTGACCTTCGGGTTTGTATACATGATTGAGTTTGATGTTGGTCTATTAGTTGCATACCCTATGTTGATTGAATATGGACCGTAATGTGGCGTCGCAATCGATTGAGATATTGTAGAGGTTTATTCAAATTATTTGATTAATATTCGATTGTGAATTATTGTGCAGTCAGCCCTTCACTTTGACTTAAGTTTTTGTGTCAGAGCTTTACAAATCATTAGGTACTACGATATGTATATAATATATATATATATATATGCATATTGATTTGGTCATATTCGAACGACTGTAGTTGTATTTGGACGGCTAATCACCGATGTGTACGGATACTGTAATATCTGCATTTCGAACCGGTTTATCCGGCCTACAATTTCGATTACGAACCGATTTATGACCGCCGGCCTTCGAACGGGTTTTCCCACTTTATAGTTAGGGCTAACCACCCAAAACAGTAATAGTGCTTCTATGTGATTATTGTATTGCTTTATTTGTGTAAATTGGATTTAGGTTATACGTTCTTTTCATCATTATGTAATGTTAATCTCTTATGATCATTACCTGTCATTACTCACATTGATCTTGTGTTTTATTTATAAATTATGCTTTCGTACTTGCTGTTTACTTTGTTTATTGGTGCATAGGTACCGACCCCTATTCTACTGTGGAGACGGAGGATGGTCAAACGTTTCAAGCATTTGAATCAGTTGACGAACCTGAGTGGAGAGCCGGAGATGGCTACGCAGCCGTCTGAGACCGCACGGGAGTGACTTTTATCGAATAAAGTATTTTAGTAGCAATTCTTAATAATAAACATAAATTTAGTTAGTTGTTTTATTTAAGCTAGTTGGAAACTTTAAACCTTAAATATTCAGTAGTTATGTGTTGGTTTAATTTTGGATATAGATACCAATTGGTTTAATGCTTCCGCAAATATTTTTTTTATGACTCATCATGTTTCGAAATTTTGTGGGTCCATATTTGGGAGCTAGTGTTGCATTAAACATAGGAAATTGAATATTTATTCTTATTTTTCACGTTATCCCTTGGCTGTATTTTGGGGACGTGACATGTAGTTCATTCACCGGACCTCATTCTTCTTTCAGAGCCAAAGGCTCAATTTGATTCTTTCAATTCCATTGGTGTTCAATGTTTTGGTTTTAACTCCTCCTTTTCAAATTCCAGCAGCTTTCTTTGGTGTTTCTTCAACTCTAACTCTAATATTACCTTCTCTCCTTTAGATCATTTAAGCTAGCACATTACTATTAGTATTTTTTATTCCTCCACTTCCTCCTCCAGCATTATCATCGGTGTTTACGAGTCTACTGACTACAGAACCAGGAGAGATCTTTGGAATTACCTTGTTAATACTTCATCCATTATTTTACCTTGTTGTGTGATTGGTGACTTCACTGTTATCCTCATGGCCAAAAAGAAGCTCAGCACCCACCCCATTCTCATATTTCTATCAAGGTATTTAAGGACATGGTTTTCGCTTCTGGCTTCAAGGATCTAGGCTTCAGAGGAAACAATTTCACTTGGGCCAATAATAGACAAGATCAGGCATATGTTGCCGCTAGGCGTAATCGTGTTGTCACAAATTCTATTTCGCTGGATAATCTTGAAGATTCAATTGTGACCCACCTCCCTAGGCTTTCCTCAGACCACAGTCCCCTGCTTCTGTGCCATAGGAATCGTTTTTTTATTTTTATAAAAACATTCCTTTTAAATTTGAAGAAATGTGGTTGTCTCATGTTTTCTTCTCTATGATTGTGGAGACAAGTTGGGCTACCCCCTGCAATGGAACCCCCTAGTTCATCCTTGCTCAAAAGCCAAAAATTCTCAAGCAAAATCTCATAGTCCAGATAGAGATATCTTCGGCCAGCTAAAAGTTAAAATTGCTGAAGCTGAGAAGTCTGTTATGGACAACCAAATCACTTTTGAATCAAGTCCTTCTGATGCTCTTCTTTTGGACCTGAGCTCGACAAAATCTTCTCTCCACAATTGCCTAAATGCAGAATTTGTTCATTGGAAACAAAGGGCTAAAATCAGATGGCTTCAGGATGGTAATAAGAATATCAGTTGATTTCACCTTTTCGCAACTGAATTCATAGGAATCATGTTGGTGGAAATCTCTTTGAAGATGAAGCGCAAATCAGAGACCAAGCGACTATCTTTTTTCTCAAATGTTTTGTAGTCTTCCATTTCTATACTTGAAGAAGATCTATTCCACATGGTTGGGCCTTCTGTCATTATCGAGAATCAGATCCTCACTGCAATTCCCTCTTCTTCTGAGATCTGAGAGGTTGTTTTCCAACTTAAGAGGAACATTTCACCTGGTCCTAATGGCTTCTGTGGGGATTTCTTCACAAACTACTAGTATATTGTTGGCCAAGATGTGACCTCGGTGGCAACACCTTTCTTCTCTACTAGTCGGATTTTGAGAGCTACAAATGCCTACTTCATAACTCTCATCCCCAAAAAAAATAATCACCAAAATCCTTCTCCGACTTCTGTCAATTAGCCTCTTAAATTTCACCTACAAAATTATTTCTAAGATTTTGGCAGCCAGGCTTTCAGTCACTCTCCCTCTCTTTATTTCAAATCACCAATCTGCTTTGCTTTTGTTAAAGGCAGATCCATCCACCACCATGTAGCTCTGGCACATGACCTCCCCCAGAAATTAAGTTCCAAAATCAATGGGGGTTCGGTCTGCTTGAAATTAGATACCGCTAAGGCTTTTGACGAGTTGCAATAGAATTAATCTCCTTCTCAGGGCCCTTCAGTTCTTCAAGTTCTCCTCTAAGTGGATCAACTTGATGAGAAAATTGGTTTGCACAAATAGAAGGATTAGTCGTGATCAACAAAAGCCCTTGCGGTTTCTTCAGCTCCTCTTGTAGCTTGCATCAAGGTGATCCCATATCACCCTATCTTTTTATTCTAGCGGAGGAGATTCTTAGCTTAAAGGTGCAAGCGCTAAAGTTCGAAGGTGTTATTGTTCCAATTCCCCCAGTTCGTTTGACTCCTTGCCAGTTACTATATGTGTCACACCCCGAGCCTGAGATTCCACCCATCCTGAGGCGAGACGTATGCCCACGTGGCGATTCGAATCAAGCTCACTGAGAATTTGTCTCCACAAACGGGGTTCCCACAAGATTTCACGTGTGAGGTCATAAATCCATCACGTTAGGATTACCTTTCAATTTTCTATGAACCTATATAAATCTGTCATGTATAATTAACCAAATAGATATCCATTTGAATTCACCAACCATGTCATATTTCAATCATAATCAAGAGCATAAACAATCCATAGAGTGAATGCTTAAATTTAAGCCAAAGTTAAAGAAAAAAAGACGAAGAAAAGAGTAGCGGAAGCTAAGTATTAATTAAGGTTTACAAATACCAAGGAAAATGCAAATCTAAATAACGTATCATCATGACCATCCAGGCCATAAGTCTAGGGTTAAGTGACGTCCAAGAAAGCTCAACGCAAGTGATGTCTAAAAGGACATCATCAAAAGTCCACTTAGCTAAGTACTGGGGAGTTTCTTATTCCTCCTCAACGTCCAGGGCAATGGCATCGTGGTCCTCACATGTAACGCAAAGTATAGCACCATTAGACTAGGCTAAACAAGATAAACAAAATATAAATCATATAACATGTGACAAATTAATAGCTTGACAAATATAGATCATATGAGGTCAAAGTGTGTACCCTAAGCATGAGACACAAATCATGAATGACAAATACACATAAATAACAGAACTAGATGGCACATCCACATTAGCTATATTCTCTCAAATTAACTATGTAAATATGAGTACAAAGTGAGAGCAAAAAACAGAACAGAACATAGTGGTGCCACTAGGAGACAGAGGGCCCGAAACTCTCCATCGTGGACCTAGGGTGCCGATCAACCCTCAGAACATAATCTCATATGCAGAGGGCTAGAAATATAATTAAACTCACACTTAGCCGGGTCCGACTTAGATAGGGTCAAAGACGAGTGGTGCCGACTCGTGAAATGAAGTGTACAAAATAACAAAACATAGTATAGATCAGATCATATCATGTGGTACATAATCAGAACTTATCAAAAGTATAATCGAACAGAAACGGAAGTGGATATAAACATAAACAGGTGTATAAACAAGATATACATGAACTAAACAAAAGTATAATCAAGTCATACGAGAATATTGAAAACGGAATGCAAATGCATGCATATAGATCATATACGGAATCAAGATATGAATCAAGCCAAGCCTACGATCTTGAAACACTTGTGGTCTTCACCGTCCAACTGGGTATAGTACTAAGGATTCTGGCATTGGTGGGCTACAAAGAAACCCTTGACGTTACTTAATTTAAATGCCAAATCCCTTAGTATAACACATTTGGTTCGGATCATAAAAACGAAGGACAAGAGGTTCCTTGTGAGTGTATGGTTGCCCACACCGCACCCACATAAATTACATGTCCATTGGGCATGATTTAGGGTTCAATGATCCAATGTTAAGGTTCAGAACTAGGTTTATAACCACCTAAGAATCCTATTAACTGATTCCAATAGAACCACACTTGGTTCACCAAAGTACGATGTGGGTAGCATAAGTTATAACGCTAAATTTATTTATTCAGATATCCCCTATTTTTCCCAACTTCTGATCATAAAATTATATGGACCGATGAATTCAACATTCCAAAAGCTTTCAATGACATGTGGAACTTCAAAATCGGACATACGGATCAAAAGTTATGGCCGTCTAAAGTCACCACTCGGCTAGCAGTCGGCTAGTCAAGTAGCCAGGTCGGTCACAACTCGGCCAGCCGCCTTCTAACCGAGTTTTAGGCTGTCAAAACTTGTGCTCTCGGGAAAAGTAACCGCGGGTGAGGTCGACTAGCTGCCCGGTGACCCCCCTTCACGCGAACAAAGCTTAGATGACCCTGTTTATGGGTACTTTGAACTCCAATGCCTTTAGGCCTTCCATGAGACATTTTCTTACACATAATGAGTCTCCAATGCTAATTCCAAACCTCCTAACAACATTTCCAACAAGAGAACCAACAAATGACAAAATTTCATATACCCATTTACAAATCTAAAATCAATTTTTAAGCAAGAAACAAAATGAGCTGAAATTGGGTAATCTAGCATAAGATCCACTGCAAGAACCATAAATAAAGAAAAATATGCATATGTTTATAAATGTTTACTTGCCTTTGATGCTTGCAAACTCAATACCCATAGATCCAAGCTTCTACACACACCAACCAACTCCAAAAATGCAAAACCCCCTAAAATGCCAGGCTTAAGGAGCAACCTACAATGAAATGAATTGGAATGAGGGAGAAGTGGATGCATGCAATGAAAAATAAACCTCCTATATATAGTTGATTCAAAGAAAGGAGATGAAGGCTAAGAAATTTCTTACCAATGAGGGATGTAGTGAGATAAGGAAGACCAAAAGAGCTTGAAGATGATGCTAATGGAGAAGGGAGAAAGAGAGAGGATGCTCCCTAGCATAATTGATCCAACATGCATAGCTCTAAGTGCAAGATTTTGGTGAAAACGAAAGGAGAAGAGGAGGTGGAGGAGAAGAACTTTTACAGAAATGAAAAGAAGGAGAATGAAGATCGGCTGATATGGGAGATGTTTTAAATAAGCATTTTCTGAACTTTGCATGTAAGTCCAATCAATTAATGCAAATTTTGGGAAAGGGCTTTTGGCTAGAATGGGCTTGGATGAGCTGGGTCAAAACTTTGGTTCAACACAAAAGTCTAAGATCATGAGATGCTTTATGCAATACACCCAAAACCCACAAAAATTTAAAACCACACAAAACCATAAACACTCCAAAATATCACAATCTACCTAGTTAATGGTTAAATCCTACTAATTCTACCTAGTCAAGCCCATAATCATTCAAAACAACCATTAATCATTTAATTAAAAATTAATTAGACACTAAACATGATTAGAGTGGGGTCGGGGTGTTACAATATGCAGACAATATCATGTTTTTTTCTAAAGGCTTCCAAAGAAACTTGAGCAGATTAATAGCCCTTCTTAGCAAATACCAAGACTCTTCGGGGCAACATCTTAACCTTTAGAAGAGCCACTTGTTTGTGGATGAATGCAGTGTAAGGAGAGCGAGCTCATATGATTGCAAGCCTTCTTCCAACTCCTCAAGCAACACTCCCCTCAGTCTATCTTGGTTTTCCTCTCTTCTTTGGCAGCCCAAGACATACCTTTTTTCTACCAAGTTTTGGATTCCATCAGATCTAGGGTTGCTGGTTGGAAGATGAAGTGTCTCTCTTTTGTAGGAAGATTGACGTTGGTAAAGCACATCCTATCATCTATCCCTCTCCACATCTCTCTTACGATCCCTATTCCAAGTACAACTTGGCTTCAGATAGAGCGGCTAATGAGAAATTTTTTTGCGGTCAGTGAATTTGGATAGAACAAGGCGTAATCTTGTTAGATGGGAGACAATTTGTTTACCAAAATCAGAGGGTGGTCTTTGCTTTGCCCAGGGTAAAGGAGTTCAATGATGCATGTATACTGAAATTGGGTTAGTTGCTACTATCGATTCTCTGTGGGCTACTTGGTTTCGTGCAAGATATTTTAGGCACTCTTCTATCTTGAATCCTGGAAATCTAATTGGCGGCTCTTGTATATGGAAGAGATTAAGATCCCTGTCATCTTTTCTTCAAAGGGATAGTAAATGGAATGTTGTGAATGGGCTGTATATCCATCAGTTTGTTGTTTGATAGATGGATTGGTCATGACCCAGTTTCTTTCGGATTTTCAAATACTTCTCAGCCATGGACTCTATAGCAGACATTATCTATGAAAATTCTTAGAGAATTCCACTCCACCTCCCGTCAGAGCTATAGGATTTCCTGCATCAAACAACAAGCCATATCTCTCAAGGTGACATCTCAGCATCGGATGGTATGCCATTGTAAGGAAATTCTACAAGTACCCTCTCCCTTAACGAAGCTTGGAATCTCTTGAGATCTCGTACAGTTGAGATCCCCTGGCCAAGCTTTATCTGGAACAAGTTTGTTAACTCCCATTTGGCATGTCTGAGCTGGCGTCTTCTTTAAGGCTATCAAAATGCCACACGACCCTTTAACATGACAACACGAACCCACACGATATTAACAGGTTCGGATGGCCTCTTAACAGGTTCGTGTCGCGAATGGGTCGAACCCGTTAACCCGTTAAATTAGTGGGTCATTAATGAATAAAACCGGTAACCCATTAACAACCTGATACAACTCACCAAATGATAAATGACATAAATTAAAATGCATGAGGGGTATTTTGGTAAGTTTGAAAATGTTGAAGTGAAACCCTAAGACCCACATACAAAAGATCATTTTCTAACTCCTTCACTCTCTTTTCATTAGCAAAAGAGTGTGTGTTAATTGACATGGTTCAAAATGGATAAAATTATTTAACAGGTCGTGTCATGTAACCCGTTAAATAAAGGGCCTGTGTTCGTGTTTGATTTTTTGGACCCATTTATTTAATGGCTCGTGTACCGGTTGAGGTGATTCTAACACGAATTCATTAACCCGCAACCCGAATTCGTTAACACGACAATATTGACAGCCCTAGTCTTCTTCATAGGATAACTCCGACAAAGTCTTGGGCAAAAAACAAAGTTTGGTCAATGGCTTCTAGATGCCACAACTGTCTCAACAGTGAGGAATCTAATTTGCATCTATTCTTCTCCTGCAACCTGGCCTACTTTTTATGGTCTTGGCTTCTCGGCCCGTGTGGCACTCTTCCCACTTCCCCTCTCTCTGCAGCAGTTATATGGAGGCTAATTTCTATTGATGAAAATGTCTCCGGAAGAAAATGTGTGGCTTTAATCTTTTTCTATGCTCCAAGCATAACAATCGAAAGCCTTCTCTTGAGAGAGCCAAATTGATCTTCGCGGATTGGATGAAGGCTATGGTTTTTTCACTACCAGTTTTGAGGAATTCTTTTCCTCTACGCCCAATTTTGGTTTTTTTGGGTGTCGTTACATAGATTCCACTCTATTTGTATAGTTTCTTGAGCATTCCTCCAGTTTTTTGTAGCTATCTTAGCTCTGTGAGCAATTTGCCCATTTTTTTCTCTTTTCCTTGCTTAATACAAATTTGCCTTCAAGCAAAAAAAAAAAATTTACGTCACAAATATCATTCCAGGGAATTTATGGTTTCGAAAAAGTGTTTGTTAGACACAAGTGGTCCCCATGACCACATGTCTAATAATTGAAGGGCCCCACTCTAATTCAATTGATAAGCTTTCCCCTTTTACTTTGATTTTAATAAATTTTTCTTGGATCCAATTTAAGAAATCCCAATCTATCAGGATTCTTGTTTGACTAATCTTGAGGGAATTAAGGAAACTCAATTGTTAAGTTATTTCTTTGATGGGAAGAAATCTCTTAGAGTACAATTTATAAAAGAGGTTTTACGGTCCTCTCTCTTGACTCGCGATTGTTGCGAAATACCAATTAACTGTCATGCATCTTAGAGTGAGTGACAAGGGAGATAGGAGAAAATTCAAAGGTTGTTGATCTCACAGCGGAACAAGGTTTATATCCATCCATACTGCTCGTTCATCATCAAGATCATGGCTCAAGGTACGTTTTTAGTTATTTAGATTATCCATTGTTAATATATAAATCAAGATCCTTAGGTTTGTTTATGCTGTAAATCATTTTTAGATCGTACAGTGTTGAGGCATTCTCTTCCTCTCCAACCAATTTTGGTTTTTGGAGGATGATTACATAGATTCCACTCTATTTGTATAGTTTCTTGAGGATTTCTCCAGTTCTTTGTAGCCATCTTAGCTCTGGGAGCAGTTTGCCCATTTTTCCTCCTTTCCTTGATTAATATAAATTTTCCTTCAAGCAAAAAAAAGATTTTTGACAACGTCACAAATATCATTCTAAGGAATTTATGGTCGCGAAAAAGTGTTTGCTAAACACAAGTGGTCGCCACAACCACATGTCTGATAATGGAAGGTCCCACTCTAAGTCAATTGATAAGCTTTCCCCTTTTTTATTTTAATAAATCATTTTTTATCCAATTTAAGAAAGCCCAATCTATCCGGATTCTTGCTTGACTAATTTTTAAGGGGATTAAGGAAACTTATTTGTTAAGTGGTTTCTTTAATGGGAAGAAATCTCTTATAAAGTTATTTGTAAAAGAGGTTTTCCAATCCTCTTTCTTGACTCACAATTGTTGCAAAATATCCATTAACTCTCACGCATTTTAGAGTGAGTGACAAGGGAGATAGAAGAAAACCTAAAGGCTATTGATCTCGCAACGGTACAAGCTTTATATCCATCCATACCGCTCACTCATCATCAAGATCATGGCTCAACGTATGTTTTTAGTTATTTAGATTATCCATTGTTAATGTATAAATCAAAATCCTTAGATTTGTTTATGTTGTAAACCATTTTTAGATCTTGCAGTGTTCATATGCTGCAAAAAAATAAATAAGTTAAAAATTCAAAAATAAAATTAGTGTAAGTTTCTACTAAAATTGATGTTCTTTATAATATTGAGATGTCATGATTGTCTTTTTTTTTTTTGCTTAAAGGTAAATTTGCATTGAAGAAGGAAAAGGAAGGGGCAAAGCCGCCGCACCCCCCACCCCCCCCCCCCCCCCCCCCCCCCAGAACAAAGAGAAAACAGCAGGGAGAGCCAAACAAAAGCCAACCCAAAACTAGGCGACCCAACCAAAAGAGAGGGGATAAAGAAAAACAAAAGAAGGAAAAAGGAATGATACAGCACCCAACAAAAAGCAGCACAACAAAGAAAGCAGCACAACACTCCACAGCAGCCTAGCACAGCAAAACAAACTACACAGCCAACAACACAGCACACTCTACACCACACAGCACTGCCAACAGATGAGGAAACAACAAGGCAGAGCAGGGAGAGAGAAAAGGGAGGGACGAAGCAAGAGCTCATACCAGACCCAAACCATGTAGGACTAGATGGGGACAGGAGGTGGCAGACCCTTGCAAGCTAGATAGCCCTCTCAATCGGTCCAGAAGCATGATCTGAGCAATTTCCAGCCTAGGCTTACGATTGCGGTGCTTGGAATCGTTCCGGAGAGACCAAATAACGAAGATGGCTTGGAAGAAGATCGTCACTGCAAGATTTCTTCCGGGGACGCAATGCCCAGGGCTAAGGAAGACCAAATTACTGACGCAGACAGAGGAAGGATTGGGGAATTGGCACCGTGACTCAAGATCCACAACCAAACTCGAAGCGCAAAGGAGCAAGAGAAGAAGAGGTGGAGATCATCTTCTTCATTATTGAGACAGAGACAGCATTTGCATGCCATTGATCTTCCTCTCTATTTAGCCCGCAGATCCGTAGGAGTTTTCCTACGAGGGAGGCGCCAGCTGAAGCAAGCCAATCTGGGATTTAAATACTTGGTCCAGAATAGACCATCCCAGGAGACCACAGGATGATTGATCCTTAGTAAATTCCATGCCTCTTTGAGAGAGAGAGAGAGAGAGAGAGAGTCCCCAAATTGTTGCCCTGCCATAATAGAGAGTCAGGGGCTGAGGAGTCACCTAAAGATAAGATGTCGCGATTGTCATGCAATGCAATCCTCCTTTCCTTCTCCTTCTTCTCATCATACCTCCTCCTGCCTTGCGTGCTACTGAGATTCAAGAGCAAACCTTAAGATAATGATGGAGGACTTTTATCTCGGAAACCTATTTCATTTTATCCCATTTTATAGAAAGGAAATAGAAGAATATTTTCATATTCAGATTTTTTTTACTATTCTTACATTACTCTCCTACTATCTCTTCTCACACCTCTATTATAATATTTCTAGCAACATAATAAACCTAATATTTCTAACAAATGTAGTGATATTACATAGTAATACAAGCCAAAGTGAGTTTCTCTAAATGCAAGTGTGTTAAATATTAATGACATGGAAAATGTGCAGTAGCTAAATGATATAGCTATGATACTCACTCAAGGTAATCAGTTTAAAAAGAAAAGCAAATCTATCACTCATTACGAAAAGATGGTGGTCATTTTGGTTTTTCCATATAGTAGATAAGATTAAAAAAAAAATAAAGAATCGCGGCCCTAACAAACTAAGTAGGTATTATCTAAGTATTTTTAAAGATAATCCACATTTATTAGAAAACAAGCCCTAAACATATCCAAACAAATAAAAGAATGACCATTATCATGCTATCTTAAGACTTAAGAGAAAGCTAAATTCGGATAATCATGTAGATAAATGTTGTGTGAATAAACAAGATAATTGAAGATCCTAAGGATGGCTTATGTGATGTAAAAATGCCCCATATAAGTAACTAGATATAAATAGGAGCTAAAGAGGTCCTCAATCATCTTTGATTGATACGGTCGTTGACACCTCAGGGGTTGATCAATCACATGATCCCCAAAATGGGTAAGAACTACATGCCATTAATATTTTTGGTGATTACAATTTCTACTATCCAAATGAATATTATTACTTTTGATGGGTTGCACCATTTGAAAACACAATGATTAGATGTCAAAATAGTAGTTATATACCCATGAGAAACGTTTTCAAGATATATTAGTGATTTGTATAATCTCATAAATGTTCCATTGATTGAGTTTGATTGAGTTGTACTTCAAGGGCTATCTAACAAAGAGGCCAGCCTCATCGGCTAATTAGGGGAAAAAAATAAAAACCATATGGTGGATTAATTTGATCAGGTGTGCCCAAATTAATACACTTGTCATTATCGTAAAGTACTCAATGGATCAATAAAATAGTGTAAACAGAGAAGTCATAGTGAGGGACATGACTATTTCATAGTACTATGGCTTAACTATAATGAGAGATTAACTAAACATAAAATTTGTGGCCATCATCATACATACTACTGTCTACTGTCATCCGAAAGGTTTTGATACAAGGAAGAAGTCAAGTTGGTCATTAAATGTGTATGTCTTACATAAGGTCAAACGAAATTGAAGGGTCAACCTAAAATACTGAAAGAGCTAAGCAATTTTTATTGCATTGTTCATATGAATATGGGCCACAAGTTAAATGTCTTGGCTTGAAAATGCTATTAATCTCTTAATTAGTGTTTGATTCCGATTGGACATTTAGAAAGTTTAGTCTAAGCAAGGTTGAAAAACTCGGCGAATTGACTCTTTACTCTGCTGAGTCACCTCGTTTTGACAAAAGACCGAGTCAAATATAAGGTAAACTCAACGAAGTCAAATATGTAATTTACTAATTTACTTGAGATTTGGAGTTAGTAATTTAAAGATGATTGATTGAGATGTAATAAACTTACTTTAGCAACTTAAAAATGATTGATTCAAATGTAATAAATGTACTAATTTGAACTTATTATTAAGACATGTAAATGAGATTCCGGGATCCGGGTCCCAGAGATAGGGTGAGCTTAGTTCTATGTCAATTATGATAAATTTTAACTGCTTTTTACTATTAAGCACAAGTGGTGTTTATGAAAAGTAAAGTGCGGAAGCATTTAAGATAAACATTGACCACAATACAACAATATAGTGGTTCGGCCAAAATACATGCATTCACTCTCAGCTTGTGTGTCTCTACACCTCGTTGCAATATGCTTTTCTTAGGTTAACCAATAACCTTTAGGGCCCTAGATCTGAGGATTCCCCGTTGCCCCTGGAAAAGGAGAATTCTTACTAAGGATTTGCTTTGCTGAATCCCTCACATTCCACATTTGATTAGAACTGTAAAATGATCAAGAATTTCCTCAATCCACATTTGGCGCTGAACTCGAAAGTCTGTGGAAAATAGGCAGTCCACCGAAGCTGAGTTCTTTGAGTGTTAACCACGAGGAAGATGTGCAATGGCATCAAATGGGGCCCACTTCATGATATTTTACAAAGCAACATCCCTTATTACAATCGTGTATGATTGAACTGATGGGACCCACTTCATGATGTTGAACAAACTAAAACCCTTATCATAGGTGTGCGTATGACTGAACTAATGGCCCCCACTTCTTATCCACTAATCAAACTACATTTCGTGGATGAGATTCAAAATGCCACCACTAATGAAACTACATTCCTTTATAAATTGCTTATAATGGGCCCACTTCTACAATGACCAACATTAAATATTACCATCTTTCGTATAATTGAAAAGCAACAAATGTAGTTCAATACAAGTCTCCACAAACCAATGGATAGGGAGGGTAACAACTACCAAATGAATGGGGAGATATAAAGATAGATTTGCAGAGAGAGGGGAAAGACGGATTCCCACGAGCTGAAGATGAGAGAGATAAGAGATAGGATCTGCAAAGATGTGGTAAGACGGATTTAGATGAGTAGTAAATGAGGGAGTGAGAGAGAGAGAGAGAGAGAGAGAGAGAGAGAGAGAGAGGTGTGAAAAGGCGTACATGAGACCGAGATGAAGACAAAAGGAGAGAGAGGCTCTACTCAAATATGGAGATGACGAGAGACTGAGAGATGGAGAGAGGCCTTGCTAAACTCATTCCAAGGGTTTGGACATCAGACGGAAGTTGAGAGCTGTTCGAGATAAACCCTTTCACGGGAGAGCATATGCGAGACTGCATTAGGGTTCATAAATCACAGGGCTAAGATTTTAACCCGAGGATTTGGATATCTGAAGGGGGTGGTCAGATGCCAAAATCCTTAGTAGTGAAGGTTTGAAGCCGCGAAAATCATTCGAGATTTGTACTTACCAAACATTAGTTCTTATTGATACTGTGGAAAGCGAAAGTCATTTCCCTTATGATTTCAATACCAAGCGTGTCCTTACAATATGATTTTCATTTGGCTAAATAACCTTTATAATATGTTTTTCTTTAGGCTAAGCAATAACCTTTACACAACTAGGGTATTTCTCTCTAAGATGTGTCTTCAATACACTAGAAGAGATAAGTTTAAGTACAAGAGTGTGCTCTAAGATAGGCTTATATGAAAGTGAATATCCAACTCAATACACACACAATAAAGATGTAAAGATAGAAGTTCAATAATGGTGTACGCATGATACCTTCAATCAAGTTTTAAAAGATGGCTCATAAGAGTTTGCCAAAGGCATTTAAGAATGTAAACCACAAAATGATTTGATCGAAGTGAAGAAACTAATTACATGTAGTGAAAAAGACAACTTGATATTGATATGAAAATCAAGACTAAACAAGTTGTATGAAATTTCAAAATGAAAACATGTGATGAATGAGCATAGTTGTATCCAAAAACACTAACTAGTTTAAAAATAAATTTCATGTTATGAAAAACAATAAACTAGAAGTCAAACATTCATAGAAATCATCCTATCAAAGAAACTCAAAGGTTTAAACACGCATGAAAATCATATGTCATGGAAATCTAAGCTTACTTGAAATGATTCAAATGCTAAATCCAAGCTTTTGCATTTTCATTGACTCTCTAGCCTTTCTCAACTCATTCTCATTCCTCAACCCTCAAAAGCTCTTGAGAATTCCACACATGGGCTTTGGAATAAGATGAAGTTTATATAAGAAGTTTTCCAACAACTAGTTCTTAATCGACCGTAGGCCCCAGCAGTTGACTAACAGTTAGTCCTCAGTCAACCGCAGCCCAGTCCTTGGCCGACCACGCGAGGACACTACACAGTCAACCTGAATCCCTAGATTTCTATTTTTTTAAGTAATTTTCTGGTGGAAATTTTTTTGCCATGGAAACACATGCTTAGATTCATGCACAAGTTGATTCAAAAATATTTTTCAAACAATGAGCCTAGTATGACTAAGATGATTTGAAAATGAAATCACCAGCATGCATGTCCAAAATTCAAATATGAAGAGACAAAGTTATGCATGAAACATCCCAGTTTTAAAGTTCAAACCATGCATAAAAAATCAAGTTTTAAAGTTATAAGACCATACATGAGGAATTTCAAGATTTCAAGATTCAAAAGTTAAGTGCATGCATAAAAAACCAAATGAAAATCCAATCTTAGCAAACAAGAGTATGCATCAATCAAATTGCAATACAAAATCCCTAACAGTAAATATATGTATATCTAAGTTTTGTAAGTAGTTGGTCAATTTCTCAATATATGTTTTTAAAATATTTTTTACAAAAACATGACCCTCCCAAGTCAGTGAGTTAACTATGTCTCTCTCTAAGTCAATACTTTAGAGTTGGAGGAGTAGAGTCCGAGTCACGTGTTTTCCAACCTTGTGTCCTAAAAGCTTATTTTAAGTTTTAGAGCTTATTTTCATTTTAGGGTATCTGTTAAACCTCTAATTAGAGTTCTAGTTAAGTTAAAAGTAGAGGCAAAAGCCTCTAGAGACTAGAAATCTGTTTTGATCTTACATTTTGATCTTACATTCTTAATAAAAGGTTATGACTCAGCCAAAACAGTAAGTTGTGGAATGTTTTGAACAAAAAACATACATCATAAAAATGGATTTTTTACTTAAATACCCCTATTGTGTTACCCCATTAATTTCTCTATAAAATCTTCAGTCTTCTTTTTGCCCTTTCTACTACATAGGCTTCTTTAAAAAAAAAAAAAAAAACCCTAGCCCAAAATCCCTCAAAAAAAAAAAAAAATCCCTCAACCCCTTCCCAAGTGTGACTCTCCCTCAAATCATTTGCAGTCTCATTCGACGCTTATGTTTTGTTAGTTTTTTTTTAGATATATATTTAAATATTTCCAGCTACTTGCATGTAGTTATGGCTTTAATTAGCACCTTCCTTTTTCTTTCCAAAAAAAAAAAGCACAATTTTTTTTTGGTAAGATGCAAAAAGTTGCATTAAGAGAAAGCTGGGCTATGCAAGAGTAGAGCCCCACAAAAGAATTTAAAGTAGAAAAGAAAAGGCCCATACAAAGATGCATGCAAAACCAAGGGCAAAAAACTACTATACAAATAAGGCCAAGAGGAAAGAGCTCAAAAAGAAGGAAAACCCAAAGAAAATACAAGCTACGGGAGGTTTTCCTACAGGCGATTCAAAATGGGGCTGCAAACAGGTTAATTTGGACAATAACAACAACAATTATACAATTTCTACTTTATTTTGCCAGTTATCTCCAATATATTAAGTATATTTTTAATTGTGATTTAAATCAAAATTATCTTAAAAAACCGATAACATGATTATATAATACTCTACCTAGTATACTAAATATAATAGGTAACAAACAATCATTTAGCTTATCCAAACACTCTGCAAAGTAGTTAGTAACTTGAGAGATATCAAAGTTTGAAACATACTATATATTCTTTCATTTTATTTTGAACTCATCAAAACAAAAGATATATGTAAAGGAAGAAGCTAAAGATATGTCAATAAAATTAATAAGAAGGAAGTGGTATAAGATTGAAGTGTAATTCATGTTATAATATAATTGTACCAGCATCCATAACTGTAAGTGAAGTCAGTTGTAGACCACAATTTATTTAGTATAGAAGTTCCCACATTTCACAAGTCTTAGCCATTCAAATTCACATATTTTCATGAAGTGATACTCTTCCAGTTGTGAAAAGTATTTTCTTTACTTAAATTTATATTTTTGAAAATGAGAAAAAGATCCCCTTTAATATATAATTTCCTTTTGTATGTTTACCAAACATGCTAAAAAGAAATAAGATTTACTATTTAGAATTCAAGAAAACTAGAGCTATTTGCATGTTTTAGACCTATAATCTAACTATCACTTTTTAAATTAGACTAGAGTTTACAAAGGAGCTCTAGGAATTTGAGTTACTGGATTGATGTGATTGTATTTAGCAGCCTTGTTTAACAAGTGAAACTACGAGTAATAATCTCATAAATATGTAGAGAATCCAATGGCAAGATCTATCAAAAGAAGTCCTTCTTTCTCTTTCGATTTTTTTCAGTAGGACCTTGATCTTAATAAGATCGAGGAATTCTGAGATTGAATGCACTTACCTTCGATGGCTGCCTTACGGACCGGGCTGTTGTTGGACTACATCCTTTGCTAAAACACACCCCCCCCCCCCCCCCCCCCCCCCCTCAAATGAGATTTCCACACCACAAACAGAAATCATCTAGAGCCAACTCTGCATTTTTCGCTACACATGTCAACTCATTGCATAGTGTCGGTCTTGATTCATTTAGTTCATCCCACTTGAATTGGTCAATTTAGTAAGGGGTAAAGAATATAAAGTAGCAATGTAGATTGGATCGTGACAATCCTAAGATTTGAATTAATAAGTTGATGGCTGGGTATTCATCTCTCATCTTTCCTTAATTCAGAGTTCATTAAAGAGAGGTCTTTTGTATCGTCATTTTTGTATGTTAACCTTGGATCTTCATTTTAACCACTTATGGCATGAGTTTTTATGTGTTTTATGCAAACAAACAAACTAGGGTGTGTTTGTGCACCCTACCCTTCTGCATGTGTTATGTTTGTCCCATGCACACCAATTCATTGCAGGAAAAGTGATCAACAGACCGTTCTTTTTCTTATGAGGATTTCCAAGCATTACATGAACACGTCCTTAATAAATTATGGCACATAAAATATGAACAAAGTTCATGGTTGTATGTGAGCAATTAAGCAAGGCCGCCTATATTCGGTTCATTTACACTAGTGTTTGCACCACACTCATCAATATACATTCACTAGGGTCTTTGCTTGATATTGAATTCCTAGGATTTCTAGGTCAAGCAAGGATTAATAGAAGAAAGATAAGGGGAGCATCAAATAATTTTACCTTTAATTGAAGTGATTACCCATGACCCAGGGTAATCAGTAGGCCTAGAACCACGGTTTGCACCCAGATGTTGTAAGTTCAAAATTGCACTATCATACTGGGGCTAAAGGGGATTTTATCCGGCTTCTCCTAAGCCCGGAGGTATTAGTCCAGCCCAAAAGGTTGGGAACCCTCCGATAGAAAAAAAAAAAACCATGGCCAGGGTCATATCTACGTCCCGACCTTTGTGCTTCTCACTTTAGTACTCAATAAAACCCTTTTACTATGAATTCATGGGAATTCAGTAAGAAGGAGAAAAGGGATGGGCCCCTAAAGAAAAAGGAAACACCAAAATCTAATATCTGATATGACTTGCATATCCTATATTTATACAATCACTCAAATCGGATCTAATAAATGATTTGGTTGCCGCAACAGGTGGTGTACATAAATATTATTAGTGTTTTAACTTTCCAATGCCAATTTGCTGGAGACAGTGTCCAAGGTCAAAGGATGAAGCTAATGGGGCAATTTATCATGATCATGTGAAATATTATTAGTAATAATAAAGATTAGCATTGCATCTGATGATCATTTCCATCAGTGGGCTGTAAGAGGTAACTGATTATATTAGCTGTTAGAGATAAGATTTGATTTGATAGTGTTAGAGAGATTTTCGAAACTTGATAAGATTAGTTATCTTATCTTTTGATTGATATGGGTCCATTACCAAGAGATAAGGATTAGTTTAAATTTATTACTATTATGAGGGATTTTGACCATACACTTGTTAGAATTAGATATGCCCTCTACCTTGTTCAATTTTAAATAACTCTCTAGAGGTTTGCTGTATTTGTTATATGTAGAAAAATACCCCTGATTGTATGATGTTTGCAATATGTTGGATCAGCCTTTTTTCTTTCCTTTTCTTTATATAGTGCTCACTTCATATTTCTCTACTCCTCTTGGACAACTATATTCTCTCTTTTATAATCTCTCAAGGTTATGGATCCTTCCTTCTTTCCTTTTTTTTTTTTTTTTTTTGCTAGGGATGAATAGTTAATACCTATGAAACATGACTTAATGTTTTTTTTTTTTTTTCTTGTCCTATTTTTGGAATAAGATAACTTAAATGGTAGTGTATTTTGATGTAGGATTTTCTAAAAAGTATACATTGTCGTTTGGATTTATTTTCTTGTTTTTGAAGTTCAGGTTTGAGGGCTTTATTTTCCACACATTTTAATGTGTTAATGATCGAAGGCGGACGTGGTGGACCATGTAGGGTAGATCTTGGTCGTTAATCTGATGATAGAGATGGTTGTGGCATTGGATAGTTGATTGAAATTGACTTTATGGAATTACAAATCTAGAATTTTTTATTGAATATATTTTTTTAAATTAAGATTTTTAGCTTGATCGAACAAAAGTTCGATAAAAAGGGAACTCGACATAGAGAAACTCTATCCCCTAGATTGGAGGCTCAAATCGATGACTACAAAAGTATTATAACTAAAAGTAATATTGGAAACAAAAAATGACTACTAAATAATTGGGTATAATAGAGCTGGACCGATTTTAAACATCATCATCCATTAACATGAATACAAATAAAACATTTTTAAAAATCAAATAAAAATGAAAAAATTTACTCCAAGAGTTAATTGATTTATGGTCCTAGCCCAGGTCCTCAATTGGACATGGGTCAAAATATAGCACGTTATATCAATCAGGCCCACTTAAAACCATCAAAAGGTAGTATATACTGTGCAACATCCCATAGTGAGGGGCATTTCAATCATTTTTCCTGTAGACAATAAATATAGCACACCTATGGGGAATTATTTAAAATTTGAAAAGCTGAAAGGCATATCTAGATCTAAAGGCAAATATACAGTCACAATCCCTTATTATTATTATTAGGTTGCATAAATTGAGATTCTTTGGATGAATCTCGTGGTGATTTAATTTATTCAATGCATTTGTTTCTTTGAAAGTCTTTATGTACTGCATAATCAAATATTGTTCTTAATATGATTTCTGAAAAATGACAAACTAGCACAAAATATTTGTAGAGACTATTTAGTAATTAAATAAGTAATGTTCTAAAGAAACTCTAAATGAGGCCCACTTATCCCTAATCTTGACTGGTATGCACTATATATCATTAAATATAATTAGAAATATGAGTCATTTTTGTGAGTGACAAGGTAGTTTCTAGCTTAGGAATGATCAGTTAACACACTTAGAAGTATGGCAATCCTAAGGTTCGGAGTTTGAAAGGCCTTTCTATGACCAATTTAAATACAAAAGTAGAAGCCTTCCTATACCAAGGCAGTTTTCTTTTCTTTTTTTCTTTTTTTCATCTTTGTTTTTTTTTTTTTTTTCCCTCCTCATAGCCCATTCAGATGATCAAATGGAGGAGCCCACCTATCCCGTCTTATAATCAGCCTGAGCCCAACACACTCTTTTCCCCTCTTAATGAGCACAAACGGACTCAAATTTAACACTCATCAGAGTCGTATATACCCTACAGGATCTATTCTAAGATAGGATTGATCCGGAGATTGATCAAGTGCTGCATCCCAACACAAAATTGGACAAGGCAGCCTCGAACAGATTTGTAACATAGCAGACACCCGATGAAAGGAAAGATGCGACTGTTTTAAGTACATCAAAGTTGCTCAAATCCTACCCCATTAGATCAAATAGGATGACTGCCAAAATGAATTATTAAAGGACTTGAATAGAACTAGTGTCAAATTATTGGGTTTTCTATTGATCATAGAGGGCCGGCCATGTCGGCCAAGTAGGGCCACAACCACAAGACAGTCAGACCTGAAATTCCTGAATAAATAATAAAAGGAAGAAATATTTAAAACTGCCAGTTAGCATAGCATGTTCATACTTGTTTCATCTGCAGTTTCTGATCCGGTCTACCTATTGTTTCACAGATTGTAAATTAAGGCCGGCAGAGAAGAGGTGGCCCCTTATATTTATAAAAAAGAAAAAAAAAAACCATTGAAAGTAAATGAGAACAATAGTTTATATATGTTCAAAATAAGCTTGTGGTCATAATCATATTTACCAAAAAAAAAAACATCAAGCTTGTGGCGACTTGATGAGAGGATTGATCTTACTTTTTGGGGATGGGGATCCACAAATTGAACCCCACAACTGATCAGCTAAGATCTTCTAATTATATACAGGTAAATAAGCAGCTAGGGTTAGCCATAATCATATATATATATATATATATATCCTTCACACTTGCCATATAGATTCACATGATTCTGTCCATCCAAATTGTTGGTTCTGCTGCATACCAAAATCACATGGACCACTTTTAATTATCAGCATGGGTCCACTATTCAGACAGACCAGATTCACGTACATGCATGCATTCATGAGCACAATTATCAACCAGAACAAAGGACTAGTACAACTTACCCAACAAAATGAAATGAATACTAACCATTTGCTCTGGTTACACCATTCACACACACTCCTTTGATACTTAATTGCCGGATATCAACGGCATCAGCACAGCGATCAATGTGATATTGGCACGGCTCAATCAGATCAAAACACCCAATTACCACAAGTTCCGACTTGATTGAGCCACACCAACATCGCACTTTCACCTGGCCCACCGCGATCGTTCTTCTCGTCGAAGAGAACCCAAAAGGATCCCCACCCTGTTGCCTGATTTGTCTTGAAGTTTTAGGGGTTTTGATCCAACTGAGACCGAGAAACAGAAGCAGAAGCTGATGAAGAACACATAACATATAGAGAATAGAGAATAGAGAATAGTACAGGAACAAGGAAGATAGATGGAAAGTTGGATGGAGAAGGAAGGAAGGAAGGAGAGTAGAAATAGAGAAAGGGGAGAGTTGAAGGGAAGATGGGAGGATGGTTGAGACGTCCAAATCTTTCCTTCACAAAGAACAAGGCTGTAAAATAATTATGAGTTTTCTTGTTATGGTTTTCTTAGGGTAGTGGTTGATGACATATTGACATGGTCATACAAAGGCATGTTGTCTTTCTAGAGAGAATCTCCCCAATATCTCAAGTTTTATTAGGTCGGCTTGTTTACCTAATTGGGTATCCGTATCTTTAAGTTGAGTCATATTTATGCCGTATTTGTACCATTAGGTGGGGTCACTGTTCAAGTTGTGGGGCCTACTGGTAGAAGACAGGCCCATGATCATATAGTTATTACTACATGTGGTTGTTTTCACAATTTGGTGAATAGAGTGATAACTAATCATGGTTTTAAAAGGGCCAAATTCGGGTTGTATCCCATAGTAAGTATAGGCCTCAGCTAGAGCTTATACAAACTTTTAATGCATTTAATTCGAAAATTAAAATGTGTTGAACATTACTCTCATAACCTTTTATGTTGTGTTTTTCTTATTTCATTAAGATCAAAAACATTTGAAAGCATTTAAAATGAAGATTTGAAGTTTTTCATATTCTGATTGAAGTTTGGTATTTTTTCCCTGAAGTGTTAATATTAATTTCACAAGAATAATATTTGTGGCACTGCCTATCATCACTAATTCACTACCATACATTTTTCACAAATATCCAATGCTTCCATGCATAGGGTTGCAAAAGGGACGGTTTTGAATGGGAACTATATTAGACACAGACCTGGACCCATTTCTAAATAACGGTTCTGGATCAGGTTTTGACTCGGAACCTGTTTTGTTGGTTCCAAATCCGGTTCTATAGAAATACTAGGACCCAATTCTGAAACCTAATCCACCTATAGGACTAGAATCTAGTTCTCAAATCAGTTCTACCTTCTTTTCATTTTTTCTTAATAAGTATATCATTCAATTTATTATAATGCATCAAGTCTACTCCCTCCAGTATTATACATAAAAACGTCCCCAAAAAATTTGATTTTGAGGTACAGTTTGCAATATTAAAGACTCGTATGTCGAGTCCATATGTTGAAACCTATATGGACCCGAAACTGCATGGACTCATTTATCAATCGAGACTTAAATTGGGTTTCGGACCCAGACCCGTTTATGAATCAAAACTTAAAGTAGGTTCCGGACCCTTTTCTTTTTCAGGTCAAAACTTTCGGGTAATTGAATAATCAGATACCCGTTTGCAACCATATTCATATTACACTTAGTAGATGATCCTGACCATTCAATCACCGGCTATGATAGCAGCCGGTGGAAATGACTGCTTATGATTTTTTAAAGCCATTACAAGCAATCCTGGTTATTATTATGTTAACACTAGAAACATTTAGATTTATAAAAAAAAAACGGGTGGGACTGCACCAATACTATACTAGTGCTGTTAACGGCCCTTAAATCGAAATGGTTGGGCCAAACCAGGCCCATGATATTAGTTCTTAACAGCTCCAGGTGATTTGTTGCTTAACACGATTGGACCATATCCCACAAGTAACATTTAAAATTTTCATTCATTCATATAATTCTAAGGGGTTGAAGGTTCACAACTGTACTACTACACTGAGGCTACAGGGGATTT
Organism: Camphora micrantha; assembly: GCA_003546025.1. Lineage (NCBI taxonomy): Eukaryota > Viridiplantae > Streptophyta > Magnoliopsida > Laurales > Lauraceae > Camphora > Camphora micrantha. The sequence continues at coordinate 32,638,948 of QPKB01000003.1, read as the reverse complement.
ACCCGGCTTCCCCTGTGCCTGTAGGGATTAGTTTGGCTACCGGCTGAGACACCCTCAGTTATAAAAAAAAAAAGAATATAAAGAATAAAAAAAAACAAAAAGAAGAAGACGACACTGGTGAAACACGCCCATGCTTAGCCCAGGCAATACAAGTCATACAAAAAAATATTTAATATTTGAGTTTTTAATAAATTTTAAATATTTATAATATAAGTGAAAATATTATTTTGTGTGATATGGATTTCGTAGATCCTTTATCTGTAACCAAGAATACAAAATAGATCTACTATTTCAAAAGAAAAGAAATTGAAAAAAAAAAAGATCTGCTGTTTATTATCAATGGATGGAAAAAATATCAAATTCATTAAACTTATTATCTAAAGTTGTTGACCAAGTGCCCTACCAATGGGTCCGATTAAATTCATTGTGCCCACATGGGTAGCACTATCCTTAAATGGCTTCACAAGTTTATAGCCAATGACAAATGTTCAAATGGGCAGGTCTCATTGTAACCCCATTAAAAAATCACATCCAATGACAAATTCAGATGTGTGGGTCACATTATATCTCCATTCAAAATAACAAAAATACATCTAATGAGAAAGTTTCAAATGGGTGGGTCCCATGGGTAATCTTATCCAAAATAACAAAAATACATTTAATATTTCATAATATAAAAAAACAATGAATACAATGACCAAAATGAGCAGGTCCCGAAGTAGTCTCATCCAAAATACATCTAATGTCAAAGTCTAAATAAAATAGTGGGTCCCATAGGTAGATCTATTTTAGACAGATTTTTTTGTCAGTCTTTATCATCATAGGCAGTCCAAATCTTAGAGGGTCATCTTGACAAATCTTAAAAGAAACATCTTATCTTAGGAATTGATAAGAATAGCATTTGAAATGATGAGGTCTAAATTGAGAGCGAAATCGAGCAATAGATTGTGAAATTGAACTTCAATTTTCAAATTAAATCATCCAAACTTCATATATCATAACTAGGAGTGGCAATATAACCAACCTGAACTTTCACCCAATAATTCAGGGTTTAGATTCTTTCTTTTTTCATTTTTTTCCACAAAGTAAAGGGGGGGTTTGGTGTGGGCTGAGTGTTTAACAAAGACCAACCTGATAATTGAAGGATAAAGGTTAGATTTCTAATCAAATTAATAAAGGTATTAGGTTGGGATTGAACCCATACATGTTACCAACCCTAATTCCACTCCACCCTACCTATGGCCATCCCTATAGAGGATAAATCAGTAGGCATAAATAATGGGAAAGACTAATAAGATGCACGTGCCGACAGCTACATATTCCCTTTTAGCAGTAGTAGACAGTAGTACAATGAGACCAACAATCATTGAGGAGGAATTTCATTGGAGTAAAATTGCTACCAAGATCTTTTGTTATACAACTCTCTGTTCTTGCGGCTACAATCTGGTGTGCGTTCATCACACCATACTCAAATGGTAGCAGCTCTACATGTAGGCATGGATTTATGCCCCATTTGATTATAATATCCACTTAATGGACCAATTGTTGATTGATCAGAGCCAAAACATTGGAGGGAGAACATTTATACCTTTTTTTTTTTTTCTTTTAAACAATCAATACATGAAATCCTTTTTCAGATAGTTGACTAAAAACATTTGAAGTTTTTAGAACATGGGCTAGAAACAACCTCTTGGAGGATTTTTTTTTTTTTTTTTTTTTTTTTTTTTAACATGTTTGTATAGGTAAGCGCCTTTAATTCAAGGATCTATAATGATAAATGATAGATCGTGCTTCTTTAATTGTGGTCGGCTGAGGGGGACATTTATCCATGAGAAAATTTCGTTGTCACAGTGTATTTAAGGAGACAAGGATTTTGAAGTAGGGCGTATGCATGTTTGGGTGCTTCTTGCTATCCAATAAAAGACATGGGAGAAGTTGTAGATTCGCCAGGCCAATTTCTTCACTTATAATTCACCTACTCTTTGTCGCCTTTTCCCCAAGGTCTGTTGGAAGTTTCCTGGCTCTACTTTTAAAAGAAAGTGAGGTGGAAAAGGAGGCCTGGCCAGAGCTAACCATTCGTCTCTTTAGATACGCAAGAAGCTGTGCAGTGTCATGTTTACTTTTTCTTTATTAGAAAATCATGGCCGTTAGAGTTTTGCCGGCAACAACAAGGACTTCCTCCTACCTTTTCTTCTTTTCCTTCTTCTTCTTCTTCTTTTTTCTCTCTCTTCTTCTTCTTTTCTCTCTCTCTCTCTCTCTCTCTCTCTCTGGGTTTTGGGTGTGATCTCACTCGCTTGTCATGTCGATCCACTGTTTTTCCTTCACGCCAAGGACAATCACATCATTCGTACATGTAAGCAATTGGACATGGGGGTGTAAATTGGGCCGTGGATCCCATGATGGTGGGCACTGTGAGGAACGACAGCCAACGTGTCGTGGCTCGGCCCAATAAAGTCAATGTCTAAACCATGCTGAGCCAGGGGTGGCCTAGGCCACGGAACGGCCTGTCGCATTGCATGGGCAACAGGCCGTGGACCGGCCCAGCCCTGTATTTATATAAAACAAATGCTAATTTTCTTATATAAACGAAAATAGAATATCAAGTAATTAATGTTTTGTTTTTCATTTGTAAATCAGCATCAATGTTTATGCACTTATTTTAGTAATTACAACTTTATTTCAAATTAAAAATCTTAAAAAAATTATAAAGTCTCTTTCAATTTATATAAGAAATCTTAAAAATAAAAAAATTAGGAAGGGCATCTGGGCCAGCCCGTGGGCGGAACAACCTAGCCTGGCTCGGGCACGGCACGACATAAGCCATGCCATGGGCCGTACTAGGCCCACCGCCACCCAAACCCAAGCTAGGCATAGCACACAGACCAGCCAGTCAGCGTGCCAGCATCGCCCGTTTTAAACCCCTAATTGGATATGGATCCTGTGCGGCTGCTTAAAATTAAGACAAGGCAATGAAAGGAATGCAAACGGGTCCGAATCATGCCCGAACCTTGGTAGATGTGGGCCTAGATCTGACTTTATAGATTCTGGTCCAGATTCCGATCCAAACCCAGATCCAACGCAAAGTCCATATGTTCTATCCAGATCCTGCATATCAACTTCAAGAAATGAATCTGGTTCCCAAATAAGATATGCAGTGCATTGGTATAATTTATTAAAAGAGCTTCATGATAACTTCTTTTTAAATATACAAATGGGGTATTAAATGATATATGATTAATGCCATAGAAACCTTCAAAAATGAATATAGCTCAAGCTATTAATTTTGTTAGATATATGGGTCCTCGGGTTGGAACATGCATCAATCCGATTCTAGATCCAAATGTTTTGAATCCTATATGCATGTGTTCGGATGGGATCTAAATTTGTTTCAGATTCAAAAATAAGTTACATACCCACTTTATTCGCAACAAGAGACTTTTTTATGACAAAACGAGAGACTTCATATGCTAGGGTAATTATATACCCATTCACAGCCCTAGGCAATGACCTTGCCAACACAATAGAGCTTAAAGTGCTTGCAGCCATTGATCACAAGACAAGAGGATTGGAAAGAGCCGTCGTTGATGGGCCCAACTATCAAGTTTGGATTTACTCCCATGCCTTTAACCCCTTGATCAACGGCCCACAAGCTTAACAACTTATTGAAAAAAAAAAAAAACAGTTGACTTTTGATCCATCAAGTTCATTCAATGGGTGCAAACCCATGGGCTTCGGCGTAATTTAAGGGGGTCTCATGTGTGTAAATGGTTTAGATCATGATTTTAAAAAAAAGGCAGTTATGAAATGGTAACGGCCTGATTCATTGCGTTATTTTCAATGCTATGATCACCATAGTTGCGGTATAAAAAAAGTAAAAAATGGTCCATAATGGTCATAGCGGCCATTATTTTGATTATAACAGTTATATTGGTCATAACGAGCCATTATGTTGGAAAAAAAAATCCAAATATCAGCAAACAATAAAAAAGATTTAAGTTATTTTCCCCTTCTTTCTTTCACTTCATTCTCAAGCTTTCTGAGATTGTGCTAGAGCTTCGTAAGCCTCTTGTTCACCAAAACTCATTTAATTTTCAAGATTTTGGTGGATTCTCATATGAAGATTTCTCCCCTTCTTAACTACAATACCCCTATGTCCATAATCCGTTGTTTTAAATCATAAATTCATATTGATATAGTAGCAAATGTTACTTGAAAGTTGAAACTCACTTCCAACATACCTGGTGATTGAGTAATTTAGCACTTCACTACTACTATTAGTTTATTGACTTTAAGTGTTTAACACTAATGGTTAATTCATAATTAGCATGTTATAAGATTTATAATATTTTAATTTATTTTAATATATACATTTAGAAAACAAGCTTTAAAAGTTTGAAATAAGACAATAATAAAGAATGTTATGACTTAGAGGGATCAATATTTTGCTTTGAAGTGTTTACTAGTAGAAGAATATATATTATTTTCTAGCGGTTAATAATATTCTGAATTTTTTTAATTTCTTTGGATTTTTTTGTTGTAAGATAAAAATTCACATCGTGATCAACTGTAAACCGTGACAGCATGCCATATCATAACAGACCGCGTCCGCAATTTTAAACCATGGTTCGAATTGGTGATACATAAGTCCAATGTCTCTCACTATTAAGATGGTGAGAGTTAACTCTCATATGAGCATTTCCCTATATAGTAAGATAAAACACAAAGACATGAATTATATGTCATACAGTTGGGTATACAGGTATTTAGGGAGCATTCACCTAAGATGAGCCAATAAGTGAGTTTTTTGAGCCAGTCAACCAGGTAATCGGGGTTCCATTGACATCCCAGCATTCGTAAGCCAAGAAAATTGTTAAAATCACATTATGGTCAATAAAGTTTTTAACCTTCACAACCCCACCTCAAAATTTTGAGTATGACAGATAATGAGAATTTTCTGGAATACTATAAAACGTTATAACAATAAATAGATGATCCATGTATACACCCATCCAAACAGCTCCCAGATGTTAAAACACCTGCCTCATAGATTGACTACAAATCAAGATCTTATTTAATAGATCATCCTAATTACTCAACTAATTGTTCACATACTTTCAGGATTATGAGCAATCGTCTAATGTTTTACTTCAGCAATTATTAGTCCTCATGATATTTTGGACTACAGTCAATCCAAGAAGCTTGTCATTATTTATTTCTGGATTTCTCAGACGTTCATGTTTTTTTTTTTTTTTTTACTAACCAAATTTTAATTGGATCTAGATTCTAGACCATGCAATGAATATCCACCACTTGAATATTTTAATTGAATCTAGCTCCTTGATCAATCACCACAATTTTTTGAACAGCTAACAGGGGTCATAAAAGGCTTAGGTTCTGTTTGGCATGTCAACTTTCGGCCTTTATTTCAATTAATACAGTTTTTAAAATGCTTTTAGCCTGTTTGGATGCATGATTTTAAATGTCTATATCAATTCGTCATAAGCGATATTGCCACTCTTTGAAAGGACCAAAAGCGGAGAGATTTCAAACAAGGGTGCTGCTATTGGCACACAAGAAATCTCCCTTCCCACACACTTTTAAAAAGAAAAATAAAAAAAATCCAATGAAGTTATATTTTTGCCCACCCTCCTGCTTCTTTCTCTCCCCTCACCTTCCCTCCACCTCCGGCGCTGCCCTGCACAGGCGGTAGCCACCGGCTCCGGCCCAGGACGGCTCCTCCCCTCCCTTTCCCTCTCCCTCTCCCTCTGTTTCGCTCTTCCTTCTCCCTTTCTCTCCCTCCTCATCTCCGCCTCCGGCCCAAACCGACGGCTCGGTCCCGGCCCGAGCCTAAGAAGGGGAGGGAGAGAAAGGGAGAGAGAAAACAGTGGAAAGAGGGAGAGGGAGAGCTGCCGTCGGTCCAGGCCCGAGCCTAAGATGGGGAGGGAGAGAAAGGTAGAAGGGAGAGAGAAATCAGTGGGAGAGGGAGAGGGAGAGGGAGGGAAGGGAGGGTGGGCAAAAATGTAACTTCATAGGGTTTTTTAATTTTATTTTATTTTTTTTTTTTTTTTTTTAAGGGAGATTCTACTGGCATACGGAATTTTCCTTTTCCCACACAAATTCTCTTTACACACATTATTATAATTTAAAAATTATATTACTTCTATTCACACACCAAAAATCCCCAAATTACCCATCCTTCTTCATTTTCCCTCTTTCTTCCCACACACATCCTCTTCCCTTTCTTCCCACATACAAATCACAACCGGACCTCTCCACATCTCTGTCATTCCTCTGGCGTTCCCAGTCCTCTACTCCATCTCATCTTCCAAAAGTATATGTTTCTCTCCACCATTACCATTTCATTCTTCTTCCCCATTTATTCTTTACCATTTCATCCACCTTAGATTACCTTGTTTTCATGAAAACTTATTATGGGAGACAGATTCTCATTCAATGTAAGCTTTTACAAACAATGGTAGTGTTTTTTCACGCATTTGGGATGATTTTAATGTCTCATCGCAGTAGAAATCGTAATTGTTCGGTATTGTAATTTCGAACTTACAATGTATGTTCGATACTGTATATCCGAACATGTGCATGTGGTTCAAACCTGAAAGACCGTACATATCAAAACCTGCAGCTCGTTCCACATGAGAAAAAAATAAAAATAAATAAAAAAGTGGCAAAAATCGAAAAAAATAACAAAGAAACGGAGGAAGATGGAATGAAAATAAATACCATTTGATAGTTGATTTCTTCCTTTATTGCTAGAAAGTCTTAGAGATGAAATGAAAAAAGATCAAGTACAAGAAGAAAGAAAGATGAAGGAGATGGAGGAAGATGAGTTGCCCAAGAGCAGAAAATGGAGGAAGATGAGTTGCCCAAAACTGTTGTGTAAGGGAAGGGGAGAGTGAGAAGTGGAGGGTGAGATGGGTGGGAGAATGGGATATAGAAGAAGATGAACTTGTATGTGAAAAGAGAAAATATGTTGTGTTTTTATGGGATAATAGATAGTTTGGTCATTTCATAAAGGAGTAAAAATATAATAAAAAAAAGACAAATTCCTTATGTTGGAAAAGTAAAAATTTATGTGGCAATAGCAACACCCTCTTTAAATGTGTGTGGGAAAGGAGATTTCATGTGTGCCAATAACAACTCCCTTCAAACAAAGGTGTTGTGATCTCGGGCCTACGAGAAGAGATCATGCACGCACAAGAGAACACAGAGATTTACGTGGTTCGGCTTTTGGCATACGTCCATAGGAAGACGGGAGAAATCACTATGCAATCAATCAGAAGAGGTTATACATTTTAGAGACCCTTAGTCTCTATTTATAATATCAACCACAAAACCCTGTTACACCCAAATACTACTTCTTAATCACAATAGACCTATAACAAGCCTACTTCTAATCATAGTACAAGTTAGGCAATTCAGGGGCCCAGTTAACCAAATTTATTAACTTCTATTGAGCCATACAAACTTACAAATCTCCACATTGGTGAACATTGAAGATGATCCTCATGCACAAAACACATCTCACCGTCTCCACCTGCGCCAGAGGGCACTCAGGTACTGAGCACACCAATCAAGTCCAAGCAATGCTTGAACTTGAATTTAATCCATTCCTTCATGAATGCACCAAATCGCTTGCATCATTGTCCAGAAACTTGCTTCGACTCGTATAATGATTTCTTCAAACTGCATACATGATCAGTAACATTAAACTGTACTCTACTTGCACTGGAAGCTCCTTCGTCTTCCTCGTAGAACCGCTTACATCCGATGGCCTGATCTTCCTCATCAAGAGACTCAAACTCTTCAGTCATAGTTGCTGCATGTTGACTACTTTTCAGCCCTTCCATTAATTCAAGAGACTCAGTCGTCAATGCGTATGCAACCATATCATCATAGCCACTGTCTGATATCGACGCGTACGTCGTCATATCCTCGAAACCGTATCCAACTGGCGGTTTCCTTTCTCTCTACGGTCTATCCATATGCGGCATTTGTGGCTCTATCCGTTGCATCTGCTGCACAGTCTGACTATCCCCTATATCCCGAGAAGAGCCAGATGCACTCTCCTTCCTCAATAGGATATCTGACTCCACCTGAACGGTGTCACTGCTGCTACCTACTTTTGTCTCCTCCACCTGCTTTCTTGCTTCGAGTAAAGCATCCTCATGAAATGTAATATCCCCGCCGATGATAATTCTAGGTGAATCATGATCGGTACACCACAACCTGTATCCTTTCACCCTAGAACCATATCCCACCAAGATGCACTTTATAGCCCTTGGTTCTAACTTATCGGTTTTCACATGAGCATAAGCCGGACAACCGAAGATCCTCAAGTTAGAATAATTAGCTGAATTACCTAACCACATTTCTTCCGGTGTTTTGCAACCAATGTTTGAATGTGGAGACCTATTTATCAAGTAGCCTGCAGCATTTACTGCCCCAGCCCAAAAGTCCTTGGACAATCCTGCGGTAAACAACATACAACAAGCTCTTTCCAAGATCGTTTTGTTCATCCTCTTTGCAACTCCATTATGGTCTGAAGTTTCTGTAGTAGTGTAATGCCGAACTATGCCATGATCTTTGCAATAGTTCTCAAACTCTGTCATTCTGTACTCCTTGTCATTACCTGTCCTCAACTTCTTCACCTTTCTGCCAGTCTGTTTCTCAGCCATCTCCTTCCATCGCTTGAATGTAACAAAGGTCTGATCATTTGTCTTCAGAGTATAAATCCAGACTTTTCTTGAATAATCATCAATACAAGTCAGCATAAACCGGGATCCGCCCTTGGAGTAAACCTTAGAAGGTCCCCATACTTCTGAATGAACTTAATCAAGGATACCTTTCGTGTGATGAATATCTGTCTTGAAACTGACATTTCGATGCTTTCCAAAGATGCATCTCTCACAGAAATCCAACTTGCCTATCTTCGTACCACATAGCAAATTCCAATTGCTCAGTATTGTCAATCCCTTCTTACTCATGTGACCCAGGCGCAAGTGCCATAAACACGTTGAGACAAATTCATGGTCATCTGAGGAAGACACTGCAGCTCCACCTATGACAATATTTCTGGACAAAACATACAAGTTTCCAACTCTATTGTCTTTCATAAGAACCAAAGGACCCTTCACAACCTTCATAACTCCACCTTCAGCTGAGAACTTATAACCGTCGAAGTCCAAGGCACCAAGAGAAACAAGATTCTTTTTCAGATCAAGAACATGTCGAACCTCTGCCAACGTTCTAACGATTCCATCATGCATCTTGATTTTCACTGTTCCAATTCCAACCGTTTTACATGCAACATTGTTGCCCAGCAAAACACTACCACCGTCGATTTCTCTATAAGTGATAAACCAATCCCTATTGGGACACATGTGGTAGGAACAACCCGAATCAAGAATCCATTCATCCTGACGACGAATTCCACTTTCAATCACAGAAAGTGCATTGTCGGAAACAGAATCTGATCTTCCATCTGCAATACTGACTGAATCATCCGATGACGAATCTTCCATTATTTCTTTCCATTTCCTCTGCCTTTCATGACAGTTTTTTCTGATGTACCTTTTTTTATGGCAATAATAACATTCAATGTTTTTCCTGTTGGATCTATTTTTGCCCTTACTACGGGACTCTTTTGTTCTTCCTCGTAATACCAAACCCTTACCCGAACCATCATTGTCAACCGCAACCTTTTTCTTCAACTCCCTGAAGTTCAAGGCTGACTCTACATCCTCTTTTGTCAGAGTATCTCTACCATACATCATGGTATCAACAAAATGCTCATATGAGGGTGGTAACGAGCACAACAACATGATAGCTTGGTCCTCATCATCAATTTCAACATTGATATTTTCTAGATCCATGATATCTTTTTGTAAAAGAATCAAGGTGAATTGAAATATACGTACCATCCTGCATTTGTAAGGTAAACAATCGCTTTTTCAGATACAAGCGATTCGTGAGAGACTTCATGATATACAAGTTCTCCAACTTCTGTCATATGCCAGCAATAGTTCTTTCTTGAACAACCTTTCGCAGTACACCATCGCTCAGAAACAGCAGAATCTGATTGTACGCTTTTTCCAACAACTCATCATTCTCTTCATCTGACAATTTTCTAGGCAAAACATTCTTTCCTTTCAAAGCTTTATGCAGCCCATTCTGAACCAGCAAAGCATGCATCTTCAGACGCCAAAGACCAAAATCGTTGTCTCCATTGAATTTCTCAATTTCAAACTTCATAGCCATTCCGCGAATCTTTCACAAGCCCTGTATAGATCTGGTTACCCCAAGCACGCTGGATGAAACGGATTTGAAATCCGACTCCGGATGGCTAAGATATCGCAGAAACAAGTTTCTGCACTCCGATTAGTCAATCTCCTTCGTTGACCGTTGAACATCCAATCTTCTTTCACAACCACGTAGATCTGCTCGCAACGAGTCCGTATGTTCAAACGGATCTCGATTCAGACTCCGGATCGTCAAGATATCGCGAAAGCAAATTTCAGCCTTCGATCTGGTCAAACCTACCTTTGACCGAACGAATATGCTGACGTCAACGCTGAGGTCAGCGCCTTTTTCCTACAGGCTTTGCTACCGGGCTTCTGCTGCATGGGTCAGGTCAACCTGACTGGACCCAACCCAGACTGGCCTCGCTGATGGGCTTCTAAAATGGGTCAGGTTTGACCTGACCTGGACTCAAACCCGAAACTCCTGCAAGCCCAGGCCCACCTCTTCTTCTCCTTCTTCGTTTTGTAACCAGAACCACAGACTCTGCAACTCTTCCATTCTTCCTCCTTCCTCGGCCATAGGCCGACGGCAATGGCGACCCTCCTTCTCCGACGACGCGTGGCGGCGGCAGCGGACAAGATTCCGACAGTTTTTCACAGCAAGTGGGGGCCTAGCCAAAAACAGAAAACCAAATCGCTGCTCTTCTTCATATTTCTCTTCTCCGGCGACGGTAGCACGACAGCGGTTCCTATGAAAATCAATCGCCTGTTTCCTTCCTCCAATCAGCGACGGCGACGGGTGCAATCTACAGAGACGGAATCGTCTCTTCTTACTGCGATCTACGTGGCCCACCTGGTGATCGCCTCTCTCTATTTTCGTTCTCCTGTCACAGTTTTCTTCTCTGGTCGATCAAGAACGAGGGAACCGATCTCTGCAATCTGTGTGGCCCACCGAGATCAGAACGATCTCCTTCCGCATGATCTAGAAAACACTATCTCAGTCTTGAGATCTAATTCGTCGATCGCACAGCCACAACTCCAGCCCTCTGAGATCTGATCCGTCGAATCTACTTCGATCACACACAACGCTCTAATACCAGTTTGTTGCGATCTAGGGCCTACGAGAAAAGATCAAGCACGCACAAGAGAACACAGAGATTTACGTTGTTCGACTTTTGGCCTACGTCCACCGGAAGACGGGAGAAATCACTATGCAATCAAAAGTGGTTATACATCCTAGAGACCCTTTGTATTTATTTATAATATCAGCCCCAAAATCCTGTTACACTCAAACACTACTTCTTAATCATAATAGACCTATAACAGGCCTACTTCTAATTATAGTACAAGTTGGGCAATTCAAGGGCCCGGTTAACCAGATTTATTAACTTCTATTGAGCTATACAAACTAACAAAAGGCTTACGGCTGAAGCGGGCAGACCACTCTCAAATTTATTTGGACAAGTTTGCCCTCATAGTCTTTTCAAAATGACAAGCTTGTCTATAAATAAAGAAGTCCTTTCTCCCATTTCCCTATTCACCTCTCCTTTTAGCAACCCTAAAAGATGAAATACCAGCCAGGCCAACCCTATCAGATTTTGGTAACAATGGTTATAAAAATAAAAATAAAAATAGTTTTTTTGTTTCTAGGCCAGCCCTGGCGCGCGAGGGTAGCGTAAGGACCTCAATAGTGCAAGCCCTCTGAGGGCTTCGGTCCGTTCAGGCCCAGCCTTGCATGTATTGAGGGTAGGGTTAGGGCAACCCCAAGCCCGGCCCAGCCCGGCGCTTCAACAATTATAATTGTATGGAAGGGCACCGATTGACCTTATGTGTTGCCCAATCAACAATCAAACCACAACGCATTTAAGGACAAGTGTCACGCTCATGTAATCCACCTGGATGCAAATCAATTTGACAAATGCTTCTATCATGTGTGGTGGGCTATTTTGTGGCTCCTTTTTGTTGTAGATTTTTAATTTTGACAAATGTGGGCCACTGAATCAAGTAATCATTTTCTATAAATTGAATCTTGCATACCTTCCACCTTTTAAAACGAAAATAAAAAAACATCTGATTTGGACACACCAATTTTTATTATGCCACCAACTCATTTTATGAGATTTATATGGTTTTATTGAGATTAAAAACATATATATTGAATTTCTATAAAAAAAATCACTTTTTTTTAGAAAAGACGAGAAATGCCCTCGTAATAATAAGGCAACAAGAAGGAACACATCCAAGGCAACAATAAAACAAGTTTCCAGGCACATGAAGCTTCTCACAGAAACTGAATAAAGAAAAAATACATTGAAAGCTGTCAACTACAATGAATGCAAAGTTTAAGTTCTTTTATAACATGCATGCGTCGATATATATATCAAAGAAACATGGAGCATACCACGCCTATCAAATGGCAACTTTGCCATGTCTTCATTGAAGATGCTCAGCTGGAACAAAAAGAAGATACTAATGAGTGGTAACAATGATAATAATAAATTCTCCCCTTTTGAGCTTCTTGTGAATAAATTCTCAAAAGCAATAATTTGACCATACTTTTTATTTTCTTCGACTGATCTACTGCAGTAAGAGATGGAAAGCCCTGGGACTGGATCAGTATCTGGTAGCGATTTGATAATTCTTGATTGGCCATTCTATATGGTTTCTGTGATGAAACCATGAAAAAAAAAAAAAAATATATATATATATATATATATATATATATATATATAACAGCTTTAGTGCATACATGTAGGACCATGGTCCAAATATCAAGGCCATTGATATCCATAAAACCGCCCCATTAGGAAATAAGCCAAAAGTGTCAATCCACAATGCTGGATTTTTGGAATCTCACAAATCAAAAGGGAAATTCCAAATGCTGAGAATACAGGAACTGACATTGCAGTCATAAATTCCCAACAAATGGAATCCTGACAGAAACTCCTCCAAATAAATGCCCCAAGGGAACGTGCTAAAGATTGGACAGTAGGACCTTCCAATCACAAAAATCAGCAGGATTACTCCATTTGTGATGCATAATGGTCTAGATGACTAGACCTCCAAACTGTGGGCCTCAATTGCAGACTTAAACTTGTAAAAAGGTTGTCACTACAACAACTAAATCCAACCGAAGCAGGCTCTCTTCTGTGTTCAACTTGACCCTTTTCACATAACCAGCTGTGTTCTTAACATCTTAGTTATTTGGTAGATGAGCAACTCAAATATTTGGTAGCCAGTCAAATTCTGATATTATAGTTAAGACTCACCTTTGGAATCGAACATAAAACTCAACATCATGTCAAGAAAAATAAAGCTCCTTATGTTGTCATATGGTCCTGCAATTGGAACATTACTTGTCAATATCAAACCACGGGTAGAGCACATTGATTTTCTTCTTTTTCTTTTCTTTTTTCTTTTCTGGCAGCAACTTGATCAGCTTTCTTGTTGAAACAGTTAAATAAAGGATATAATTGATGGGGAATGATCCTATACAGCTCATGTGCATCATATAAACTACATGACAACCAGCATAAATATTAGAGCTCACTCTTACCTGGCCACTCACTAAATTATATTGGTCTGATCATCCTAATAGTCAAATAGTTGCCATTCTAAATTGTAACTACACACTTTTTAGGCCACCAATAAAAGGTTACAATTGCCTGATCGCAATGATTCCCAATAAATACTGGTTCCTTGAAATGGGGCCCAATAGAAACATGGTTTTGAGTCCAGACTCCAGACTCAGTGGCGGAACCAAAAATCCTTAGGGGAGTCAAAAAAAAAAAAACACCACCACCTTGTGGGGCCATCTGTGAAAAAAGAACATAAATTTCCTATACGAGTAGTGGGTTTTCCAAAAATTTTGGGGGACCCATGCCCGCCCAGTTCTGCCCGTCTAGACTGATGATAGGTCTTTTCCTTAAAAATAAAAAATAAAAAATAAAAAGCCTAGATTGTTCACTATGTAAGTTATTAGTCATGGTTCTGATGATTCAATTAATGGGGATTTGGCACAGTGCACCATGAAAAGCAGGTTGGACCTCATACAAGTCAAATTTGAGAAATACAAACCAAACTATAATGATACTCTTCTTGGTATAGGATCATTCATATTTAGATTGGCCGTAAAACGTAAAATAGAATGTAACTTCAGCCTCTTTACATGATTAAAGAAATCACAATAGTTTTAACAAAAAATCAATTCATAAAAAATAGAACATGCCTTTGATTGAAGGATTTTTTGGCTTTCGCTGAAGTACTGATTTGGATGGTTGATACCAGTGTCACAAGATGAGGCATGAATGGCTTCAAAGGTCAAGGTGCATGCCAACTGAAAACTTTCAAGTTAGACTAAAAATATAAAAACTAGTGTCACCAAGAAAATAAAATCTGCTAAACTGGAACTAATTTAGAGCCAAGGTAAGAATCCAGTTACCTGATAATGCCTGTTTCGAACCTTGTCCAGTACTTCGTCCATGGAACGACCCCCAACTCCCATTTTACCAAGGGCAGCTCTCAAATTTTCCTCACTTAAATAAATAAATAAAGCAATAAGGGAACAATACATCTGTTTCAGTGTGCATATGTTGAAAGACACATTTAACTGTAAATCACCAAGTGGAGTTCGGCCAATGATATGGGCGCTTGGCAGGGTGCAAAAAAAAAAAACACCAAATGCATAACTAATTAGACCAATCAAATATTTATGGCATTTGAAGTGCATCTTTGTAATTTAGAAGAAAAGAAAAGTAACTTGACAGTCTGTTGAATAACAAACCAAAAGGACTGATGAAGACAATTAGGTTTGGGTTTAACTGCCGTAAAGAGGTGATTTGACCAATCCAGCGCTAATCGATTTTAAGAACAATTGGTATAAGAATGACTTAACCTTTCTCAAGGAGGACCATATGAGAGTTCTCTCCTTTATTTAAGGAAAATATTTATATCAAATCACATTGTTATGAGTCAAACAATAAGGACTTATTCGTTAATCCATAAGTTCAGGGGTTTTTATGTAATTATTGGAAATAAATGGTTTTTTTGTGATTTTTGGGAATTGAGAAATTTAGACACACAAGAGAGAGAGAGAGAGAGAGAGAGAGAGAGAGAGAGAGAGAGAGAGAGAGAGAGAGAGGTCACTCAACCCTCTGGGATATGAGCATCTCCTTATTCCCTTCCAAAATCTTTCTTTTTCTCTTGATTTCCTCTCTCTTCTACTTAAGGTTTTTTTTACTGACACTTTTAAGGAAAAGTAACAGTAGATATATTAACATTCATTACTTTAACTTGGTATCAAAGCCCAATTTCTCATAGACATATAGTGGAGAAAAGATATGAAGAATGTTGCTGTTTCGAAGGTTCCCAACCCTAACCAAACCAGGTCAAATTCAACTAGTTTGGCTGGGCTATAAAAAATAAAATAAAATAAAATAAAGCAGAGTTTTGCTCTCCTTCGTTCAGCAGCCCTCTTGGAAGATCTCTTTCTAGTTGACAGCCCTAGTGGACGATCCAAACCATGTCGTTCAAGATGGGCAAACCCCGTCCCGGTTTATTTCAGTCATAGACCTTTCATCTAGAAGATCTCAGGTGTTTCTGGACTCCCTTGGAATTGTAGTCACATCCCTGTGGTATTTGAGGATCTGAAATAGGTACTTATTTCATATTATTATTGTTATTCTGACAGGGATTTCATTAATTTCCGTTGTCAGAAATCCTTAGGGCTTACATCAACCATACAAGTCAAAAAAGGGGGATCACTATATGATAAACCTTCTTTTGTGAAGTGTTACATCCCTTATCTGTGATAAATCCTAGTTTATGTGAGACTAAAGTCAGTTTGACTGTGTTTTAAAAGAAGACAGTCCTCCTTGATATTTGGGTCTCTGCATACATCCAAATTGACTCAATCTGATTTGAATAATTGTAGTCAGTCAAATCAGATCATACAAGAATTATCTTTGGAGTGATGGTTGGTATTTTTTTTTTTTTTATAACAGTAAATTTTATTTCCACAAAAAAGAACAAAGATTACAAACAAAGAAGCCAATGAAACTTAGCCAAAACTCAAACTAAAAGAAAAAATGAAAAAAAAAGGAAGACACTAGACATCAAACAGCATAGAAGAGCATAACACTCCCTCCTTAACAAGAGCATCTGCCATGACATTTGCCTCCCTATGAACATGATGAAACGAGGCTCCAAGATGTTTAGCAATATCCTGCAATTCCTCCACCAAATATGTCAATCTCCAAGGATGAAAAGCCTTTCCAAAACCCCACCAAATAGCTGAAAAAGAATCACCTTCAATAATTGCATTGTAACCACCCAAGCTAAGCAACTCACAACAACCAATCAACAGAGCATAGACTTCAGCCGCATTAGCATTCAAAGAGTCCACAGGCCCAGAATAGTTTCTAATCACCTTGCCCTCACAGTCCCGAATTACTCCAATTCCACCTTGTCGAATATCATGAAAATAACTACCATCAAAATTCAGCTTAAGGACACCAGTAGGGGGACTCAACCAAAGAATTTTTCACACTACTTAATCACGCCAACGTCCCTTCAAGAAAGGATCCCAAGATCTATTAAGATAATTAAGAGAGACGCCAACAAACTCCTGATGCTTACTAACTCCTTCAGACACAATCCAAATAATAGATTGAGTAACCTCATTTCTGATTTACTTTGATTGCTGAAGACTGTTATTCCTTTCCCACCAAAGCTTCCAACAAGTAGCATAAGGAACTGCCTTCCATAAAAGCTTTCCCCAAAGAAACTTGGTACCTAAACGCCATTGAAGAAAAAGATCTTCAACCGTCTTTGGCATTACCCAATTAACATCAAACAGATTAATAAGAACAATCCAAACTATGTAAGAAAAAGGACAATGGATCATCAAATGATGCACCAATTCTTCATCTCTCAAACATAGAGGACAACCATTAATTATAACATGATTCCTTTTTCGCAGATTATCAATAGTAAGAATTTTTTGCTGCTTAGCGACCCAACAAAAAGCCAAAACTCTAGGTGGGACATAGGAAACTCAAAAGTTGTGCCAACCTTCCATTCTAACATCTGATACAGACAAAACCTTGTAAAAAGATTTCACTGAAAAAAGACCTCTAACATCTGGTTTCCAAAGACTAATATCAGATTTGTCACTTGACAAATAATACTTATCAAGACAACCAAGTAATCGAACAAAATCAGCAATTTCAATATCTATCAAATTTCTTCGAAAAGAAAAGTCCCAAACAACTCCCTTCTCCGTTAAACAAAAATAATCTGCTACTAGAGCATGCTGCCTCAAATCCAAAAAGTATAAAGAAGGAAACTGACTGTGCAAATTGGATTGCCCACACCATTTATCATGCCAAAACCTCACCCGACTACGATCATGAACCCTGTAACGAATCCACATATCAAACTCTTTCTTAACCGAAAGAATAGACTTCCAAATGCCAAAAACATTATAAGTTTGACTACGCACACACCAACCGTCGTTATCCAACTTATACTTGCAAAAGAGGATCCTTTTCCACAAACTGTTACTAGGACCCCCCATCCTGCACAACCATTTTTTCAATAAGGCTTTATTAACCTCTTCCCAATCGACCGAATACCCAAACCACCTTGAGCTAAAGGATTACAAACAGTCTCTCACTTCACTAGATGATACTTCCTTCTCTCAATAGAATCATTCCAAAGGAAGTCCCGTTGAATTTTTTCAATCCTCCGCACAACATTCATAGGACATTTGAAACAAGAAAGAAAATAAATCAGAACGCTAGATAGCACTGATTTAATCAAAGTTATGCAACCTCCCATAATTAAATAATTAACTTTCCATGAGCTTAAGTTTTTCTCAAGCCATTCCACCATAGAATCCCACAAAGATTTCTTTGGAATCCCCAAACATAAAGGCAACCCCAAATACTTTGAAGGAAGTTTTCCAGCTTTACAACGAAAAATGTTGGCAAAGAAACCAACCTGACTGAGATCCATTTGCACCCCAATAAACTCACACTTCTTGTAGTTAATTTTCAATCCCGACAACACTTCAAACCATTTCAAAATAATTTTCAAATTATTCACTTGGGCCAAAGAAACATCACAAAAAATAATAGTATCATCTGCAAACTGTAATTGAGTTATCTCATGTGCTTCATTATCAACAGAAAATCCATAAACAAGCTTCATATGATTGGCTCTCTCCATCAATCCATTTAAAGCTTCTACCACAATAACAAAGAACATCGGAGATAAAGGATCTCCTTGTCGAAGACCTCTAGTACTTTTAAAATAACATTTCGAAAAGCCGTTCACCAGTATTGAGAAATGAGCAGATGACACACAACTACGAATCCACTGACGCCATTTCTTTCCAAACCCCATACTTTCCATCAAAAACTGAAGAAACCATAATCCACCATGTCGTATGCCTTTTCAAAATCCAATTTGCAGACTAAACCAGGACAACAATGACGATTCCTTGAATCAATGCACTCGTGGGCAATCAACACACTATATAAAATTTGACGACCATCCACGAAAGCTCCTTGAATAACTTAAATGATTTCTAGAAGCACCATTCTTAAACGATTAGCCAGAACCTTCGCAAGGACTTTATACAGACTCTCAATCAAACTAATAGGCAATCAAACTAATAGGCCTATAATCCTTAAGGAAGATAGATCCTTTTTTTGGGATTAAAGCAATGAATGAAGCACCTGACTCACCTGTTAAGAGTTAAGACATCATTATCATGGAATTCATTGCAGAAGATAAACAAATCATCTTCTAGTAAATCCCAAAAATGTTGAAAGAACACTATAGGAAAGCCAACTGGACCCAGAGCACGGTCACTACCAAGATCAAAAGCAGCTTGTTTGATTTCATCTTTAGTAAACCGTGCTTCTAGAGCCATTGGGTTAGAGAGTTGTCTAAAAGAAATCCCACCAATCCTTGGTCTCAACTTCATATCTCCTGTATATATTGTATAATTGATGAAAAAAGTGAACAATCTCTCTTTCAATATCAGCTCTACTCTCCCACATTGTTCCTCCAATCTCCTGCCTCTAACCACTTAATTCTTGATCTTTGCTTCCATTTAATCTCTTTCTGAAAAATCAGCTTGCAAAGATCTTTTTCGAGTAAAGATCTATTTACACGATCATCTTCCAAGAGTAACCCATCTTCTTCTTTGACATCTATAATCTGAATATCAGCTAACAGGCAGTGCTTTCTTGCCTCAATACTACCAAAGACTTCCTTTCTCCAAACTTGCATTTTCTTTTTAAGAAGCTTTAGTTTTTGGGCTAACTGATATCTCATCCATCCTTTAACTGAAAAATAAGACCACCGGTCTTTAACCAAGTTTCAAAAATTTTCTCATAAAGCCATGAAATTTCAAAACGGAAAGGAGGACGACCCCAATCTTCCATTCCTGTCTCAAGCAATAGAGGACAATGATCAGAGATTGGCCGGGCCAAAGCCCTTTGAATACAATCTGAAATTAGATCTAACCAATCAATCGAAACTAAAAAACGATCCAATAAACTCATCACAGGATTTTCTTGCAAGTTAAGGAATAGTTAACTTGGGGGATTTTCTTGCAAGTGATGGGTGGTAACTTAGGGGGACTATTCTTCTTCAAATAAGGAATAGTTAAGTTTTGAGTTTGCTACAGGGTCTAAGCAAGGTGGAGAGATCTCTACACCCTCCACTCAATAACTACCTAGTGTTGTTAATACTGTTGAGAGTAATCAAGGGCCCGTTTGGTAATTTTACCGTAAAATAAAGATAAAGTAAAGCATCAAATCAAAGGAGAATAAAATATAACTGGATTATGATGGTATTTTATTTTTAGTTGTTTGGTTTGGAATCTTTTTGACTTTTTGTATAGAAAAGTGGAGTTTTTTTGTCTTTTAGTGGAGAAAGTAGGTTGCTTTTTTACTCTCCTTTTTATTAAAAAAGGAGGGAATTTTGAAAAAGTGTACTTTTGATGTGACCCCTTGTCTGAAAAATGGAGGCTTTACTTTACTTTTACTAAACTAGTAAAGTGCCGAACGACAGTACTCTATATATTGGGTATGTCACCCAGCTCTAAGAAACCCCCCAATACATTGTTTGAATAGAATTCCTTCTTTGTAAGTTCTTTTTTTTAATGGTGACTTTCATTAAAAGAGAGAAAAAACAGTACAAGAGAATTCTACCGTCCACCACACCACAAGGAACACAACCAGCCCAAAAACAACAACAAACCAAAGCAAAAACAGCTACCAAGACTACAAATGAGAGGACACAAGACTCTAATCAAAGGCAGGCCACTTCTCTCCAATTTCTAACAATCTGGTCTATTGAATACCCTTTAAAGGAACTATTAGATGACACCCAAGAGGCAGCTGTGAATTTAATTATTTCCTTCAAAATGCTATCTTCCTCTGCAACCCCTTTAAAACATCTTGAATTTCTTTCCCTCCAAATGATCCAAATTACCGCAAGGAAAGACAATCTCCACATCTCCTTTGCCCTTGGCGACCCTATTGGGCTTCTCCGCGATGAGAAATAATCCAGAATGCCATTTGGGAATACCCCAGGTGCACCCAAACCAATCAGCCACTGAAGACCAGAGCATTCCAGTGGTGCTACAGTTAAGAAGAAGATGGTCGACTGATTCCTCATTTCACAAGCACATAGGACGGCCATTGACTATTATCTTCCCTCTTTTCCTTAAATTATCCATCGTGAGAATTTTCTTCTGAAGCGCTAGCCACCCAGAGACAACAACTCTTGGCAGGGCCTTAAGCTTCCAAATGTTTGCCACCGAATTCCCGATCTCATCCCTTTTATTGATGACCTCAAAGAAAGATTTGACAGAGAAGGAGCCCTCCTTGGAGGCATCCCATCTTCTTTCGTCCACTCCCTCCTAAATTTCGGCCCCACTTAATAAGTTAAGCAGCGATGTATATTGATCCAGTTCATTGTCTTTGAGATTTCTCCTCAAAATAGGGTTCCAACCGTAGTGATCACCAAACCTCTCCATGTAGCAATGAATTTTAGCCTTCTTATCTGCAGCACAATTATAAATGCTTGGAAATTGTATAGCCAAAGCCCTATCTCCAATCCAGTTATCCAGCCAAAATAAGATTTTGTCACCTGTTCCAACTCGATACTTGATTTGCTCCATAAAACTCTCTTTAGCAGACATAATACCTCTCCAAATGGGTGAAGCTTTGTACAAGCATTCCTGAACATCCCAGCCATCTCTTGAGAACCCATACTTTGATGCCAGAACTTGATTCCATAGGCCTTCAGAATCTTCTCCTATTCTCCATAACCACTTGCCAAGCAAAGCTGGGTTCACCTTCCTAAGGGGCATTATTCCCAGCCCTCCCTCTTTTTCTAATCTACAGACCGAATCCCAATCAACAAGATGAAACTTCCTTTCTTCACTTGTACCATGCCATAAGAGATCTCGCTGAAGTTTCTCAATCTGATTGATAACAGAAATGGGACATTTGAGGAGGGAGAGGTAGTATATTGGAACATTAGACAAGGCTGCTTTAATAAGTGTGACCCTTCCTCCTATGGATAGGTAGTTAACCTTCCAAGTAGAAAGCTTTTTCTCTACTCGCTCCACCACCGGTCTCCACACCTCCTTTTTGGGATGCCCCAAACATAGAGGCATAGCTTTTTCTCTACTCGCTCCACCACCGGTCTCCACACCTCCTTTTTAGGATGCCCCAAACATAGAGGCATTCCTAAATTTGATACAGGAAATTGCCCCAGCTTACATCCGAACAAATATGCAAGCTTCTTAATGTTATCGTCCCCCACTCTAACACCAATCAACTCGCTTTTGAAGAAGTTAACTTTTAAACCTGACAGTGCTTCAAAGCAGATGAGGAGGGTGTCATCTGCTGTAAGGGGGATATCAAGGGAGGATAGTCAGTTGTCCTGAAGCCTCCAATTAGACCAACATTTGCTGCCATTTTCACCATCCTACTTAGAGCTTCAGCCACTATAACAAAAAGAAACAGAGAAAGTGGATCTCTTTGCCTTAGGTCCCTTTTAGCTGAAAGAATCCTTTAGAAGAACCGTTTATCAGGATGGAATAGCACGCAGAAGAAACACAACCTTGCATCCACTGTCTCCACTTCTCTCCAAAACCCATTCTTCTAAGAAGATATTGGAGGAAGCCCCAATCCACTCATTCATAAGCCTTTTCCAGCTCCAATTTACAAATAAGCCTAGGTATTCTGTTTTTATTTCTTGAATGAACGCATTCATTCGCCACAAGAACTCCATCCAATATTTGTCAGCCTTTCACAAAGGCTCCCTGCTCCTTGGAAATTATGCCGGGTAATACCTTTTGCCTTCTCCCGGCTAAAACCTTTGCTAATATTTTATAAATATTGCCGATAAGACCGATGGGCCGATAATCTTTAATCAAAATAACTCCCTCCTTTTTAGGGATGAGCGCAATGAAAAACGCCCCTAAACTTCTTGATAGCTTCCCTTTCTGATGGAACTCTTTCATGAAGGCTAAGAGATCATCCTTGAGCAATGGCCAAAAATGTTGGAAAAAAGCCATTGGGAACCGTCAGGGCCCGGAACCTTGTCACCTGTCATCACAAAGATCACCTCTCGAACTTCTTCAAAACTCCTTTCTTGCCAGCGTGCCTTCTCCGTTCCTATAGTGTCAAAATCAAGATTATCAAGAGATGGCATGTCCCATAACTCTGCAGAATCCAAAGTGAGCAAAATAATCTATGATGTGCTTAATTATATCCTCTTTTTTCTCCAATCTATTCTCTCCTTACTATTCAAAAAAAAAAAAAAAATCTATTCCCTCCTTCCATTAAGCATATGATATTGTGTTAATTCTACGCCTTGAGGAAGCCAATATATGGAAAAACTTCGTATTTTTATCTCCTTCCTTCAGCCAATTGCACCTTGATCTTTGTTTCCATTTAATTTCTTCCTCCCTCACCTTTCTATGGAATTCTTCCTTAAGGTTTAGCCTCAATTTACTCTCTTCAATAGAAAGCTAAGCACATTCCTCCTTTTTATCTAGAGCCTGAATTTTATCCAAGATGTTAATATTGGAAGTCAGCACATCTCCAAAACTTGTCTTCACCCATTCCTTTATTCTCATTTTTAATAATTTCAACTTCAAGGCTAACCTCCTTCCACTAGTAATTCCTTCCAAGTTCCACCAAGCTGAGATTAAATGAGTAAAATCTCTCCTTCAGCCACATCATTTCAAAGCGAAAAGGAGCAAGACCCCATCTTTCACAATTTGAATCCAGCATAACTAGACAATGATCCG
The DNA here is from genome assembly GCA_003546025.1 of Camphora micrantha. NCBI lineage: Eukaryota > Viridiplantae > Streptophyta > Magnoliopsida > Laurales > Lauraceae > Camphora > Camphora micrantha. The sequence continues at coordinate 32,615,347 of QPKB01000003.1, read as the reverse complement.
AGGCAGGTTTCAACAAAGCAACCTAGTACACATCCGGATACAGCCGAATCCAATCAGTAGACACTAAGAATCTATCCAATCTTGACATAATTGGGGGATCCTGATGAATTGACCATGTGTAGGACACTCTACTTAGATTTAGATCCATCAAAGCATGAGTGTTTATTACGGGTGTTCATGGGCTGGGCCAGCCCGATCCGGGCCTAGCCCACTTTAGGCCGGGCTTGGATATGTAATTGGGGCCCGATTAATAATTGTGCCGGTTAATCGGGTCAGGCTTGGATTAAGTGATAGAAAGCCCAATAGTCCGGCCCGTGTAAAAAATGCATGAAATTTAATTTAATTAGTGCTAAAATACCCACAAAGTGAAAAAAAGCCCGGTTCGGCCCGGCCCAATTGATTAAATGGGCGGGCTCAAGCCTAACTTTTATGGCCCCTGTCGGGCTTGGGCCAAGTCTAGGCTAGTGTTTCTAAAGTCGGGCCGGGTCTAGATATACCTTAGCCCGGCCCATGCACACCCCTACTATTTATCCAATCTGAAAAAAATCTCATGTCCCCTGAGGTTCTGCATCCTCCTAGGCTTTCAATAGGGAATCTTATAACATTCCAGTCTCCTATGCACCAAGCTCCCTTCCATCTTCCACTGATCGTGTCCAGTTCTCTCCAAAATTCCTTCCTCCTCTAGCCATCATTAGGGCCATACACAGATGTAAGGAGCCATTTGGAATTTTCCCCCAAGTCTTCCACTAAAATTGAGAGATTTCATCCACCCAACTATTACTGACATCCACATACTGAGAATCCCACATCACCAGCAAGCCTCCTGATGTGCCAATGGCATCTCGAGCCACCCATTTCACATGCCTTCTTCCCCAAAGCTCTCTCACTATCGAATGAAGGACTTCCTTAAGCTTGGTCTCCTGTAACATAGTAATGTGCACCTTCTGCCTTCTCACTAGTTCCTTCACCATTTGCCTCCGCGCTGCTCCCCCTAATCCTCAAACATTCCATGATACGATCCTCATGTGTAATAGGCAGAGTTCCCCATTTCTTTTGTGTCACGGTTCTTAAGATTGACCCTCTCTGCCCTTTCTTTAGCCTTATATAGTTAATGGAGCAAGACTAGACTGTTTAGCTCTCTAACCCCTTTCTCTTTGATTTCCATTTTACTCTCTCATCCCTGCTCTCTTTCTCCCTCTTATCTGCAAATTCTACCAGCTGGTTCCACCCACCCTTCAAGTTATCCACCGAGACAACAATAGCCTTGCCACAACATACCACCTTCTGTGATACCCAATCACAATAAGAATCATGGGTTAAAATATCGGCCGATACAAACTGGTATCGGCCAGTTCCGGTACGATATATTGAAACTTAACAGTATCAGACTCGGTCCCCCAAAATATCGCAAGCGTATCAGTCTGTATCAGCTAATATCTTGAAGATATCGGTCAAAACCGATATATCGGCCGATATTTTCAGACGACCGATGTTTCCCTCATTTTTGCATAATCATAGTTGGAGCCAGAGAGTGAAAGCACATGCAGTTTATATGAAAATGCAGAAAAGGGGAAAAAAGATAGATGTGGTTGCAAAGGAAAAAAAACCAAGAAACAGGCAAAGGAGAAGATGTATCTGGACACCGGAGAACAAGCAACCACCTCTGCCTCCACTGCCGCCACCATTGCATCATCTTCTCCTCCCTTTTCCTCTCCCTCTCCTCTTACCCCACTTCTTTTTCCCCCTCCTCATCTTGATTTCATTCAGTCCCAAGAAAACAAAACCCTAAGAAGGGTTCTTTCTGTTTTAGCTTTGAACTTTTAACTTTTAAGTCCGTATTTTGAGTTCGGATTCCGAAAACTTCCTTTCCATTTGACTTATTGAACGATGAGCCCCACTTATATATATATATATAGAGAGAGAGAGAGAGTAAAGCCTTTGTCTTGGATTATGGATGTGAGTGATCGATCAGGCCCACTTATTGAAAATCTCATCCCATCAAATTAAATTCCCTCTCATTCTAAAGGGGGTCTCAAAATTTAACTCCAAGAGGAGTTGGTCCCACACCATGGGATTGAGCATTTGATGAGAAAAAAAACATGATAAATGAATAGTGCACAAGATTGTATTATCACATTTTTTTATCAAACAATCAATCCTCGAATGGGACCAACTCCTATTGGAGTGAAAATTAGAGATATCTCATATACAGGAAGATGTTCATTTTGAGCGGCTCAAGGTTTCAATAAGCGGGCTCCATTCGTGGGGTCCCACTTCTACTCAGGATTTCTCCAATTTAAATGCTCATTTACTGGAAAGACTTTAATTGTACTTGCTAATATGACCCACTTATAAAAAAACCCCTATATCACTCAAAATAAATGCTTGCTCCTAAGTGGTCCCTCTAAAAATCTTACTCCAATAAGAATAGGTGCTTGTCATATTGGTCACTTATAAAAGGTGCAAAATGAAATATCTAAAAAAATAAAGTTTCTTAGTAGTCCGATCGATTATTTTTCATAAAGTTTATATAATGGTGATGGTGATTTTAATTATGAGTTGCATTAACAGATTTATAAATTGTAAAAATTGGCTAAAAAACTAAACACTAAAGCTTAACATATTTAACAACTTTAGATAAGATAGCGATATAGGGTGTCATGACTTAAGGGGACCGATATTTTGATCTATTGTAGTTACTAATGGAAAAATACATATTGTTTTCCATCATTTTATAATATTTTGGATTTTTTGGATATTTTTGAAAAAAAATTGGACTAAAAAAAATTTCACACCTCGACGACCGCGATCGATACCGATACTATATCGGTTTTTTGGCCCGACCGATACCGCAATTTTAAACCATGGTCAGAATCATCAAGGTCCTCAGAAATGGATCCCTTAAAAAGTTGCCCTCTTTCTCTGTTGTTTTCAGCTGCATCCTCATTTAAGAGCGAGCCAGATGGGTAAGGACTCACCTTGAAGATCCCTAAAGCAGACGCCCTTCTCTAGGGTCTCGATGGAGACTGTCTCATAGTTTCTTGAGTGGCGACATGAACGTGGCGCATACATCCCTATTTTGGCTAGAGCTGGCTGAACCAAAGCAAAACCTACTTGGGATCACAAAACTTGCATTCATCTTCCTCGACTTCTCTTCTCCATAAATTATACACCTTTTCATCCCTTTGGAGTCCCTTGATTTCCCCATGTCTCTGTCCCCACTAGAGTGCCCAGAAGAACTTCCTACCATACTATTCCTTGGCTCTGATCTCGTCCCACCCTGTTGCTCATCCCCGTTTGCATCATCTTCTTCAGCCAAGCACTTGACGACCTCGTTCAAAGAAGAGAGAATGTCCTTTCCTCCTCCAAGCTCTTCCCCTTTTCCTCTATCGATTCGGAGCTCCCTGCTGAGGATGGAGAGCTCATCGTCTCATTGCCTTCGTCGACTTCTCCCCCTTTCGTAATACTTTTCTTTATTTTCCCCATGTCATGCCCTAGCATTAAGAAGTTTGCATCTTTTGATTTGGGCTTGTTGTGTGAACCTTTTCGGGGCCCATCACTTGAGTCGTTGAGCTGGCTCGTCTTCTTAAAAGGATCCACTTGTCCATTCCCAACTTCGTCTCGGCCCAATAGTCCTTTCTTCAAGTCATCTGAAGAGTGGACATTTCAAATTTTGAATTTGAAATGGGAATGACGTCATTGTCTTCATCCTCTCGCCTCCCCTTTCTGCTTTCCGAAGTCCTCTTTCCTTTTCCTTCCAAAGCTCCATCCCAAAGCCTCTGATTTCTGCTGGTAATATCCCAATCTTCCTGCTGCTCCCCTTCTTCCTCCTCCACCTCTACCGAAACAGAAAATTTGAGATCCTCCGCCCAAATAGAAAGCTGAGTGGGGAGGGTCACCGATTTGTCTAATTGCACCCGTATTCTACTTTCCTTGAGGTAGTCATTCTGCACTGTCTTTTTATCCACCGCCACTGTCCTTCCCAAGCAATTACCTACCAGCCTAAAGACTCCTTCGTGCCAAGCCTCTAGCGGCATCCGTTTTACTTTGATCCAAGAGTATCTCGGGGGAGAACCCAGCCATTCCATCCATCTTTCCAATACAGAAAAAGGTGACAGTCCTTTTGGATTTAACCAGTTCCAGAACTTCTTCCACATCCTCATCTGAAAGAAATTGCAACCAGACCATCTGATCTTCCAATAAGTGGACCTTTGCCGGCATCTTGCCCCAATAGCTAACCAGCCACCGTTCTGTTTGCCTTACCCCATCTTTTTTATTTTTCAGAATACCAACTAGGCTGTAATAGAGCTCCTTTTTCTGTTCTTTGATTACCCATGGAGCCACTCTCACCCCTTTGTCAGGACCTTCAGCAACTATCCATCCTGCCTTTGGTTCAAGCTTTCCAGGTGAGTCCTCCATTCTGTTCACATTTTCTCGCGGTTTCACCCAGAGAGGATTTACATAACCAACCTCTTGGGATTCCTTGTTCCCGAGTCTTCTGACATTGTCTTCTGCTCCTTTACTTGGCCCTGAACCATACCTCGCCGTGTTCACCTGGATCTTTCTCCCACCCCAAGATCTCCCTGCAACAATTTGTATAGCGTTTTCTGCTTCCCTATGCGTAGCAAACCTTACAAACGCAAAACCCCTTTGCCTCCCCTTCCCTGTTCAACTGGAATGAAAATATCCACTATTTTTCCTGCTCTGTAGAACATAGCTTCTATTTCTGACTTAAAGATCTGAGGTAGGAGGTTGGATACGAAGACAGAAACCATCTCCTCCCTCAGTCTTCAAATCTGCAATGGAAGAGGGGCTCCATTTGCTGACCTCCTTGCATCTTGCAGTTCCTTCTTTGTAAGTTCTTCCGTTGATTATAGGGTTTATTGAGATAATTGTTGTCTATTTTAACAAATCCAAATACAAGAATTACTCGAAGTCTTTCTAATGCAATAACTATAAAGATTGGGCCTACTCAGCCAAATGGCCATAGGAGGGTAAAAAGACACCCGGTCACATTGATGGAAGTATTTAGGAACCAAAAGAAGGGATCCCAAACATTCAGATTGGTTTTCTAAAAATATGTTGGTCATGAACTGATCCTGAATTCGATGTTAGAGAGTATTGCAACAAGTTTTAAATATTTTGACACTGCTAAGGAGCTTTGCAATGCTATTGAGGCAGCATATGCTCAAAAGAGAAATAATCCCCTAATACTTGAATTGAAAACGGAATCTGCAATATTTAAGCAAGGAAATCTATCCATAGGAAACTACTATGCCAAATCGCCAAATTCAAAGATCTATGACACGAGTTAAAACCGCATCTTAGTCTTGAACCCAATTGTGCAAAGAAACAGGACAAGTTGCTAGAAGATTTTCATATATTTGAATTACTGGGTGCTGTAAATTCAGAATATGAAAACCATAAATTCCCAAATAATTAGCCAAGACCTTTACCACTAATTGGAACAGTGTTTGCACTTCTCCTCAGCTGAAGAAAAGTCTTGACTGTAGAAAAAAAAAATGATACGTTGATCGATCTACTTTTGCCAGTCACAATATAGCAAACCCTAGGATAACTGCAGGGATGGTGGTCAACCCTGATTTTATATCTCAGTATTTGCCAATCAAAGGCTACAATAGAGGGATTGCAGAGTAATTACAATGAATTAAAAAATCTACTATCTAAGAATAGCACCACAAAATCTCCTAAATTAGTAACTGTACATTGACCAATGTGGAGAGAGAGAGAGAGAGAGAGAGAGAGAGAGAGAGAGATCTTGCTCGACTGACGAACATATGATTTTCTCTCATTTCTAATGGACCTGGGTCATGTGAACTTGTCATGATGGCCCACTTTTACACATGTATATATGTTGAGAATATTATTATATAAATGAGGCACTCCCTCAAAGAGGACATGGCTGTTTTCATGCCAATTCTGAAATTATCAATATCTACTCTGTCTTCAAATGAATTAATAACAACGATTTCCCTTGACTAGGAAAGCAGTCAAGTAACTCAGTATAAAAGTTCCATAAACCCCAAGAGTTTAAAAAGCTGAACTTAGGACAATAATTAATTATAGATTTTTTCAGAATCTCACTTTCCTCTAATAGTGATGACACTTATGAGTTTTTTTATGCTATCCAGTAACTAATGATCAAATCAAATGAAATGAGATCAGCATGAGATTGAACCTAAAATGTCTGTAAGGGCAACCATGGTGATCTCCAACACTAGGAGTTGATGCAATGATCTTTTGACAAGAATAGGGCGTGTAGTCCTGCACCAGCCAGAAATTAATTAAATATGCTGTGTTTTCTTCATAGTAGACTGCTTTATTTATTCAGTTAAAAGTTCTTGTTTTAGGTGTCATACCGTTCTCTTTCCTTCTTTTCCATAGTTATGCCGTATGCTATATGCATATTCTTTGTCAAATCTCTCCGAACCAACCTGGAACAAAGACAGTACAATCAAAGCATTTTCAAAAGCTAACTAGAAGCATGACACATGATTTGCAAGTCTAAAAGTGTGTGTTAATATGATGCTTTATCTTTACTATGAGCATATCTCATGCGTAGGGATTAAAATGTAAGTCATCATGGTTAGGTTGACATATAATTTAAAATCCAGTGAATGCCAACCGGATCCAAATTAGACAACTATTATAAGTCAACATCTAATGGTGGAAAAATGACATCCACAAATTCCAACACAGTTTAGGCCCCATTATATCCATGACCATCACTATAAGAAAAATCCAGAAGCTATGATGTTCTTGGCTCTTGCCCACAGACGGTAAATGAGTTCACATGAAATATAGGATCTGAATGGGCCGCAATCTGGCCCAGAAAAAGGAGCTTTTTTTTTTTTTTTTAATAGAAGAAGGAACTGTTATTGGCCCTAGACATGCATCCAGGGCTGGGACAGACTTAGATGTCAAGCAGGCCCATCTGGGCCCAATACTTGTATTTAGTTAGTGATTGTATTCCAGTTAAACTACAATTAGTCTAGTCATAACTCATGTACAATTAGGTAGCTCTAATTTAGGATTTGAATTGTATTAGGATACAATTAATAGTGTAATCAACCCTTATATATATATGAGAAGGAGTCCACCCTAAGGGGACACGACATTCATTCACTTCTTTCTTCTCTTTCTCCTTGCTGTGTTTTCATCAATAGAATATTAATGACAGATTATGTTCAGGACCAAATCCCTCGACAGAATCAATTTATACCCTGGCCTGTCATTTTAGTATCCTACAAACTAATTGTGCATATATGATAGAAACACTTACAAGCAAAAAAAAAAAATGTTTTAGTACCAATGTTCGGTGATGTTAAGTAACAAATAGAATGAGAAAAAAAATTCAAAACTCAGAGAAGAACCAAATCTGAATCCATAATCAGATACGGATCAGGATCCAAGTTCAGACTCGGGTATTAAATGAGCAGGCTCATGCTTTGTGCAACGTTATGGATTCAGGCTCCAGGATCCATCTCAAATCCAAACACGGACATGGATCTTGCAAACTCAATTTATGGTTGACAGCTTGAAATGTGCGTAAGCTTTCAAAGCAATGGCATTAGTAATTCTCTCAGATACTTGTTTTCAACTACCTCAGACATTTTGTAAGTATTAACAGCGTCCAGAGTTCCAAATGAAGAAAGCTTCATTTTTCTATTTATTTAAGAATCTTTATGAGTTTTGACACTAGCTACCTAACAAGGATACATAATAATTATAACAATAATAATACGTGGACGGAAACACATCCCCAAGGATTTGAACACACGATCTCCAGCTCTAATACCATATTAATAACCAGAAACACCAAAAGCTCAAGCTGCTAGTGAACGACAGAACAATGTATATCAAAGGGTCCCAACAAACTCTAGATGTTGCAATGCATAAAAAGGATGGTTGTTTGACAACTTCAACTCGACAGAAAAAAAAAAGGCAACATTTTTCAAATTGTTTGAAGAACAAACCACATAATCCAAAAAATCACACAAAAAAATTAAACACAAATCAAGTCGATGATCAATCATCATCATTGACGCCTAATCTAATCTATTTAGGAAATCAAAACAAATGGTTAACTCTCAAGCCTAATTTCATTTACTTTCCTTCAGTAATTTAACATACCTTCTGTGAGAACTCCGCCTTCCAAAATGAAAGTGCATCATCCAACTTCAAGCCAACACCCTGCATCAGATCAAAAGATGATTTTAGTTAAAAATGAACGACTAATTGAATCTGCTAAGCAGGATTTTTTTTTTTTTTATTTGATTGTTTTTTAGAACATATAAACATTTCATACATATATTGTGATAGACTGAAAAGTTGTTGGACTGGTTGTCACAACAGTACATTCAAAAGTTGTTGGATTGATTCAACATGACAAATGCAAAGCTACTTAGAACACCTCTTGCAAGATATTTCAAGCTAAGATCTAGTCAAACTCCTTCAAGTGAGAAGGGAATGGAACCAACTCCTAATGCAGACAATGGGATGTAGGTTGTATGATATGGTTTGTACTATGCCAACATAGTACATGCAATTGGTCTCATGAGCATGTTTTTTTATCAGTGGTAAAAGAGTACTGGGGTACAATGAAATGGATTCTTATGATCTGAAAGGTACTTCCAAGTACTAGCCAATCTCATCACGGTCATGACAATTAATTATACCAGACCCTATAATAGAAATATTAAGAAGATTGGATAAGTATGCGAAGATAGTACTGTGTCATATTAAGATTAGATTAAGTTATCAGATTTATTTGATGATTCTAATCAGATTTTATTAGAGTTATGACTCAAAAAGAGCAAGATACGATGGTGATGGACTCTATAGACAAACGCTAATCACCAACAAATGCAACCGAGACTGAGGATTATATTAACTGTGACCGATCACACGATCCTTTCTTTCAAAGGACCATGTGATTGTAGGGAGATAATAGAGATTATTAAGAAGATTGGATAAGTACGATCTGAGAAAAGACTAGATTTAGTTAGAGTTTTATGTGAATAGGACAAATTAATTAGTCTTATCTTAAGATTAGGTTGGACTTTATAAATACCCACAGTATTCTCGATGAAAAGCACATTGGAGATTTTTGTCAAAAATATAGTATCTAAACTTCACACCTAACAGGTTGACGCTCAAAGTTAGCCCCAAAACTATGCCAACTGTCTTTTCATTATACTTAATAAATGTCCTCTTACTGTGATCTGGATAGAATGCAGTGGTTCTGTGTCAACTAAAACAACCTCCGTCATTAGGGTTGCTAGTTTGAGCCCGATGCCTGTGATAATCACAAGGGAATCGAAGAAGACAGAAATTGGAAGTGAAATGAGTGCCTTTCCTTGGGATCATTCATTTCACTTAATAGTATTCCTTGTGCTCAATACAGTAAGTCAACCTATCAACCTAATCCCCTTATTTGAGGTGATTACAAGTGGAACTAGGGACCACCTATACAGATGCTAATAAAGATCAATATAAATAACTGATTTGTATTGATTAGCACTGTAGACACTGGTCCACATATTTAAATCTCTATATTCTTCCAATTCAAATTTGTCAAGAGGGAAAATTCTCCAAATATGACGCAAATCAGAAATCCAAGAGCTGTGGTGATCACAGGAGACACAGATACCAATTGATCAAGATTTATGTCAGCAGATCCCAATGAACACTAAAAATACCTAGAGAAGGATTTTTAGGTTATTGAAAAGAGAAGCTCTTACCGTAAATCTTTGTTAGTTTATATGGTCTCAATCTAGTAGATGATGTAATAAATTGATTTATTTCATTATTTATCAATATAATCATGCTTTACTTTCATGAGATGAATGGTGTTTTATTACCTTCTTGCACATAACCAATACGAATGACATGATGGTTCATGAGATCGACCGGAGCCCACAAGTATACTAGATGTGACACGTATTGATGAGATCCACATATGGGAGACATGTCACAAATCCTATACTTAAATTGATTCACAACCGATGATGAGATTGGGCATCTCATCTGATAAGGTTTGCACTTCGATCACTGAGATAGTGTGATTTGTCTCGATCATCAGAATGTAAGATTCTGGATCATGGTGCTGGTACATTAGATGAATTGAAGGACCATGAGAAGCACCTTATGAAACGCTGTCTATACTTTAAGGTTTGCTCTCATAATTTCCTAGCAATATGCTCTCAATCCTGAGACAATAATAAACTCAAGTTTCTGACTATTCATTTGCTTTGAGTCACCAATGAATAAGGCCAACTATAGGTCAACACCTCGGTGTCTTGAATACGTGGAAGTAGGACTGTAGGAACATTCAATGGTCAAAATGGAATCTATCTACACTATCCCCTTGTGCCAAATAATGGATTTATCATTAGTAAGTGCGCACTCATCTCAATTAAGAGTTAATTGGATGGTACTGATGATCACTAGAATTAATTGGGTCTCAAGGATAATAAGATATGGATCTAATTTGGTGGACAGGTCCTATTGATTCATGGATATTTGATAAAAGGGCCTACTTGTAGTAATAGAGAAGTTTAGGGTCTTCTTTGTAATTTATTCCTAAGACTGGAGTGCAATTGCATTTATATAGTGGAGTTATTTGCAATTAATTGTCAGCCCGGATTCCACATGAGATGTGGAGTCGGGGTGTCCCAGTCGGAGCCAACTTTCTATGGAATCTCTAGTGCTCCCCACGCTAACCCAATTATTAGATCATTGCTAATTCTATTTGAACTCAAAAGGAAAGGAATTAGAATGTTAATATTTCTATTTGAAGTGAGACTTCTAACAGTGGTAATAGTAAGTTACTAATTGTTATGGAAGTGAGACTTCTAATAATAATTAGAAAGAAGATAGTTACTAATTCTTATGGAAGCGAGACTTCTATTTTAATTAGAAAGAGGGGGTTGCATAGGGCTATAAATAGGGGAACCAAACCCCTTGGATGACCACCTTGGAATTCACGCCCAATAGTGCAAGAGTTGCACTCCATCCTTTATCTTCTTCTTCTAGTTTCTTTTTCTAGTTTCCTTAGAGCTTTTAGTTGATTTTCTCTTAGAGATTCCACCATTCTTCTTGAGAAAAGATATCTGAAACGGGTCATAGCGTGGAAGACAACAAGGTCTTGGAGATCCTTAATTTGCTACAAAAAGAGTTCTTGTTCAAGATAATTGTCTTCTTCTCCATTAGAGCACTACCGAGCTCCAAAGGTATAATCTACTTCCTTGTATGTTGTGGATTTATTTTGGTTGCATGGTGTTGCTATTTACTATCCTAGAGATAGTGTTTACTGATCTTAATCATGAGTTTGAGGTTCTTGGATCCTAGATTGGATTTTATGGCCTTATGGGTACTTGATCCCCGAGTCAAGTGGGCCAAAAGTTTTTGAAACCTATCCACGAGGCCCAACTATTTCCAACAATCTCCTCTTTGAGATGAACAACAAGGATCAGTCTTGGTGGAGGAGGTGCAGGATATCTCAAGGAGATTGGGAGCCACCTTCAATCATATTCTTAGGGGAGCTAATCCGTGGCGGATAGTCTTGCTCGTGAAAGAGTTTTTAGCTCTACCTTGTCTTTTGATGTTTAGTTATTTTTTTTTCTTTGTTTGATGTTTTTCTCTCATTGTGCTTTGTTCCTTTTTTTGGTGAAATAAAATTTTACTGTTATCAAAAAAAAAAAACCAGCAAGGATCAGTACCACAGAGGCACAGACTGATCATATCTCTAAAGAAAGGAGGCTACTTGATTCCTTTGATGTTTAGACGCTCTTGTCCCATGACAATCACAAGGGAATTAAAGAAGACAAAAATTGGACATGAATTGAGTGCCTTTCCTTAGGATTGATCATCTCACTTTATAGTATCCCTTAATTAGGGTGATTACAATAAGTCAACCTATCAATCTAATCCCGTTATTGAAGTGATTACAATCATATCCCCTTAATAGGGGATTATCCCAATCAATACAACTCAGCTATTTTATGTCGATCTTTATTAAAAAGAAAAGGAGATAAAACATTCAAGTATCCGGGGGAAAAGATCCCTTTAGTAGCATATGATGGGCCTATATACACTCAAGATTTCAAGAGCCAGCTGCGAACGATGATATCTTGGAAAGGTCTCCAGAAGAACTCAAGAAGAGACTCTAGAGGAAAGGCTTCCAAAAAGAACTCAAGAATAGACTCCCGAAGAGCCACCACTCCAGGTTTATTCCCAGAGGGAAAACAAAGAAGCAAGACCATTGTTCTCCAACTCACCATACCATCATCAAATGTCCAAGATCGAAAATTTACTTCATTACCATGTGAGTCGCCTTGTCAATAATCATGATATTCCTATTGCTTTTAGAAAGGAAAAACGTTTGTGTAACAATCCAAGTCAAAATCTTATGTCCTATCATTGTTTGTCACCTACATTTGGGTCATTTGTGTTATAAATGTCTACTGAAAACATACCCAATGAGATGTTGTGTCCCTCCCTCCCTCCCTCTCTCTCTCTCTCTCTCTCTCTCTCTCTCTCTCTCTCTCTCTCTCTCTCTCTCTCTCTCTCTCTCTCTCTCTCTTCAAGGTGTGTTGGTTGAAAAAGTCCTGTATGGGCTAAAACAGTCTCCCCAGGTTGGTTTTATAGATCCAGTCAAGCCATATTGATGACAGGCCATAGAGAAATGGCAAGTAGATAACTATTATAATTGTGTATGTATATGGCAATTATTACCAGTAACTATAGCAAAGAGGTAAAAAGGCAAAAGAAACAACTAGACTCAGAATTTGAAATCAAGAATCTCGATGAGTAGAGGTATTTCCTTGGAATTGAATTTGCAAGATCAAAGATAGGAATTGTGATATGCTAACGGAAATATACTCTCGATCTATAGGAAAAATTGGAATATTAAGAGTAAACACGTAGATACTCCCATTGAGCATAATCATGGTATTAGTATTGAGCGAGGGGAGTAACTCCATGATATCAAATCGTTTCAAAGATAGTTGGACTTGGACGATTATTATACTTAACCATAATTCATCCAGATATAGCTAATGTCATTTAGTATTGTCAATCAATTTATCCACAATCCAAGAATAGAACATTTGAATGTTGTATGCAAGATTTTAAAATACATCTCAAGAAGTCAGTAAGATAAGAGATTCTATAATAAGGCATGGTCATTTAGGTGTGGAGGCCAATACAGATGCAGATTGGGCAGGTTCAAAAATAGATAGAAGATCAACAATGGGTTATTATACTATGGTGCGTGAAAATCTAATGTCTCTTGAAAGAGCAAAAAACAGCCTGCAGTCGCAATATCTAGTTATAAAGCTCAATATAGTGCTATGGCGCTTGGAGCATGCGAGGTCTTCTGGTTAAAGATTCTACTATATGAGTTAGGTTCTCAATATAAAGGTCCAATAGTATTACACTCTGATAGTACCTCAGCTTGACAGATTGCAACTAATCCAGTTTACCATTAGTGCACAAAACATTTTGGAGTTTACTGGCATTTTATTTGAGAGAAGATTGAAACCAAAGAAATTAAAGTGAAGTGTGTAGAGACACAGACGAGCAAATGCCGGATTTCCTTGCTAAGGCAGTCTCAAGAGAAAAATTATCATATGCATAGTCCAAGTTGGGCATGATAGCCATTTATATATGAGGTCGAAGGAGGGTTTCAAGAGTTATGATCTAGACTTATTTGTAATTTTGGGATACTATGTACAGTTTCATAAATAAAAATAATAGGTGGGGGGTTTTGTAAATATTAAAATATAATAATACATATATTGAAGGTGTCACTAAGCCCAAGGCAAAACCATAATATTGTTTGTTTGATTTAATCTACTCTCAATTCTAGTTTTTCTTCTTTTTCATAGTTCTAGGGTTTTTGACCTTTGAGGAAAAAGCCCAAGAGATTATTAGATCAATCAGTTTCACAACATTCAGCATGTGCAGCCCAACTGATAAGTGCACCAGATTGTTTACTAGCCAGTGCATTTTCACTTTCCCAACCAATGAATGGCCTAAACTTCATGCAAATGGCCAAATTGGCACACGTATACATATTGTGAAACTTAAAGAATCATCAATGAGACTCATAAATATTCAGCAGCTTTATTTTCCCACAGTCCCAATTGCTTATGTATAATATTACTCCACATCTCATCCTATGATATTCAGCAAGATGGTACTTTAATAATACCAAAAGAATATACATCAGCATAGATAAGAATAGTGTCAAGAAACCCATTTGGGCACTGTGCCATTGTTCAGAAAAAAAATATAAGTACCTTGAGAAAAAGCCCCAGTTGCATCCTTCCTCCGTGCTTTAAATGATGATCCTCTCTTAGCTAAGCATAAATAGTACATTTTATGTGGCAGAACAAATTCAAAAGAAAGAAGTTACAAGAAACTAGTGAGAATCTAGAGAATAAAATTGGGGCAGATGGAGAAAGAACACTTGTCAGAGATTTTGAGAAGATCCAGTTTTATACCTTACCAAACAAGTGGCGCATGCAAAGAGGAAAGGAACTGTTAGCTACTTGATCAATGTCCTTTATTGATATCTCTGCAAACTCCTTTGGCTGTAGAAAGCATTTTCATTTATGCAGGTCAATTTTTCCATGAACTCAAAAAGTAAAAAATCACAACTACTGTGACTGAATTAAGATACCTGAGAATAGTCAGGACCCAGATACATTGTGCTAAGTGCTTCCACGATCTAAATTAGATAAAGGAGTTATAAAGCACTTCACTGGACTAATCAAATCATTGCTTACAATATCCAAACCATGATCTGCAATCGTAAGATGTATGAAATAGCTGATCAATACTCACAGGAGTCAATCGACCCTTCTCTTGTTCTTGGATGCTAGATGTCCACTTTCTGCAATCAGAAGTTGTATTCTCTAATATATCAAAACTCATATGTACATTCTACTACATCAAGTGGGCCAGTACAATTCAAGTATCCCCTTTTTATGGTTTTGGTTTTTATAACATTAACCCACGACCTCACAGTTGCAAGTTGTAATAATGAGCACCTTCAGACTGTGCTACAGGCTCTTGCCATAACAGTTCAAGTATCTACAGTGAATATACCGTTAATACTCATCAAAAAGGCACATGTTATAGAAGAGGTCGACCAGATAATATTATTGAGCACCACCAAAACAAAACAAAACAAAAAAAAAAAAAAAAAGAACACATTATTATCTTGCTCCTGCAAGTGTTTTAAATTGTATTATATCTGTGAATACCCAAAACAAGGGGTCCATAAAGATGGGAGCCTTTCACAATTAGAGATTGACAATTCCTCCACTATCCTGTCTTCTTGCTCTCCAAAAGTTTTCTCCAAGTTATCGTGGTAATAAAGCAACAAATCTGAGGTGCTACTGACACTGGGGTTTGTGTTCATGCGGTGTATCAACAACTTCATCATCTAGAAGTCCCACATCCAAAAAAAAGAAAAAAAAACCAAGATATGTCTAGTCAAAGATTGTTTTTATTGCCGGCCCCAAGCCCAGATAAAGAGGGTTGCTTAGGTAGGTTGACGGCCAATGTAAAATTTTGTCACCACCCAAATATGAATTGTGAGATAACAACATTCCATGATCATGATAGAGCAAACCCCACTTTAAGAGACACACTACAATGATACCTCGTCGTAGTGAAAAGTAGGCAAGGGTTACATGCTTGGGGCGTCCCCCACTTTCAGCAACTCGCTGCGTTCGCTGCAATGGCACTCGGTTGCAATGAAAAGTAGGCAAATGTTCCCGCACCAATCTAGATGAGTGCAGCCGTGCAGGTAAAGAAAATAGTCTAGAAGAATAGGAGGATTTGACTTGTTACTCAGAATATAGGAACTTTGACATGCAAGAGTATGGAATTAATCAATGCAATGAAAAGTAGAACAGTTAATATAGCCTATCTACAGAAGACAAAATGGAGAGGGGATAAAGCTAAGGAGCGCATTGATGGTTATAAACTATACAATGCAAGAAATGGAGAAGTATCTAGTGGATAAGGATTTGAAGAAAAGATGTGATGGTAAAGAGGCTGGGTGATAGAATATAGCAATTAAACTAGAGGAACACATAATGCATATCATCCATTCCTATGCATCCCAAGCAAGGTTAGATTAAAGTGTTAAGAGACAATTTTAGGAGGAGATGGATGGTTTTATACAAGAAATTCCAACTGCTGAAAAGATTTTCCTAGGAGAGGACTTAAATGGACATGTAGGAAAGGATAATAGAGGGTATGAGAGAGTGCATGGAGGACAACGATTTGGAGAAAGGAATGAGTTAGAACTTAGGAGACACTATGTGAAAGAGTAATGGATCAAAGACTTGGACAAAAAACCAAGATATCTAAAAATCAATTTGGTTTCATCCTAGGGAGGTCGACTATAAAAGTTGTCTTCTCACTTAGGGGTCGTTTGTCAATTTCACATGTGATAGGAAAATGGTCTACATGTGTAAATGATTCACATATGAATTATTTTCATATGCAAATGAGTCAAATGTGAAACACATTCCATTGTTTGTCATTTTCACATCTCTTCAAATGAGTATCTAAGTGCATCCAATGGTCCATACGTTTCTCAAAGATTTTTAAGATTATTTGATGAATCAACATCTTAAATTTGACCCCATGGCCATATTTGTTCATATAGAGAGGATTAACCGTTCGGATCATAAAAGTGGGGCCCACAAAAATCTGAAAAAATAGTTCTAATGGTCTGGATTTTTTTTGTGAATTCCTCACAATCTATATTGATCCAACGGCTGAAATTTTGCATCAGAGCCTTTTTTGGCCTTTCTAAGATGATTAACGGTCTAGATCAAGATTTAGGGCCCACTTTGATTTTAAAAAAATTGAAAAAAGCGATGATGGCGTTTCAACGTCGTGGTTAATGTAGCTCCGCACTTTTTGAGGACGGTGTGATTCGGTTTCACACCTATTGAGGTGTGAAAAGTTCTGCCACATTTTGCACACCTGTTTCCAATGATTTTCTCACCTACTTTTCATACTTGATGTGTAAATATCATAAGCAAACATGGTGATGTGAAAGAGTTAGACATGGAGACCCATTTACACACATAAATGTAAGGAAACAAACGACCCCTTAGACAATTAATGGAAAAGAAAAAACCGAGCAAAGAGGAAAATCTACATATGGCCTTCGTCGATCTAAAGAAAACTTACGATAGGGTACGTAAAGATTTATTTAGTGCACTTTATATAAAAGGAGTGTTCCAAGAAATTATATTGAAATCACTAAAGACATGTATGAGAGAGCAGGAACGAGTGTGGGAACTACGAGTGAAACGTCAGGTTTTCAATGACCAAAGGTTTGCATCATGGATTCATGGGTTAGCCTTAAGTCCTTATCTCTTTACACTCTTTATAGATGACTTAACTGCTCAAATTCAAGAAATACATTGTGAATGTTGTTTGTAAATGATATAGTGTTGGTGGATGAATCGAGAGATGACGAGAATGCGAGATTTTGATGGATCGAGAGATGGCTCATGATAGATAGGAATAGAGAAATAGAATTTTGAAGTCAACCCCATTGTAGTTGGGACAAGGCTTTGATGATGATACAAGTGATTTAACCTTTTTTTTTTTTTTTCCATCCTAGCTAAGGAGGTTGGGTCCCCAAGGAACTCGCACATACAAGGAGAGAACCCACAAACATGGAGTGAACTCATGCATGCAAGGAGAGATAACTCACACATGCGAGGAGAAAGGAACTCACACATGCAAGGAGCGATAGCTCGCACATGTGAGGAGAGAGAAACTAAGACATGTGAGGAGAGGGGGGAGGCCAGGATCAAACCCTGGACCTCCCAGTGAGAATTGCCATTCTCATCAGAATTGATTTAATAGCTTAAATACCAAAATATCTTCAGAAGTGATAAAACAGCTTGAATGCATAAAATATCATCACCTGTGAACGGTGATAAGCATATCATTATCATCCACACATACCAAGAGAAGCATTAAATCCATTTGTTGCATCTAGCAAATGAACTCCAATGCTAGCAGCTAGCAGCCCATGAAACTGCTGTGTTGCAAGAGCGCAGGATAGAACCTTAGTCTATGCCTAATTAGTCAACTCAAGAGTGGAATCCAGCCTATTTATGTAACCTTGTTCTCTCTGAGAGATTGTTTGTTCTACTAGAGTCAGGATGAGAGATCTTTGGCACACTAATCCGTGAATTAGTACTCTCAAAAATGCCACTTTGACCCGAAAACCTCGATTTTGACAACAAATTGAGAATCATAGCAGTCAAATCTTTATGGATATGTTTCATCTTTTCATTGTGTACTAAGTACAATGTGTGAAATCTTGGGCCAACCATTCATGAATTGAACCCGCTCAGTCATACTATCTTCAACAACAACAAACCACCCCTCCCTCTTCCAACACCCAACACGCACACCAAAAAAGAATCTTTCAAAATTTCACTTCAGGGGAGATGATTAACTCTCCATAACCTAATGCAGTTAATCACATGTTTTACAGGCGATGAATCTAACGATGGTCCCCACATAAATTGGAGTGAAATCTGGCTGGCCTAGTGCCAAAATCAAACAAGCAAAAAACTGAAAATTATTAGAAGGTTCGCTTTGAAATTTTATTTTTCTATCAAAACATTGCAACTGATACAATATAAATGAAAATCTAAAGTGGTTCAAAAATAACCTGTTCGTCAACACGAGGGCCTTTGACAAGTGACTGCGAAATTGAGTGACAACAAGCGATACCACCTAAAACAACCAAATACCTATTTATTATTAACAAGAAAGGAAAAAAACTACTATTTTGCAGTTGAAATAGATGAGACAACCAAATAAGTTAATATTCACCTGATTCATGGCAACATATGCATAACCCTTTCGCAGAAACACTCTCCGACTTGCTACAAGTTCAGGCACTTCTTCAAATGGCACCTTCATATAGACAAAATACAGATCAACTACAACTAAAACAATTAACTAACTTACTATGCTGCAAAAGGCCATGTGATGAAAATAAGAGGAAACAAACCTTGAAAAATATGGTATCAGCTGCAAAGAAGAACAAGGACAATGTCAAAAATAACAAAAGGCAAAGCTCATGAAGCATGAATAAGCAAAAAATTTGTATTCTTGCAAACCTTTCCTTGAAAAATAAAATGCATTTCGCAAAAGACAAATAATTTAAAGTTTCAACTGATTACACTTCTATGTTGGTTAAAAGGACCTTCCTGGAAAGAAAAGGGACGCATTAATCCCCGCCTATTTAGGAGAACGCCGTCTGCCCTAGTTTTATTCTTTCGAGGGCATGGAGTGCCCTTTTCTTCCTTTCTTTTTTTCATCTTAACAGTATTCTTCACTTATGCTATGTAGATTTTTTGTAACTGGAAGATGAAATGGTTTGTAACGAAGCCAAAATGGTTAGCCCCAACTGATAATGTTGGGTTGGTGTCTTACATTCCAAGTTGACCGGACCGGTCGGTCCATTGGGTCTTCCAAGGACCAAATTTTGGGTCAAGAGTATGTTGGCAATTGTACTAGGCTTTCTTAGGGCTTAAGAAAGAGAAGTTATATATGGTGTAAATTGTAAACCCTAGACGGAAGAAGAGAGAATAAGAGTGAAAGAAAAAAGAGGTTTCTCTTTATTCATGGATGTACATCACACTGTCAAACCACATAAATCTCACTGTGTGACTCCCCTTCGTGTCTTTGCTTTGTGTGGTTGATTGTCAATCCCAAGTTTTCTGCTCCCACACACAACTAGTGGTATCAGAGCCCAAGGTCATCAAGTGCAATCAACACTTCATCAGATCCCTGAGTCACACAATCTGCGTGAGGAATAAGAAAGAAGACATTCGGTATTGTTAGAGAGAGGAAGAGGATCAGACTCTTGCAGAACGATAAAAGTAGGAAAAAAAAGGATCCGGATGCTTCTGAAAACAGAACAAGAAAAGGGGAAGATTGGCTCAGCTCACCGCTGCAACCCACTACACAACAAGGCCTATGCACTCATGTTGATCAAACCTACATGATGGTAGAGAAATCAGAGCACTTTGACGGCTGAATAAGGAGTGATTCAGAAAACACTCAAGATATCAACTAAGTCTTCAGGCATCAAGTTGAAGGTGGAGAAATTGACAAGAAAAGAAACTTTGCCTTTTATGGCAAGTCAAGGTTCAAAATCTACTAGTTCAGCAGGATCTGCACAACAACAACAACAACAAAAAAAACCGGAAATCAAAGAAACATGAAGGTAGGAAGGATGATGATTGAAAGGACCCGGATCTAAGGGCCATAAGTTTGATTCCCTTGTTCCTTGCAGATTGCATGCTATATAAGGTCAAGAACGCGACTTTTGCAGAGGAGTTGCGGAAAACCTTAAGGTCTCTACATGAAAAGGTCATTTCAGAACCGGTTATATCTGAAGCAGCAGTTATACACTCTTTGCATCGATGTATGCAAATGATCATCTCACTGAATTCAATAAAATCATATGTGAACTGTTGAGATTTGATGTCAGTCTCGAAGAAGAGGATACGGTACTACTTGCAATATCTTCCTCCCCTCCCCCACATGAACATTTAGTTACTACTCTTCTATATGAAAAGGATAAGATTGACATGAAAGACGTCACCACATCCCTTCTTTCAAATTAGCAGATTTTGGCACGACAAATATAGATACTGGTGGAGTAGCTCTGTTGAACTAGTGGAGGATCTAAGATAGTTGTTGAGTATTCTGAGGAGTTCATGACCATGCAAGCTTGTTGTGGCTTGAATGAAGATGGTGATGTTTTAGTTGACAGATTCTTTCATGGGTTTAGACTTGAGATACAACATATTCTCGCATTCAAACATTTTTAAAAAGTTGATGAGATCTTCAAGCATGCTATCAAGGCCGAGGATATTGCAAATTATCATGCCCAAAAATTTGGTGTGTCTAAATGGTCTGCACAAAAGACTCCATCAAAGTCAGATTTTAATCCAAATGCTAGTTCCTCAAAAAAAAATTTCCTCCAAGTTTGAAGATCAGGATTCACATGTTTTTCATTGTAAGCAAAAAGGTCATCATTCGTTTGAATGTCCAAAAAGAATAAATTTAATGGAAGGTGCACAAGCAGAACCAGAAACACAAGATGATCCTAAGAGTGAAGAATCCGATGAAGTGGAGGAAATAGCAGCTGAAAAGGACAGTGAAATTCTCTTGGTGCAACAAGAGTCTATACCCACTGTTGAGAAGAGATGGTTGTGGAAAAATATTTTTCATTCCATAGGTACAATACATGGGCAAAACTGTACAGTTGTGATTGATGGTGGAAGTTGTGGGAATATTATCTCACAAACTCTTGTTGATCGCTTGAAGTTAAAGGTTTACAAGCACAATCGTCCCAACTTTGTCAAATGGCTAATGATAGGTGATGAACCGCAAGTGCGACATACATGTCAAGTTACTTTTGCAGTTGGTGATGACAATCAAGATACAATTTGGTGTGACGTGTTACCAATGGATAGTGGATATATCTTATTGGGTCGCCCGTGGATGTATGACAAGAATGGAACTCATGGGATGCGCGACAACACGTACACATTCAGGCACGGCAAGAAGGAAGTTACACTCTACCCAAAGAAGCCAAAATCACCGAAGAAGAAATCAAGGGCCCATGCTACAAAGGAAGTGCTTCACGTACATCATATATACAGAGGCAACTTGAAGAAGACCCGAGTTCGAGGTCGAACTCTTCTTTCAACCTGGGGGGAATGATGCAAAGCGGGCTACCACTCCACCACTGGTCCCACCCAACATAGTTTTAAGGATATTTATTTTTTAGTAGCTTCCTAATTTTATTGTAATTAAGATTAGCATTCTGATTTATTTGGTCTCCTAGCTTGATTAGGATAGTTTCTATTATTAGATTGGATTTTCTTAGGCTCTAAGTTTACTTTGCCTATTTATATTGCATTGTAAAGATGATAATCTCAGATTTGGAATTGAATAAAATTGGGATTTTCCCTTGCAGAGGTTTTTCCTCGTGTTAGAAATCTCTGTGGAGATAATTTGAGGTGTCTTTTGACATGTGCTTCAGCATCTACTCAAACCCTAACCCTAGGGCCTATATCATTTGTCTTCCTCAGACGACCATGATTCTATCTCAATGCGTCCATGGCACTTGGACATGGTTCACATAAGTGGGCATAGATTACAAGAGCTAAGCAAACAAGGTTAGTTATGTGGAACAAGGACAGGCAAGTTGAGCTTCTGTGAGCATTACATCTTCGGAAACATTGTAGGGTTGGTTTCAAAACAAGTATTCATAGCATTAAAGGCATCCTTGATTACATCAATTCAGATTTGTGGGGAGTTGCTAAGGTCACTTCCAAGTGGATCTTAGTATATGTTGACGTTTGTAGATAATCACTCAAGGAAAGAATGGATTTATACGCTAAAGAGTAAGGATCAAACCTTTGTCACATTCAAGTAGTGGAAGGCTATGGCTAAGAAACAATCCAACAAAAAGGTGAAGTGGTTGAGAACATATAATGGCAATGAATTCAGATCGACGGAGTTTTAAAATTATTGCAAGGATGATGGCATAGTTCGACATTACACCACTATTGGAACTCCACAACAAATTGGAATTCCATAAAGGATGGACAAGACACTCCTAGAGATAGGAAATTTTCTATTGTTTACTACTGAATTGTTTAAAGACCTTTGGCAGAGGCAGTGAACACAACTTGCAACTTGATTAAAAGGATCGATATCATTTTTGCTAGACTTTTTATCCTGTTTGAGCTTGATTGCACTTGATTAAATGGTCCAAAGGATCTTTAGAAAGTTTTGATCCATTAAATAACTCTAAGTTTTTCACAATGGATTTGGTTCCATCCTGTAAGATACCATGTACTAACCCAAAAGCTTAAGCTAATAGGTGGAAGGCCCAAATAGGTATATGAAGCCCTGTCAAACCTTGGACTCCGGCAATGTGGGATATGGAACTTCCTAACACTCCCCCTCACGTGCAGGCCCAACATATTTCATGGATGAGCCTATCACGTGGGCTACACAAAAACAACAACAAAAACCGGCTCCAATACCATATAAGATACCATGTACCAACCCAAAAGCTTTAGCTAATAAGTGAAAGGCCCAAACAAGTATATGAAGCCCTGTCAAACCCAAGACTTGGGCGATGTGGGTTGTGGGACTTCCCAACACATCCCGACCATCCAGACAATGATTTAATTCCATTCGTTTGATCTTTCTCCCATTAACTCAAATATTTGGCCCCTTCTTTTAATCAAGATAATCAATGGCTAGATCAGCCAAATATCCACAAAGACTTTGATCATGAGCTCCTACGTCATTTTGTCACCGATAAAAAAACAACTCAACTTTCCATGAATATCATTTTCTAAACTTGAATAGACAAAAAAAAAAAAAAAAAAAACACTTTGACATAAGACCCATTAGAAAGTTTATGGTAACAATTGGTGGATAGAGAAAAAAATGGAAAAAAAAGACAAACAAGAACAAGTCAATGAACACCTAAGGCATTAATTCTTAATACATGAATACTCCTAATAAGTGCAAGTGACTCAACAGAAATCTCATCCACAGGATACAATGCACGCTAGCCTGTTCCCAAGAAAATAATCAATCAAAAATGCCAAGAAACACTTACATCCAAAGAAAAAATATATGAGAGAATGATCATGAGTGTGTCGAACCCGACACATGTGCCTCAATTATAGATTAAGGGATAGACGTCCAAAGTACATAAACTCTTGATTAACACCATGCAGGGACCTAAATCAATAAGCGACTAACTTTACTTACAGGTGGGCAAAGGCTGACTAATGGAACGTGCAACTTGGCTTAATTTATCCTTCACATTCTGTAGAACAAATATAAGATAACAATAATTTTTCTATAAATACAAAGGTAAGAAGAAGCCTACAGAAAAAATGAAAAGTTATAAAATCAAGATCAAGATTATTGAACTTCAAGAGATATTTTAATACCCTGTGCAAAATGTATAATGAAACACAAGTAAGGACATGATAGTAGTAAAAGATAACAAGGTTGTTTGCCTACAGGGGCCCTAGGCCAAGCCCAACAAAGGCCCATTATAGCCTCTCTCAAGTAGGATTTAATCAATCCCTGTAAAGCTAATTTCTCTCATTGATTAGCTGATTTATCTTTTTATGTTTTCCTTGTATAGACTAGGATTGATTAGGATTGATTCTTTCCATTCTTTCATTTATTCTAATTTGTAATCTTAACATACTTAGTGGCTTGATTAAGGAAACAATTGAATATAAAACAGAATAGTCGATGATCCATTGATCATTGAGTTTTCTCGCCAACATTGTCTTCTTCTTCTTCTTCTCATCTCATCACAGACTCTATCATGGTATCAAAGCTTAGGTTATGATCAATCCTCTCATTGATCAATCCTTTCTGGTGAGAATCTTCTTCTATCACTACTGATTACCCCCTCATCAACAGTGACCCACCACTGATCAAACAGTGGCCCACCAGCAACTCCCACAGTTCTGATCGACAGGCCTCAAGGATCTTTTTAAGGATTTTTCTGGATTTTTTCGTCACCATTTAAGGTTGGTTTAAGGCTTCTCTTCCCCTGTCGTTTTTCATTATTAAGTGTTAGATAGTTTTCATCACGACCGTCCAGATTTGTGGATCTGTACCCGTTGCTCATCAAACTTGGACCGGAGGAAGTACACTTGATCTTCTTCAAGCTGCTCAGCCTTGATTTGTGATTAGACCACTCTGTGGGTCCTACACACAGATCTAGCCTCACAAGTCCAGTTCGTCTGGCTCTGTTTTATTTTACTGCACTGTGTTGAGTGCTGTTTCAAGTTGGCTGCTTCATCAGAATAGTGCTGATTGCTCCTGTTAGTACTGTCTGGTGGAAAAACTGCACCTTTCGTGCATTATTGGTCTCTAGCTACTGATCCGATCTCTTCTACTATTGCTGATGTATGTTGTTGATGTTGTTTATGACTGATTAAGGCTGATTAAATACCGATCAGTGCTGGTTACTGCTCTCTTAGTGCACTGTTGGGATAAATACTGCCATATTCGCCTTTTTATAGCAGATCAGAACACCTTTTTGGTTGGTATGTGTTGCTCTCTTTCTTCTTCTGCTGCTTTGATCTATTGACTCTTATCTACTACATTCTTGCAAATGGACAAATACAACGTCATCCCAATTAAATTCAATGGGCAAAACTATATGTCCTGGTCCTTCCACTTAAGGAACTTTGTAAAAGGACAGGGTCTTTTTGGTTATCTTGATGGATCAATACCTAGGCCTCAGATTACAAGTACTACCGACTCCAAAGGCCTAGCCACCTGGTCCAAAGAAAATGCTAAGGTCGTAACTTTGATCCTTAACTCTATTGATCCTTCTCTTGCAGTGGCTCTTCAAGCCTACACTACTGCAGTTGATATGTGGGCTCATCTAAAGAAAGTCTACTATCAAACCAATAAAGCCCAAAAATTTCATCTGGATAGTGAAATTGCCAAATATAATCAAGGGGATAAAACTGTGCAGGAATACTTTAATGGTTTCCTCACCTTGTGGACTGAAAGGGATTCATGCTGATCAAAACGGTCTCTTCTGGATTTCTGTCTGAGGCTCTCCAGTTACAAGAAGAAACTCGTATTAGCCAGTTTTTTTTGAATCTACGACCTGAATTTGAATCTGTTCGGTATGCGCTCATGAATAGGGAGAATACTGCTAATCTTGATACTTGCTTCCAAGAAGTCCTTCGCGAAGAACTTCGTCTCACTTCACAGCGCACTATTCTGGAAGCACCCAAAGCCTTCATTGCGCCTCTTCCTGCTGACTCAGCTCTTCTGGCAACTCCTAAGCAGACTCAATGTTATGAATGCAAAGGCTTCGGACATATTGCCAAAAATTGTCGCAAGAAATTGGTTTGCAGATATTGCAAACGGACTGGTCATGTGATTGATGACTATCGAACCCTGCAGCGACGGAATGAGACACAGCCTAAGAAGCCTCCCTCCAATATGCCAAGACAGAATGTTCCATCCGCATTTCAGGCTCAAGCCCCAATATCAAATACAGGCAGCACTTCCTCTGGGGCTATATCCATGGCTCAGATTCAAGAAATGATTCAGAGCACAGTCACCTCTGCATATGCATCTATGGGCTTCTCTGGTGGTCGGTATCAACCAAATTCTCACATAGCATCTCCTGCCTTTCATTCTTCTGCATCTCTTTCTTCTTCTATCACCGCTTCCACATGGTTTTTAGATTCAAGAGCCTCAAATCATATGACATCTGTAGAACATAGCTTTACAGATTCTCACCCTTACCTTGGAAAAGAAAAAATTACCACTGCTAATGGTGATCAACTACTCATTTCTGGAGTTGGTACCATTACTTTATCTAGTGTCACTGGCCAGTCCATCACCCTTTCCAATGTCTACTTTGTTCCAAAATTATCAGCCAATTTACTTTCTGTAGGACAACTTATTGATGAGGGCTATCTTGTTCACTTTTCTTCCTCTGGTTGTGTCATACAGGGGCGACAAACTGGGAAGGTGATCGCGACGGGGAGTAAACACGAGCGCCTGTTTTTGCTGGACATTGGACATCATTCCTTCTTTGCTTCTTCTTATAATAATTTTAGCAACTTGTGGACGGTTTGGCATAAACGTCTTGGTCATGTGAACAATGCCTATTTACTTTCTTTGTTTAAACTTGGTTGTTTGGACTCTCCAATTGATAATAAAATGATGTTTTATTTATCTCAATCAAAATGTGAAACTTGTTGTTTAAGTAAGAGTCATATTTTGCCTTTTTCTGTTCATAATTCCCGTGCATTAGAATCATTTGACATCATTCACACTGATGTTTGGGGCATTGCTCTTACCTTGAGTAGGGCAGGATTCGAGTACTATGTGACATTTATTGATGATCATTCCCGTTATACTTGGATTTATTTCATACGTTTAAAATCTGAAGTGTTTTCTATTTTTCAAAGATTCTATAACATGGTCCACACCCAATCTAAGAAAGATATCAAGATCCTTAGATCCGATTCTGGCGGAGAATACATGTCTCATGAATTCTCTGCTTTCCTTTTTGATAAAGGAACTCTTCATCAAAAATCTTGTCCGCACACTCCTCAGCAGAATGGAATTGCGGAAAGAAAGAACAGACATATTCTTGCAACTGTTCGCACCCTTTTACTTGGATCCTTAGTTCCTCCAGAATTTTGGTGTGATGCTGCACAGACTGCGATATATCTAATCAATCGTCTTCCTAGTACTGTTCTAGGCAAGACTACTCCTTACGGAGTTCTCTTTAAACATCCTCCTTCATACTCTCACTTACGTGTGTTTGGTTGCTTGTCTTTTGTTCTTCTTCCACCAACTGAACACACTAAGCTATCCCCACAGGCTGCCAAATGCATCTTTCTTGGCTACAGTACTGAACACAAAAGGTTCCTGTGTTATGACCAGTTTGAAAAATGCATGCGAATCTCTCGTAATGTGATCTTCTTGGAACAAATTCCCTTGTTTTCATTACGTTTAGATCATCATCCTCTTGTTGTGTCCTATTTGCCACAATTCACGGAGTCGGCTTCTCCATCACCTACTCTCAAGGTCTATGTCCGGCGTAACACGGTTCCTCCTATGGTGCCTCCCTCTCCTAATCATCTCCCAGTGCCGCCTACTACTCATACAGGTAACAATGCTTCTTCTGATAGTACCATCTCTCTGCGAGGATCTAATTATCCTTCTATTGCCCCTAACCGTTATGGATTTCCTGCTCTCTTTTCATCTTTTGATAGTGCTCCTATACCCACCTCATATTCACAGGCCTCGAAGATTGCTTACTGGCAGGATGCTATGAATGAGGAATTGCTCGCTCTCGAAGCTGATCAGACATGGGACTTGGTACCGGCTCATGAAGGAGCTTCTGTGATTGGCAGTAAATGGATCTACTCCATCAAAATTCACTCCGATGGGAGTCTTGATCCCTACAAAGCCCGATTGGTTGCACAGGGTTATAAACAAGAGTATGGAACTGACTACGAGGAGACATTTGCACCAGTGGCTAAAATGACCACCGTCCGTACTCTCCTCTGTGTCGCTGCAGCCCGCAACTGGCCTCTGTGGCAAATGGATGTCAAAAATGCATTTCTTCATGGGTATTTGCGAGAAACTATTTACTTAAAGCCTCCTCCAGGATATGCCTGTCCTCCTAAGCATGTTTGTAAGTTGCGGAAATCTTTGTATGGATTTAAGCAGGCTCCCAGGG
This sequence comes from Camphora micrantha, assembly GCA_003546025.1. Taxonomy (NCBI): domain Eukaryota; kingdom Viridiplantae; phylum Streptophyta; class Magnoliopsida; order Laurales; family Lauraceae; genus Camphora; species Camphora micrantha. Next base: position 32,586,960 of record QPKB01000003.1, on the reverse strand, counting down.
CTTGGTTCGATAAGTTTCAGGCTGCAATTCTTCAAGCTGGATTTCGTCAAAGTCATTCGGATAGCTCTCTATTTCTTAAATGGACATCAAAGGGCTACACCTTCCTTTTAGTCTATGTTGATGATATGATTATTAGTGGCAATGATAGTGCTAGCATTACGGATCTCAAACATCATCTCACTCGCCACTTCAGAATGAAGGATCTTGGTCCTCTCACCTACTTTCTGGGGTTGGAGTTCTTACGTAGCAAATCTGGCATTCGGGTTCATCAGCGGAAATATGCTACAAATTTAATCACCTCCGCAAGACTCGATGATGCTCACACTTTTGATGCACCTATGGAATTGAACAATAAGATCAGTACGGATGATGACCCTCCCCTAGATGATCCCTCTGTTTTCCGGCGGATAGTTGGTAGTTTACTCTACTTAACTATGACTCGGCCAAATATTTCTCATGCCGTTCATACTATTAGTCAGTTTGTGAGCAATCCTCACAAACATCACTTTGCTGCTGCATTGCGCATACTCCGCTATGTCAAAGGCACCCTTAATCATGGTCTCTTCTACTCTTCGGGCGCTTCTCTGCACTTATCAGCGTATGCGGATGCTGACTGGGCTGGTTGCCCAGATTCTCGGCGATCTACCACTGGTTGGTGTATGTTTCTTGGGGACTCTCTGATTTCGTGGAAGTGTAAGAAGCAAACCACCATTTCGAAGTCTTCTGCTGAGGCTGAATATCGGGCGCTGTCGTCTGCAAGTGCTGAAATCATCTGGCTACGCCGTCTTCTCTGTGAATTTGGTGTCATTGTTGGCAGTGCTACACCTCTTCATGGAGACAATAAGTGCTACCAGAATTGCAAACAATCCGGTCTTTCATGAAAGAACGAAGCACATTGAGATTGATTGTCACTTCATTTGTCAGCATGTTGTTACTGAGAAGATCACTTTGCCTCATGTCTCTACTCTTAACCAGTTGGCGGATGTCTTCACAAAAGCTCTCCCCAAAACACGTCATCATGATCTCACTAGCAAATTGATGTTTTCTGCCTTACCACATCAATTTGAGGGGGAGTGTAAAAGATAACAAGGCCGTTTGCCTACAGGGGCCCTAGGCCCAGCCCAACAAAGGCCCATTATAGCCTCTCTCACGTAGGATTTAGTCAATCCCTGTAAAGCTAATTTCTCTCATTGATTAGCTGATTTATCTCTTTATGTTTTCCTCGTATAGACTAGGATTGATTAGGATTGATTCTTTCCATTCTTTCATTTATTCTAATTTGTAATCTTAACATACTTAGTGGCTTGATTAAGGAAACAATTGATTATAAAACAGAACAGTCGATGATCCATTGATCATTGAGTTTTCTCGCCAACATTGTCTTCTTCTCCTTCATCTCATCTCATCACAGACTCTATCAATAGTAACATGATTTGGAAATTGTCAAACTTACATGTGAATTTGAAATGGCTGAATACCACATGAGAAATTAAGTATTGCATCAGAAAGTTTAAACCAAAGGACAGCTGTAAAATAAGTTCTTATAAAGTAACTACAATATATTCTAAAACATTTGAAGGTCAGGAATGATAAGACCAAGTTTATTTGTACCATTGGCATCACATTGGAAAGTAACATTTATGCCATATCTACAAAATGAAAATAATTTAATAAAAATATTAAGCCCTACATTCAACCATTGAAGTGCCCCATTGTGACTTCCCATTTTCAAAGATACACAGGTCACAGTTTTCATAGATCTAATGATTAGATATGACCACTAGATAAACCAACAGTCTATAAGCCCTAACAACAGAATCAAGAAGTTGGCCACTGCCTACTATCTACTACCATATGGAGAGGGTCATATTACACTCTTTTTCCACACAGTAGAAAATGGAAGACATTGAACAGTCAAACCTAGAATTTGTGTGCCTCCATTCTACCACTACAGAGGGGATCATATTACAATTTATATCCACACAGTAGCAAATAAAAGACATTGAACAATCAGTGCACCCCCTAGTCCTACCACTTAGAGGAGCTGATTATACTTTACATGCATGCAATAGCAAATGAAAGGCATTGAACAGTCAAAGTTAAAAGATCTCTCTCTCTCTCTCTCTCTCTCTCTCTCTCTCTCTCTCTCTCTGTGTGTGTGTGTGTGTGTGTGTGTGTGCATGTGTGATGGTCTGGTGCCTCCATCTTCAAGACTAAGATGTCTCTCTCTATAGTGGTTTAAAGACGATTGCATGCAAAAGAAGACAAGTATGATTCCAAGGTTCCTCGTACATCACTTTATCATGAGACAAGTCAATTGAGTTTGCAAAAGGCGCGTACCTCTAATTCTGCATTGCTAAGTACTTTGTATGAAAGATTGAATTCACTCATCAGCATCCTCTACAAATTCCAAGGAGCATTGCATAAGAATTAATTATGACCATCAATATGGATTATCATGAAGTAGCCGCATTCTACCTGAGCATCAGGACTTTCAAGTCGAAAACGGTAGCGGAAGAGGGTAGTCTCCATGGAAAGAAACCATTTTCGTAAATCATCCCTACAATCCAATAAGTAAATCAACAAGCAGATTTGAATAAACAAAATAAATATATATATATATATATTCTACAAATCAAAAAAGAATCATTCCATAAATTAAAAGTATATCATACTATAGAAAATGGGACCTATGAGGAATGTGTGAGGTTATATATCTAGAGCTGGCATTCTATCTCAGTTCAGAAATCTCTGCAGATGCGACCTGCATTTTCAGTAATGCAAGCAATTTTTATGGCTGACTCCAACCTTTGGCTCTTGACACTATCAAAATCTCCTCATCCATAAACCCTAACCACCCAGTTTGGGGCCACTAAATGGATGCCTGGCAATAGAATGTAGCCAACAGCCAATTTGCATACGGTGAGAGGGAAGGTGCTAAAGTTCATGGGCGGATGTTTTCAGTCCTTTGCTCATCTATGGTGAGGCCCACTGGGCTAGTGATCTGAACTGCAGACAAGAGGTGCCCAGCAGTAAAAATAGATAAATAAAAGTCAGCAATTCTATAATCATAGTATAAAATCCCAAGTTGGAACTTGATATGTTGGAGGAAAGTACCCACAAAAAAAAAAAGTAGTTACAGAGTCTTACGTTCTGCAATACACAAGACGCAGCACGAAATGTGAAATTATGTCCTTATTGATAACCTCTGATGGATTCCAATGCCTCATGTTGACCCTCCAGAGCTCACTTACCTTGAGACACAAATCAACTGTAAATCTAAGATCCCATATAATATTCAAATTAATAGGGGAAAAAGTAACTACAGACCATATCATTCAGATTTATAATATTACCAATTTTTGCATTTCCTCTGGTTTTCTTCCTCGGGACAGAGCATCAGATATCCCCTTCAGCACTGCAATCACAAAGTTGCTATCACGCCACGAAAACCCAAAAGTGAAGCAATTTTGAAACCCCCAATCTTTCGGCCAAAAGGAAATGCTAATAATCACAATAACAAGGTATTCACTCCGAAATCCAACTGTCAATGAAACCAAAACGGTGACCGACCATCTCCCACCCTTTGTGATGGGTGCAGTCAAGCAGTGGGCCACATGGCATAAGGAGCAATGCAAATTGCACTGTTTGGGAATGCTATAAGGAAGGTTAAAAATCACGAGGGCGAAATTCATTGTTCAACAACAAATGAAAACAGCAACAACAGAACAGTTGGGATGGGTTATCCAGCGGTGTGACCCCCCAAATTAAAAATCTCAATCACCAAACACAAGTGTCACTTCATTTGCCCCCAAATACAAGAAGTAACGCCAACAAAAGGGCTGGAATTCATAGAAAAACAACACCATGCTTTCCAACAGCATCAATCATCAGAAACAAGACCCTAGAGTCCAATGTAGAAAACACTAGTCGATCAGGAAAGAGAAATCTTTGCGCGTCTTTAATAATCCTTTCTTGCAACCCATTTCAACTTGAATTCAATTCCATGCAAACAAACGGCCCCAAATTGAAATAGCAACAATCAGAAAATCACAAAAACGTCCACGGCACATTCATTTTCCCCCAAACACAAGAAACCCTAATCAAAGCGAGCAATTAGGAACAAAACCATAAAACCCTATGTAAGAAACACGAGCCCGATTCAATCAATCAAGAAACATAAACCTCCTCCAAAACCGAAGAGGCATGAGAATAAGGCTGAAAGTCCATAGGATTACCTCGAAGGCGATCAATGGCGAAGAGCTCGAAATCGTCGAGACGCACTTCGAGAGCCGGGGCGGATCTGTAGAGGGAGAGGGATGGAATCGTGTCGGCCGTTACGATCTTCGTGTTAGATTGGAAGATTTGCATCTTCTTCTTCTTCTTCTTCTTCTTTGCAGGCACCTGTTTGAGAGTCGTTGAATGATGGTAAATGTCGATCGCCTTCCTAACTATACATTGGCGGGAAATGGAACATGGCGGGAAACGATTCCGTGGATGTTATGGTGGGTCGACTCCGGGTGGGTTTACTGACACTCCTAGCCATTCTTTCACTTGAAAGGTGAACGGTGGTTAGAAGGCAATCACCCTAAAAAAAGATCAATTCTGTTTTTCCTTTGAGCCACATAAGTAACTGGGCTCCATTTATTACTTCAAAAGATACGCTGAAAAGATATGTCAACGTTTTATCTCTTCGAATCAATGTTGCATTTCTAAAAAAAAAAAAAAAACCGAAGGTAAAACCCCTTTCAATCGTATCCCTTAAGCCTGTTTGGATAGGGAGGTAATTGAATGATGTTAAGTTAAATGAGGCCCAACGGTTTAAAATTTCAACTCATCGTTGTTTGGATCGAGCTAGCCCGACAGATGAAGAATTCTTGTCGGCCCACGTGGATCCCATTTCACTTCAACCCTATTCACTTCGATTCCACTTAGTAAAATTGAGATTCTACTCCACTCCTCTCCTCTCCTCTCGCCGCTAGAAGTCGATTCACTCCTGCAAACGTTCCACATCTCAAGTAATCTCCCTCTCTCCCTCCCTCCTTCTCCTTCCCTCTCTCTCTTGATAATGGGTTCCGATTTCTGGTTTCTAGACATGATTTCAAGGATTGGGTTAGAGCTTATGATTTTGTTGCATGGTTCCTTTCCACTGAAAGTTTGGATAATGGTTTTTCAAAATCTATGTTTGGCAAATGTCTGATTCTAGTGGAACATTGAATCCTCTGGGCTACTAGATTTCTGATTTGGGATTTTGAGATTTTGATTTTATGGACTTTCTTGTTTGTGGGTCTTTATTTGGGGTACTCGTTATTTTTCTTTTCTAGTTCTGTTTTTTATTCTCATCTGCTGATTTGGTGATGAGATGGGGTTTTCTATGAGATGGGGTTTTGTATTTTTCCCTCTTTTTTTTTTTTGGCATGTTTGATTTTTGGGTTTTGACGGGGTTTTTGTGTAGATCTGAGATAGGTGGGATGTGTGGTTTCTAGGATTTGGGTTTGCAGGGTTAGTGGTTGGTGTTGCGTGGGGGGGGGGGGGGGGTGGTTTGGGTGTTGGGTGTTTAAGGTTTTGATGGGTGAAAAAAAATCTATTCTTTGAGGGGTTCTGTTGTGGGGTTTGTGGTTTTAATGGTGTTTTTGGTAGTGGGTTGTGTTTTGTTTTGCCGTGGCGTTGTTGGGTATTATATGTTTTCTTCTTTTGTTGATGCTTTTGGCTTTTTGGATATGGGTCTGCCTTCTTCTTGTGTTGCTTGGTAATTTTTGGTTGTATTCTCTATTGGAAATTAGCGATTTTAGAGAGAGAGAGAGGTTGGCAAGTGGGTTTGGAACCTTTTCCTCTGCTTGTCTCCTAAGAACATGATATAGCAAAATCTAACCACAGGTGCTGTTTGGTGGTTCCTTAAACCACCCGCTAGATTCAGATTGTGAATTGGTGCAGAACAGAATCATAGATCCATTCAATGGGTGGAACACCAAACTGTAGCACTTGATCGTTCAATTTTTCTTACTTGTTTTTTGGATATTTTAGATTTGACAAGTAGGAGAGTGGAGATGGAAACCATGGTTAATAACTGCTATTGCTTTACCAATTTCAAATAAAAAACAGTTGTTATGTAACGATTTTACCGGTTAAGTAATGGTTTTGAAGTGACTGTTACTGATTTTTTTCATAATGGTTTGAACTGAACACTACTAAGTCTGCAGCTTTAGCACAATATATTATTTTTTTTGGGGTATCTTGAAGTAGGCAGGAAACCATGACCATGGTCGATAATGTTAGAATTGGAGACAGTTAGGCTCCTGTATTACTTTTGATAGTTCAAAATATAAATTGACGGTGTTGTTTATATATTGTTCGTAGTGCAGTATATATGCATTTCGTTGCAGCTACTAAAACTGAGTTTTTGAACCAAAGTGGATACTTTCCATTGCTGCTGATCTGTTTCCTGATTCATTTCTTGTGGATATTTCCTTTGTGATTATTTGTTTCTAAATTTTCCCCTTATCTCTATAATTTTGGGTTTTCAGAAATGGATTATCTTTACTTGGGAGGTGCCATGGAGAGGTCCATGCACATTGAAAGTGTGATGCCTATGTATAGATGATTTGGGTTTGAGAGTAGTGGAACCCAAAAGTCAAATTGACTGGTTAGCCCAAATGTAGTAAAAAAAAATTATATGTTTCTCATGGTTTTGTACCACATTATGATCATTTGTTATTTTTTATTTTTGTTTTGTGAAGCCCAACCAAATTATTTGCTAGCCAGCTTTCTTCGTTTACACCTTCTTATGGAAAGCTAATTCATGTTTTGACCAAAGACATCCATATTTCATTTGATTGGTTCCTGTAAATTCCCTTCATGCTGGTTTTTATTAGTAATTAGACACATTAGATCATATGGTGCTTTTGTTGTGAGATTTTTAGTTCTCACTTCAGATACACTTCAGACATTTGCTTCTTCAATTTTCTTGCAAGAAGTTGTTCTTGCTTCGAGTCTGTTTGTGTATGGGGTGGAAGTTAAAAATCATCCTTAATTCAAATTTGTACTACAAATAGTAAAAAATGTTAACTAAAATCTAAAAGCAAGCAAATCTCAAGTGTTAAACTTACTTTCTTCCTAGAAGGTTTTTGCAAATAAGTGTGAAGACCAGATGGTAATCACCACTCAATAGACTCCAAAGTGACATAGGCCATTATACATATATTACAATCCATATGGTCCCATCATTTTGCAGCTAAAGCAAAGGCTAATAGTCAGATTTATCTATTTATCCACAATCATGACAAGTAGAGAAAAGAAGCATCTCTTTATTGTCATATTCACTGGTGCTACAGATTGTAGGCTGATTTGATTTTGGAAATATTCTTTTGCTGCTGTGTCTATTAGGAAGTCATTGGTGTACAATATTCTTTTTTTCCCCTCCCTTTTCCATGGCTATAGTTTTGATTCATACTTATCCTCTTATGTAGCTCCACAAAAAGGGCAGATGTTGTTGAGGATTTGGTAGCAGCAATAGAGGTAATTAATCAGTTTTCTTTTTCAGAATAGGGTTTGCCCTTTTGAGATCTCTTTCCCCTATTTTCCTTCTAATTATTATTTTTTTCAATGTACATTACAAACTTGAATTAAGGAAGACCTTGAAAGGTTCAGCAAAAGGATAGTAAAAGTGGGTCTTTTTTTTTTTTTTGTGATGCTATGTTTATACGATGGAAAACATATCCCAAGTTCAGACAAAAATAGTTTTCTACAAACGCTACACAAACGTGCCTTGTTTGGTTGAGAGCGTTTCGAATGGAAATTTCCCTTGTTTGAAATTCCTATAAAGATGGAAATGCCTTCTATCAATGGGAGCTTTGAATTATCTATTTAATTTGCTTTAAATGGTGATAATTAACTGATTTGACCATCTAAATAATTATCACTTGTGTTCACCAAAACTCTCATAATTTAAATGCTACAAAGGACTTGAGTTGAGCATCATAAAATTCCTATTTGAGGGAGACACCATTTGAAATTTCTCCAAATCCCTTGCAACCAAACAAGCAAGAGTCACTTGAGTAGCAGGAGCTCCATGTGATACGCATCTTGCTTTGCTAAATTTGTAAAGATTGGAATATTTTTTTTTGTTTGTGTTTCTAAATGTAGCACTCAGCTTGAATACATTTTTTGCTTATTATAATTTTAATAAACAAATGATTGAAATATAGCCATCTGCAACCTGCACGTTAAGCTTGAGACAAGCAAACCCAAAAGAGATGTGGTGAATGCATGTGTACTAAGATAACTGATAAGTCCATCAACTGAAATAGATGGTTGGGATTGTTTTGTGGAATTCAGATGGCAACATCCCTTCCTGGTGGGGCCCCACCCTTGAAAAGTTTTGATGGTATGGAACCATTGTGGTTTTTTTTTTTTTTTTTTCTTATACTTTTATGTATGTTATTTGAACTCTACTTTCCTCGCGATCATCTCGAGTTGGTAGCAGAGGGAGGATTCAATATTTTCTCCCTTGGCAAATATGAGTCACAAAAACTTTGCATCTCATCTCCTTAACTCAAAATATTTGTATGAAAGATAATTGTAGGAAAGATATTTTGCGAGCGGGGTTATGGTGTAAGGCAGGCATTCACAAATACACCTTGGTCAAGTGGCACAAAATTCAACGTGTAGGACATGGCATGTATAAAAGATTAATTAGCTTCATTTGATGATTAGAATGTTGGAGTTAATGTACAATTATGAAGATAATTTATGAAGATGGTTGTATGTATAATTATATACTTTGCCTTTTAATATTAGATGGATGGGTCAACTTCGAATCGCAGAGAGGAGGAAGAAGAGGAAGAGGAATGTAGCAATAAAAATGTTGCCATCCTTGGGGCAGCAACTGCTGTTGTGGAAATATGGCGGAACCAGATGACAACAGCAGTTGCTTACCATGCAATGCTTTGAAACCCATTAGAAAGAGAATATAGAGAAAGAGAGCGAGAACTTTATATATCCATCTTGATGAGAGGCCAAGAAGCCTTTTGTATAAGCCAGTTGAGAATGAACAAGGATTGTTTTGATCTACTATGCAGTCATTTAAGAAATAAAGGGCTTTTGCAAGACACTCGTGCAGTGAAAGTGGAGGAGCAAGTTGTTTTATTCTTGCACACTGTTGCACACAATGTTAGGAATAGAACAAATGCAGTGCGGCTTTTTAGAAGTGGAGAAACAATAAGTCGTCAATTCCATCAAGTACTAAGAGCGATTAATGCCTTAGTTCCTGATATTATAGGACAAGTGGAGAATGATGCACTTAGAGAGCCAGTTGGTTTTGAGGTACATATTATATCACACTAGTCATTTTCATAAATCAACAAAAATAAAGATTTATTGTCATTTTTTCTTGTATTCTAATATGGTGCCGTTGGAGCTATTGACGGGACCCACATTCCTACTTTTGTGCCTTCTCAATTGCAAAGCACATTTCGAAATAGAAAGGGCACATTGTCACAAACTGTGATGGCTGCATGTGGCTTCGATTTAAACTTTCAATGCGTACTTCCGGGATGGGAGGGGTTAGCAACCGATGCCCGTGTACTACAAAATGCACTCGCCCGACCTGATCCACTTATTGTTTCTCAAGGTAATGAAGTCTACTAATTTAATTTTTTTCGCTTATTTTTATATTTGAAAATGGTTGATCTTTAACTAGCTCTTAACCATGGGGAGTAGGTAGATACTATCTAGTCGATGGAGAGTATGCAAACCAATCTGGATTTCTAGCTCCGTATCGAACGGCTAGATATCATCTTGTTGATTTTAGAAGGAAGAATATTATCAATTCAAGGAAAATCTTCAACAAAATGCATTCACAAGCACGAAATGTTATTGAGAGGGCTTTCGGAATCTTGAAAAATAGGTTTGGAATTTTGAAGACAACACCTCCATATGATATTCATGTACAAGTTGACATTGTAATAGCTTGTTGCATGCTTCGCAACTTTATCAGAATGAATGGTGGGCATACTTTTGATGAAGAGCTCTTGGAAGATCACCTTGATGATGTAAATTCAAATGAGGAAAATGATCTCAATAGTGCACTTTGCTTCAACCGATGAGGCGGGAACATCGCGAATATGTAGATTCTCACAAAGAGAGAAAGATGAATGGAGTCGATTTAGAGAGAACTTGAAGGAAGAATTTTGGAATGAATATCCTCGTAACACTCATCGCAGTTAGTAGAATAACATGTTCTACATATGGGCCATGTTGATTGAATGTTGTATCTAACTTTCTCTAATTGTAAAGAATGTTAATTGAATATTATTGTCATATTTCAAGTATCATTTATTTGACAATTTTCACTTTGGATATTATGTGTCGTGTGTTTGATTTATTTGTTCCATGTAGCTATGTCAACAAAAAAAAAAAGTCTTCAATGATGTTATGGATGATGAGATGCTCACAATACTACAAGAACAAATCGAGATGGGCAAGAAGGGGGATCAAAGCTTTAAAGAAGAGGCCTATAATGTTGTTGCATCAGCCATGACTGAAAGCAGTAATGGTGCATATGTCATGACAACATCCAGTGTTAAGAATAGATACAAACACTTGAAACAGCTATATTATGCAATGAAGGAGATGATGACTGCATCTGGTTTCGGATACGATCCAGTGAGCAAACGAGTTGTTGCAGACGAGGCATTGTGGAACACTTGGTTGGAGGTATTATAATATTTAACGCTAATTCTATATATACTTTCTTCATTGTTTGTGATTTTATAATATAATGGAGAGTTTTTGTTATGGTACAGGGTCATCCAACAGCAAGACCATTGAAGACTAAGAGTATTGACTATGAAAACAAGAGATTGGTCTGTGGTAATGATATAGCAACAGGACAGTTTGCTCAGTCTTCTAGTAGTGCATCGTCTGTTGACTTGATGCGGGAGTCAAGTAATTATGGTAACTCAGATGATGTCCCAATTCGCGTGGATGATTTAGAATGTGATTCTAAAGGTGGGGGAACAAGTGGGGAATCTTCATCGAAGAAGAAGGAAGTACGAAGGAGGGCAAGAGATGTCAAAGTAGTTGTAACGGGGATGAAAGAATCCGCGACTTTGGTGCAACATGCATTCGACAATCTTGCTAATAGCATTAAGAACTCGGAGCCACATAAGCGAATAAGTGATGAAGTTTACAGAGAACTAATGAAGATAGAGGGTCTTACTCGAGATGACATAGATGTTACACATGAATGACTAACATTGATAAAGGAGTTGGCTGCAGTTTTCTTGTCGCATGGAGATAAGAAGAATGGATACTAAGACGCTTGCATAGAATTCATGCTGCATCATTTCCTTATGCAGGATTTATTTAACATCTCATTTATAACATGAGATTAGGTTGATTTTATTTCTTAGTTTTTGTACTGGTATATTGGTTTGTTATTGGGATGCTTGATAGATGGTGGTGGGAAGGGACTTATATTGACTTTTGTGTCTCTATTTCCATTACGTTTGTGTTTTTTTCCCAGGGTGTTAAAACTTTTAATTTCCATAAGCTGTTGGACTAGACTTTATTTTCATCGGTTTTTCATGTTCTTGATTCTGTTGGTGGTTGCTTCATGTTATTAAATTGTTTTTTTGTTCTCTTTGATTTGAAGTTGGATATTGGAAAATGAGATTTGTGCTTTGGTTTGTTTGAGATTTGAGGAGATGATTATTTTTACAGAGCATTATTGGTCCAGAGATGTTGTGTCTATGGGGAATGGTAAATTCACCATGGCAAGGCTCAATTCTTATTACTAATAAGAAATCACACTCTGTGACTGTGGCCCAGTAGAACTTGCAACACTTCAATCTTACTTTTGGGCTAATACCATTCATATTAATGTTGTAGGATAACAAACTAGTTGATGGTATACTTTCTAGTTTGGGGGGGGGGCGGGGGGGGGGGGGGGGGGGGGGGGGGGGGTGGTTTAGTAAATATTAAAGCATAAAGTTGCATGGAACTCATTTCACATATAATTATGAACTGTTGAAGGAAACATGATTTGTAGTGAAATACTTTCTCCAAAATAGTTCATTGGTGTTTGCATATGTTGAAACAATTTCAAGGAAAACCCATATAAACCCCTTTGGTTGCACATTTTTATGGTATAAAACACAGACCTTAGTCTGCAGATTCAGCTAAAATTCATCCCCCTACTGACAATATATATATATATTTTTACAGAGCTCAGTTTTTTAATTAGGTGGGCCACTCTACAGATAAAGTTTTAAATAGATGGGCCCACTATGAACACGATCGGAGGATCTAAACTCGATGAAATATTTGGGTCCAATTCTCATTTTTGCCATTTTTTCACTTGCTAGTGTTGTCTCATTTTTGCTTTACTCATAAGTATCCAAACATATACAAAGTATTTTAGATTTCACTTTACACAAAGCAACCAACCACAGTGAAGTAAAGTACTCTAATTAACTTCAACCCACTTCACCCCACTTCACTTCTCATGTGAAATTTACTTCACTTCACTCCACTCCATAGTTATCCAAACAGGGCCTTAAAGTTGAAAAACAGTTGTGAAATTTCAGGCCATGTATCGATGGAGATGCATTTACATATATCTCCATTCTCCTAGATGTGGAGTCTCTGTTTGACAATAGTTGTAAAAGAGGTGGTTCAAATAGAATTATTCACCAAGGGGATAGAGGTTCGAGGTGTTCCCAGTGAAGGCAGTAGCATTGGTGGAAGGGGAAATGTAAGAGTGTTTGGAGCAGGATGTCAGCGAAGAATGTGTGGTAATGAAGGCGGGCAAATGCATAGGTGGTGGCCCATATGTTAAATTATGTTATCACTCCTTAGTGTCTACTTATCAAACATACTAGCATTCAAAGCACGTGCGATGCACGATTTAATCTCATGGAGGTTGAATGGGTATTTAGAATTGATATTCTAATTAATTATTAAATAATAAAAAGTTACCATAATTATTCAACGTCTTTCCATTTATTCTTAGGCATCGCACGAGCTTTGAAACACATAGCCGAATAAATGTGGGCATTCATAGCCTTTTTTTGCTTTTTGCTCTTTGCCTTTTAACAAACAAATAAAAATTTTATTTTTATTTAGGCTATCCTAACAAAATAATGAAAGGGAAAAGGAAGAGAAATCTTTCAATACAAGCAATCAAGTATAGTCTAGATTGGGCAAACTCATTGGTTCAAGCTTGTTAGTGCAAATTCAATCTAATGTGGGATCCACTTTTATTGATGGAGCTTGACGATATATTATTAACGGGGATAACATTCATCTTGAATGATTTGGATTATCATTTTGTGGACTCCTAGGTGGATCTCTAAGGTAGCGTTTGGTTCGTTGTAATGAAGGTCGGAATGGAATTGTCATTCCAACGAAAGTATCTTCCGTGTTTGGTTCGCAAAAAAGTGGTGGAATGGCCATTACTTTCGAAATCACCATTCATTTATGTAATGGAATCATCATTAAACTAGGGAGGCAGAGGACTAGTCATTCCATTCCTTTATAATTTTTCCTTGAGACCAAAATGCCCCTTTATCACATCAAAATGTGGATGTTATTTTTAAACTTATGAATGAATGTTAACTTAATTACTTTACGTAACTAATTTAAGTGATTTTTAAGCTTAATAATGTGTTATTTAGATATTTTAATGATGTTTAAGCTATTGTAAATGATATTTTAGGTTTGTTATTTTGTAGTTGTTTTAATGATAATCTATCAAAATAGGTAAATAATTATATTTTGGGTAGCTTGAAATAAGAGAATTTCTAAAAATAAAAAATTATAACAAGGATATTTTGGTCAATTTTATGTAAATTTTATTCCATTCTGGGCATCATTCCAGCGTACCAAATGCAAGAACAGGAATAAGAATTCGATTACTGGATTGATTATTCAGTAAAACCAAGCGTTGAAATGAGAATGACTATTCCTACTTCATTCCATTCCAGACTCATTACACTCTCCATTCCATTCCTACCTAAAACCATTCAAGCGAACCAAACGCTACCTAAGACATCTTTCACACGGGAAGCATGTAATAGACGTGACAAGGGATAGAGGCTATAAACACATATGAGCCCAGCCTTGGTCCTCCATGGTCCTCCATGTGTCTCCACTCTAGATATTGGATTAAATAAATACATACCCATGTCATTCTTTTCTGCTTTTGCTTTCTTTCTAAAAAAAACTATGGATTTTTGTATACATGAATATTTAAATTGCATTGTTCGCGATATTCGTGCTGAGCACGGGTAATTATGTTAGTATAAAATTATGGTGGACTACAAATTTTGATCTACAAATTATAGTTTGTAAAGTTCCAAGTCAATTTAGACTTGAATTATTTATATACGATGCAATAATTCATCAGATAAAACTTTAATCTGAAATGAATTGGAAGTGTCACTACAAGAAAATGTAGTTTTGGCGTCGAAGTTATACCGGCGACCACTTAAATTGGACGCTATAAGACGACATTACCACCAAAAATTATGAAAGTCCTGATGAAGTGTGTTGGCGTCTAATATCCCTCCCTTCCTCATCCCTCCCTCTCTCGCTCTCTCCCTGCTCACCGCATCCCTCTCTGCTCTCTCCTTGCTCAACGCATTGCTCTCTGCTCGAAGCCGAAACAGATCCCTCTCTTCCTCATCGATCCCTCTCTCGCTCTCTCCCTGCTCACCCCATCCCTCCCTCTCTCTCTCTCTCTCTCCCTGCTCACGCATCACTCTCTCTGCTCGACGCCAAAATAGATCCCTCTCTTCCTCATCGATCTTCCAAGGTACGACGTCTTCTGCCCGCTTTTTTGCATGCGATTTTCTAGGGTTTTGATCTCTCATCTCGATCTTCTTCGCGTCTTCATGTCTTCCATTTTTAGGGTTTTATCTATTGTTATTATTATTGATTTACATGAAGTTGTTCGGAGTCCATTTTCTGAGCTTTCGGTTCCTGGAATTGTTAGAATTGGGTGTTTTTGTGCTTCTGATCATGTAAGTTGGAAGGATTCTTTTTCATGCATAGCGATTTTGTTGGATCTGCATTTTTCTGATTTTGTTGGAATCGTTGATTGTATTTTGATGTGTGCGACAGCTGAGAGCATCGCCATCTTCATTGCCCTCTCCATCTTCCTCGCAGCGGCAGCAGCCAACACCTTCCCCTGCCATCCCCAAAATCCAAACAGGTCTGTCTCCTTCTCCGTCTCTCTTCCTTTCTCTCTCTCTTCTTCTTTGTTTTTGTTTGTTTTAAGATCTGGATCTAGGTTTTAAAGGGTCTGTTCTGGTTTGAATGATTCTGCATTTTTTTTACTTCAATTAGGGTTTCTGGTTTTAACAGGGTTTGATTTGAACCTATCTCTGTTCTGGGTTTGTATTCATTTGTTTGTAGTCCTATTTTCATTTGTTTTGAAGCTCTTGATATTGGTTTTGATGGTTGTGTTTGATTCTGCATTTCTTTTTCTGTAGTTTTGTGGATATTTGTTTCTGTAGTTTCTTTCTACCTTTCTTCTTTAATTTTCAATCCTTTATTTTATTTGGTTTTCTATATGGACTCATTGTAAGTCTTTCTTCTTTTTTTTAAAGATTATTATCAGATTAGTTTCTTCTAAATTTTATTGATTGATTCTTCATGTCAATTGCACATTCCCTTGCTTGTCTTTTTGTGGGATTTTGATCATTGTTTTTTCTCTTAAATAAAAAAAAAAAAACACATTCTTTTGTATTTCTTTTAGTTTATTGATTCTACCAGTGATGTGGGTTTTCTCCAGGTTAACTTGTATGTTGTTATTATTATTGAGTCTTTGTCGGACATCTCAGGTTGTTCCCTTAATTTTATGTTTGTTTTAGTATTTATTATTATTACTGCTACTACTATTATTATCATCAAAACCATAATCATCATTCTCATTATTATTTTATTATACTTCTTTCATGTGGGTTAGTTTTTGTATTGATTGCAGATCAGATGATGCCTTCCCTTGCTCCAACTTGAACAATATGAGAGGATCCATTGGCTTGTCGCCCAGTCCTCTTGAAGCCAGGCATCGAGTTGCTGGATCTCTGTAAGCTTACTTCTTAATTTATTTCCCCACCATGCTTATATTAATTCATTTTGATTGGTTTGGTTTGTGATTTTCATATCTAAATCTACTTAATATTGTGTTGTATGATAATAAAGTTCAAAAGATTGGTATTGGCTGCAGTCTTTTTTGAATGAGGTTTCAAGTATGTTTCTGTTTACCGTTTGTTTTGACTGTAGTTGAGGTTTACTTGGGGACAATTGGGGTGAATTTGTTTGTGTGAATTGTTGAGAAATTGGATGCCCTCAGAGGAGTAAGGAAAATGAAGTGATTTCTTTTTCCTTGTCTGGTTGAAGGATCTTGACCTTGATCAGATTTCTGGGCATTTTTTGATTGGTGAATTTTCTTCACTTACCCATGTCCATATATGTTAATGCATTTTGATTGTTGGTACCTTTTCTTTCATTGAAATCTCTAAATTGCTCTACTTTAACTTGTTTGGCTACTTATTTTTTCATTTGGATTACCATTCAAAAAATAATTTTTCATCTGGGCTTTGTTTATAACTAAGATTTGATGTGTTATTTCCTTTTCTATTTTTTTTTCTAATGTAAAATTTTTCCATCTTTGATCATGGTTTGATGCATGTTTACTTATGGACATCTCCATCTCTCCATCTTAGCTCAATTGGTTGCCTTTGTTGTTTCCTTTCAGTATATGCTCATATTTTGTTGTTAATTTCTCCACATTTGATCATAGTTCTTCATTTCATATTTTTCTTGTTTGAATTTTCTTTATAACTGTTGAAATATATCATATATCTTTCCCTCCAGTATGGTTCATTTCATTTAAAAAAAAAAAAAGATCTTCTATTGGTGCTATGATTTTCCTTTCAAATGACTACCCGTTATCTGAGTTATTTCATTTCCTTGTGTTTCTCATTTGAATTTTCTTTGCATACCATTAATTGTCATTTTCACTCTCTATCCCCATGTCCCCCTCATCCCCATTAAGCTGATACTTCCCTGTTGCATTTGTTTTTTCTCCTTGTATTAAATGCATGAACTCATAATTCAGATTTCCTTCTTAAAACCTGAACCCATTTTTAGAAGCAAAAGTTCAAAATTTCTTTTAAAGAAAACTAAAATATGTAAAAATGGAGGCATCTATAGAGGTAATAGACTCCTCTCAATTAAAGAGATATTAATTCTAAGCACAGCAAGGAGCTAGTGCACAGCTTTCCAATGCAGGGCAAAAATAAATCAAGTTTAATAACTGACCTCTTAATCAAAGAACAGTAAATTGACGGCAGTATATTATTCAAAATCTCCTCCCTCTTGAGAAAATCCTGCAATCATTCTCTTCATTTTACACTTTAATAATTTATATAGGTTCGTTAGCCTCAACAATTTCATGTTGTAGTAGTTGCTGCTTTATTTTTTTTTAACAATACTAAGATATAAGAATTGAAACACAATTATTAGCAGTCTTTGTATTGTTTGGTGAGTCCTGTTTGTGTGTCTTTGTTACCAATATATTTTTAGATGCATATCAGTGTCAAAATTGCATGGCTACACAGGCTTTTAGTTTTTAATCAGGTGGCTTAGTTGAACTTGTTAGATGTGAATTTCCAGTGACTTATTATGTTGTTGTTGAGTGGTTTGGATTGAAGTAACCTTTCTTTTTCTTTTTCTTTGTTTTTTTTTTACTTTTTTTTCACCTGGTTATGCTTGGATGGATTTTAACTGCTGGAAGTGATAATTTCATATCAACATCAAGGTCCTTTACAACAAGTTGATCAAAAATACAAATTTTTTCAAGGGCAAAGCTACCTACCAGCCCTGAAGAGTTTTGTTTCAGTCAGTGTTTAGTCATGTATTTGACGGAAGTTTTGTTTCTGAATTTTTGTTAGATGTTATAAATTTTTTGAGGAGATTGGGTCCGAAAATACCTAACAGGCAAAAAAAAAATGTCTTAAAAGAGTTTCAAATATTTAAGAATTTAAAAGTATGTCTTTTTATCAAGTTTTCATAAAATATTCTCTTGTAGTGTGAATGTAAAATCCTACTCTAAACTCACATCACATGTCTTGTGTGATCATGTGTTTTTGGTCGGTAGGTGACGGCTTGAACCGGATATTACGATGCATAAAAGTTGGATGCATAAGTCAAGATCGAGCCCTGAGTATCTAAATGGTGTTGTAGAATTCCTAAATTTTGCGTTTGACCATGCAACAAATGATGACAAGATCCTGTGTTCATGCATTAAATGTTGTAACAAGTACTATAAGAATAGAGAAGTACATGGTGACTTATTATGGAATGGGATAATGCAAAGATACATCAATTGGACGAGCCATGGGGAGGATATATATAGAGGTGAATATATTAGTGATGAGTCCGAGGAGGGCGATGATATGCATGAAATGTTACATGATGCATTCGGAACGCCAAACTTAGATGGTGGGGAAGATAATGAATCATCGAAAGAAAGCATTCCAGATGAGCCCAACGTGGAAGCACACAAATTTTACAAACTTTTGAAGGATGCCGAGAATGAACTATATCCAGGTTGCACTAAATTCTCAAAACTTTCTTTCCTTGTATGATTATTTCACTTGAAGTGTCTTAATGGATGGAGTAACAAGTCGTTCGACATGTTACTTGAGTTATTAAAAGAGGCACTTCTCGTTGGTGAAATTTTGCCTAAGAATCACTATGAATAAAAAAAGATACTTTGGGATCTTGGCCTGCACTACATAAAAATAGATGCTTGCCCGAATGACTGTATGTTGTACTAGAAGGAATATGAGAATACGAATGAATGTGCCGGTGAGTCTAGGTGAAAATCGATGACATGTCACTCTACTAAACAGGCTGTAACTTCGTCTACAAATGATAAGAAGATAGCCGCAAAGATTTTGCGTTATTTTCCACTGAAATCGAGGCTGTGGCTTCGAAAAATAAGGTCAATCGTAGCTCCCAAAAACTCAGACATACAGGGGGGACTAAGAGTTTGGGACTAAGAGTTTTGCTCGACATAGAGATGAGGAGGTACATGGGTTCAATATATTATTTATTATTTTAAAATTTACGTTGACATTCAACTCTGTAATGACATTGACTTTGTACATGGATAGACTCGGAGCAGGACTGATGGGAGTATTCCTACTCGAGCGGATCTATTCATTTGCACCCATAGTCGGAAGGACGAGACTCCTGTTGATGAGAAATCAACGAAAATCATTGTACGTCATTTGATAATTTTAACAATAAGCCTCAATTGGTGTATAGTGACACTAATTAATTTTTCCGTTCAGTCAAAGTTTAAGGAACTAAGTGCTGCCCAAGAAGGAGGATCTTCTAGCTCCATAGGTGATGATATATATACTCAGGTGATGGGAGCAGAACGGCATGGTCGTGTACGTGGATATGGGCTAGGTCCAACACCCCCTTCAGTCTTTGGCTCTACGTCGCGCCAATCTCAGGCCGCTTTTGATGAGTTGCAGACTGAACTAAGCTTAATGCATGAAAAACTCCAACAAATGGAGGAGTGAGGAGTGGAAGAAGATCCAAGAAGAAGAGAAGCGTGCACATTTAGAAGAGATGAAGTTGATGCATGCCATTATTGCTGAGATGAGACAACGGTTATCTCCCCAGCGACGGGATCCTTCCGAAGGGGTAAAAATACTTATTTATTGTTTACTTAATATTACCATGATTTTGCATTATATGATTTGTAAGAAGATAATTTAATTATTTATTTTCTTTGTGTTGCAGGGAGCAGATTGATGATTAGGCAAAAGATGTTTCAGCCTTAGATTTATGATAATGATGTTAAACAATGTTGAAGTAGGATGGATTTGTTTTAGTTGATGGGTTGTTGTGGATGGATCTTGATTAGATTTATGATAATGATGTTAAACAATGCTGATTATGATAAAACTTGCTTGTTTAAATATTAGCTATGAGGTCTGTTGTTTTGTTCAACTTTTCATTTTATTGCATTTAGCTCTTCATATGCCAGATTGTCATGTTTTGTTGGCATCATATCGTGTTCTTCTCAATAAATTGTAGGTATTTATCTTTAACTTCCAAAGAAATCAAAGCTAACCAAACATGTTTTTTTCTAGTTGGACGATTCTTCTTGTTTTCATTTTACTTTTGTGCATTTGTTTCTAATCCAACAAATGATTTCAGGACCTGTGTGTTCTTCCATTGCTTACGGGTTGGCAGAGGAAGTTGGTCCTTTTCATGTTAATGCAGATGGGAAGAGTCTTTTTCTGAATCCTTACTTGTGGAATCAAGGTATGAAACACACTTTAACTCTTTTGTTTCTTGTAATAAAATAATTTCTTTTAATTTACTTTCTTGAGTTTTCTTTTGTCATTTGCCTACCCCTTCTCTCAGAATCTGTTCATTGAGAGGAAGGTTACTGAAGCTTTTTTTGGTTGGAATTTGTGTCATATGAGATAAAGATAGTGACCAAAAAAGGGGAGAGCTAGTGGCCAAAAAAGCCATTGGTGATTTGTTGGTGTACCTGTGTGTTTGAATGCACTGTTGGATTGAGTTGCAACAATGTACAAGTGGTCAATATATATATATATATATATACATTTCACAGTAGAAACAATGGAATGGTACAAATGAAATCTTTTGGATTTTATTTGAGACCCATGGCTTGGTGATCCAGACAGCTGATCTGATGGTCCTCAGAAGATTTACTCCAGATAAGTCACATCCTGTTCAAGACCAGATGAGACAAGATTAGCCTCTCTCCTATTAACTGTAATGATATGATCATCGACATGAGAAAATACATAGCATCATTGGGTCTTGAGTTTGTACATGTTGGGCCCATGGTTCATAATCTGAGTAGTTGATCTGATATTTTCTAATCTTGACAAACTGCCTGAAAATATCCCAGATCAGAAAATCATAGCCCTCCAATACAGAGCCTTTATATGTGGAATTGGGACATTACATTATTCATTATTAACCATATCCCAGATCTTTAGGGCTTTCTTGTAGATCAGATCAAAGACCCAGATCACAAAACCACAGACCCACTAGTTGAACACATCCTCAAGCTGAGAACCAAACCAATGGATCATACAATTTCTTTCAAATAGTAATCAGTTGACTCAACATTCCAATCCCAAAGCATGCTATCATATTCTTTTACAAAACCACAGATCCACTGGCTGAGCACATTCTTGACTTGAGAACCAATGGATCATACACTCAACATTCTAATCCTAAGGCATGCTATTGTAATTTTTCTTTTCCCTGACTAACTACTTGTTTAAAAATCGCCTATAACTTCATTAGAAGGAATGGTAACTGTAAGTGCAGAAAATATAACTCACAAGATTAGGGGGATCCGTACAGGACTTATCCAAATGACCGCAGAGAGCTAGCCGCTGGTAGGACTTGAAAGGGGGGAAAGAACGGTCAAAGGACCTTGGCTGTGGGCAGTGCAGGGCTCTCCGATGCCTCAGTTAGTACAGGGACTGAACTAGGATGGAAGCAGAAGGAGGAGGAGCAGGGTTCATGCATGTGTAAGATTCAGCTTGCGTACCTTTGTGGGAACATTTTCCTCTCTATATATAAGATTCTCCAAGCATCGGGTGATGGGCCTGATGATCTGACTGCTAAAGTCTCATCAGCCCACAAAGCAATTAATGGGGGTCCATCACACCCCATATTGCATTAAATGGTGGTCCGATCAGCCCACGTTGCATTAAATGCGAGTGATGCTGGGCTCGACCTATTGGCGATAAAGGTCCCATCGGACCTTTTCTTGGGCCCCGTCCTGATATGGCCATAGCCGCTGGATTTTGCTTTGTCAGAGATCTGGTGAAGATTTAGACGGCTGGGACGAAGTATCTATCCCAGGGGCGTTTACCCCTATCTCTCCACGTATCTGAAGAGGGCGGATGGCTATCAAGGCTTGTCTCATCCGGCATCTCGGCGTACAGTTGTAGCCGAGGTGCACGACTACCAGTTATCCAGCCGAGATCAAGACATACTCGAGCCGGGGTCGTCCACTGTCGATACCCACCTCAGCTGGCGCACCGGTGATCGAGCCGAGATGCGCTCCACCGAGATTACTGCTAGGTTTAGCATAATTTTGATATTTTTGGGAATCGCCCCACACAATTGCCCCCTAGACTCCGACACTTCAAAGCTAAAAATCTTTGGGGTCGGAAGCTATAATGGCGAGAATTAGACTAGGATCTTCTCATTAACGGTGGACGCTGACGCTCAGCCTTCACCCGTCTTCTCTTCGTTTGCCCAGGGCAATAAGTGCTACGTTTCAATCATCACGAAAAGTTAGCTGGCCATGACACGCGTCACCATTTGGTTCGCTCCGCCGTAGGACAGATTACGCATGCAGCCTTTTGACGCGACGTTTTCGAATTTTGAAAACGGCGCTTTAATGATGGCGTCCTTCCCTCTTATAAATGGCGTTGTCATCTTCCTTTCGCCGATCTTCGTATTCCTGTATCTGAACGAAACCCCTAGAGCTTCCTAGAGCCTCTAAGAGCAAGAACTCTGAAACCGGAGGACGCGCGCATTTGAAGTCCTGAGAGCGACTTGTAAGTTCGCTCTGTCCGAACCACTTTCGTTTCCTTCTGGGGTTCTATTCTTTAGGGGGTTTCTCTTTTGCCTTCTTCTACCGCTTTTTTCTTTAGGAATGGGGATCTATAGTCACTGGTTAGAGAACCCCACAGCCATAGAAGGGCGAAAAAGGGCCTATGACATCCCCGACGATGTCTTAGTCAGGAGGGCGGACCCTGTGGACCATGCACTCCACTCATACTCAGACGGCTGGATGCCCTTTCCGCTGATAGCCGTCGTGGAGGGAGGAGTGACGTTCCCACTAGACCCTTTGCTTAGGGCCTTTCTTAGTTCATCACCCCGTGTCAACTATTGCCCAACGGCTACAAAGTCATTATGGGTACGGCCGCGCTGAACAAAAGGCTAGGTATCGACCTCAGCGTCCACGACATAGAGGACGTCTACGATATCTGCAAGTCCAAGGAGGAAAGCTACTACCTCCGAGTCAAGCCTCGCCGTACGAGCTTCGTCACGGACGCTTGAAGACTCAAGCAAATATGTCGGAGATGACCTTTTGTGCGTCTCGGGGAATTGGGAATTCGGCACCGAGGCGGACAGAGTGCATCGAGTCCCGTGTCGCCTTGGGGCCGTTCCAAGTAATTTTCCCTGCCTTGTCTGTGTTTTGTTTCGATTTTCAATTTGCCGGACTGATGTTCTTGTGGTTCACTGTGCAGCTGCCCGGGAAAGAAAATAGTTAGCCAAGAGAGAATGCTGGAAGAGGAATGAGGACTGGCACCGAAAAGTAACAAGGTGCACAAATTCTCGAATAGATCGTCCTGGGCGCTGCTGGGCTACGAGCCGAGGTACCGCGGCTACTACAAAAGAGCCGAACCGCCCCAGCAGCCGCCTCGAGGGGAGAACCCAGGGACGAGCGAGCCCGTGGCCGATAGTCGATCGGAGGCTGCGTTTGAAGTGGGGGGACCTTCCTGGGCTGCGACCTCCGGTGTTGAAGCATCATCACCCGAGCCGCAATCCTCACCCGAGCCGCAATCAAGCGACACCCCCTTGAGAAGAAGAGCCCGTCGCTCCTCACCAAACCTGGGTGAAATGTCGCGGGTCCCAGCGTTCGTGGACTTGGAGGCGCTCGCGCTCGGGGATGAGGATGGATCCCCTCCGGCGGCGGGATCGGACGCGGCCAAATGCTTTGCCCCCAGGCCCGTCGGGACCTCCACAGGTGTGGAAGAGGACGCACCGGCTCTGCACTTGAGCCCGGAGGTTCAGCAGTCTCCCGAGATAGAGCGAAGCGAGAGTAGCTCGAGAAAGAGGCCTAGGGAGGAAGGGGGGAGCTCGGGTGGAGCGCCGCCGCCAGCCGAACCGGCGCCCTAGGCCCCAAGCTTCTTACTCGAGCCGGGGAGGCCCATGACGGTGGAAGATTGTATCCACAAGAGGCCCAACTCCCTCGTGCTTGAGATGCTCAGCCATGCCTGCGCATTACCGCGAGACATGGCTCTGTTGGAAAATATGAGCGATCCCAAGTTGCTGACATCGCTGTTGCATTCCTGCTTTCAGGTGAGATCCCCTTAACTGTAGTCTTTCATCTGCTGCATTTCATTTCGGTTGCTGTTTTCTGATTTACTCTTGGTTTGCTCCTAACAGACACTATAGAAATCGATGGTGGTCATCGACAGGTTCAATAAGCAGGGTCCCCTGGCCACCGGGCTCGAAGGGGAGAGGAGACAGTTAGAGGAAGCGTTGCGGGCCAACTCCTCGAAGGCGGATCGGCTTGAGGCGCTTAAGGGCGAGCTCGAAGCGAAGCTCGACGAGGTCTCCACCGAGGTCGAGAACGAGAAGATGACAAACGCTGATCTCGAGGCCTTTGTGGAGAGGCTGAAGAGCGATCTTCAGGCCGAGTCGAGGAGGGCGGATGAGGCGGAGGCCAGGGCCAAATCCGAAAGCGAAGCCGCCTTCCAGGACGCGGCGACCCAAGCGACTGTTTACTATGGCGCGAAGGTTTTCTGCGTCCGGGACAGGACGTGGCTGAAGGCATGGTGCGCCGCCCTCAGGGAGGTGGGTATCCCGGAGGACCATCCGTCCTTCGTGAACCAGCCGAACTGTCCCGGTCCATCGTCCCCCGACGATAGAGTCGTGATAGAAGCCCCGACCGACGTCCCCGGCAGCTCGGGTCTTCAGAGGCCTTGAAGTGTTCTATGACCAATGATGTAAATTTATTTATTTATTTTTTACTTCAGAATGTAATGACTCTCTTTCAACAATAAAAATGAAATTTTGCTTACAACTGAGTTCTCTTCTACTTCCTTTTTCGCACATTTGTTTATGTTATCTTACCAAGTATCTGAGCTCGGCCTCATTTAGACGGTATGGACAGAACCGGGGCGATATCACCCGTAGCCGAAATGGCTTAATGCCCGGGCGGTATAGACCGACCCTGAGGCAATCTCGTAATCGGCCGTAATGGCTTCATGCCTGGGCGGTATAGACCGACCCTGAGGCAATTTCATCATTGGCGGTAATGGCTTCATGCCCGGGCGGTATAGACCGACCCTGAGGCAATCTCATCATTGGCCGTAATGGCTTCATGCCCGGGCGGTATAGACCGACCCTGAGGCAATCTCATCATTGGCCGTAATGGCTTCATGCCCGGGCGGTATAGACCGACCCTGAGGCAATCTCATCATTGGCCGTAATGGCTTCATGCCCGGGCGGTATAGACCGACCCTGAGGCAATCTCATCATTGGCCATAATGGCTTCATGCCCGGGCGGTATAAACCGACCCTGAGGCGATCTAATCATTGGCTGTAATGGCTTTATGCCCGGGCAGTATAGACCGACCCTGAGGCAATCTCATCATTGGCCGTAATGGCTTCATGCCCGGACAGTATAGACCGACCCTGAGGCAATCTCATCATTGGCGCGCACCGTCAACACTTCCCGTTCAGTCCTATCGAGAGGCAAAAATTTGAGAATTGCTTTCATTGATTCTGAGAATTGAATACATGCTAAAAATAGTACTTCTTGAGGTGGGAGGCGTTCCATGGCCGTGATAGCTGTCGACCATTAATGTCTTCAAGTCTGTAAGCCGACTGTCCGGCGATGGAAACTACTTTGAATGGCCCATGCCAGTTCGGGTCTAGCTTGCCTTCGTTCGGGTCCTTGTCACCCCGGAGTGTCTTCTTCAGGACCAGCTCACCAACTGCGAATTTTCTTTCCTTGACCTTCTGGTTGTAGCCCCTGGCCAACTACTGCTGATAAGCGGCCAGTTTGACGGCTGCTGCTTCTCTACGTTCGTCGGCCAGATCTAACTCCCGAGATAGATTAACTTCGTTTTGGCCTTGGTCAAAAAGTTCGGACCTCAGAGTCGGGAGGCCGATCTTGAGGGGAATAACAGCTTCCATCCCAAAGGCAAGGGAGAAGGGCGTTGCCGAGGTGGACCGCCTTGGAGTCGTTCTGTAGGCCCAAAGCACACTTGGCAGCTCCTCTACCCATCTTCCTTTAGCTCGGTCGAGTCGTTTCTTGAGCCCATCTAGTACCACCTTATTAGAGATCTCAGCTTGACCATTGCTTTGAGGGTATGCCGGAGTAGAGTAGTGGTTCCTGATGCAGAGCTCTTGGCAGAAATTCCTGAAGAAGACAGAATCGAACTGGGTCCCGTTGTTCGAGACCAAGGCTCTTGGAATGCCAAACCTCGTGACTACATTTTTCCACACGAAATTTTTCGAATCTTGCTCGGTAATGGAAGATAATGGTTCTGCCTCGATCCATTTAGTAAAGTAATCGGTGGCGACTATCAGCCACCTCTTATTTCCTGGAGCTCAGTGCAGTGGTCCCGCTATGTCAAGCCCCCATTGGGCGAATGGCCAAGGACTGGAAAGCGGACTCAAGTCTTGCGCGGGCTGATGGAGGGAATGTGAGAACTTTTGGCATTTCACACATTTTCTGGCGTAGGACTGCGCATCCTTCTACATGTATGGCCACCAGTAGCCTTGACTGATTGCCCAGTACGCCAGTGACCTCCTTCCGATATGGCTGCCGCAAATCCCCTGAAGTATTTCATAGAGGAAGTCCTCGACTCTGCTAGGGTGAACACACTGGAGATATGGGCCTGTGAATAACTTCCTATAAAGTTTACCTTCAGGAGACAACCAGAAGCGGGATGCCTTGAGCCTGATTCGGTGAGCCTCAGTTTTGTCTTCAGGAAGCTGGTCGTCTTTTAGATAAGAGACGATCTGGTCCATCCAGCTCGGGCCGAGATTTAGGCATAGGATTTCCCTTGGCGAGTGGGGCTCTGTACTGGGTTTTGCCAGTGATCCTACTTCGATGGTTCTTCTTTTCCCTGCTTCGACGGCAGAGGCCAGATTAGCAAGGGCGTCGGCGTGAGAATTGGAATCTCTGCCTATCTGTCTGATTTCGGCTGTTTGGAACTGAAAGAGAAGCTTTTTTGCCATGGCTAGGTAGGCAGCCATCCTGTCGTCGCGAGCTTGGTAGTCTCCAGAGAGCTAGTTCGTCACCAACTGTGAATCACTGAAGAGCGTTAACTGTTGAGCTCCTAGGATTTTGGCACTGTTTAGTCCTACTATCAGAGCTTCATATTCAGCTTCATTATTTGACGCCTTGAAGTCCAGGGTGAAAGCCTGCTCGATGACCAATCCTTCTGGAGATTGGAGGACGATACCTGCATCGGCTCTTTTGGAGGTTGAGGATCCATCACAAAGACTTTCCAACTCGAGACGGGGTGCTGACTCTGAGCTTCAGTCTCTGTAGGTGCTTCTCCGGGTCCTCTGCCCCTCAGTTCGGCGCCGGGCTGGGTTGGTGCCGAACTCGAAGAGACGAATTCTACTATGAAGTCTGCCATAACCTGGGCTTTGATCACTGTCTTGGGTTGGTACTGAATATCGTACTGGGCGAGCTCCACGGCCCATCTGGATATTTTTCCTGAAAAGTCAGCTTTTTTAAAGATAGACTTTAGTGGTGCTCAGTGACAACCACTATAGCATGAGTTTGAAAATAATGGGAGAGCTTGCGAGAGGCACTGACGAGCGCTAACGCAAGCTTCTCCAGCGGCAGATATCGGGTCTCGTATAGTAGATTGGTTTTTGAAGTTTGTTCTCCTCCCTGATGAGGACGGAACTGACTGCGTGGCTTGAGACTGCCAAATACAAATACAGTGTTTCTCCATATTCTGGAGTTGAAAGCAAGGGAGGTGAAGAGAGATATACTTTAAGTACTTGTAAAGCCTGTTCACACTCCGAGGTCCATTGGAATTTTAGATTTTTTCGCAAAAGGTGAAAGAATGGGTGGCACTTATCTGAGGATTTGCTGATAAAGCGGTTCAGTGCGGCCGCCATTCCGGTGAGCTTCTGCACCTCTTTGGTGGTGGCTGGACTCTGTATTCTGAGGATGGCCGATATCTGATCTAGATTGGCCTCGATCCCTCGTCGCGTGACTAAGCTCCCAAGGAACTTGCCGGACCCAATGCCAAAAGCACACTTGGAGGCGTTTAGCTTCAGCTTGAACTGCTTCAGGATAGCGAAGACCTGGGTCAAATCTTCCAAATGGTCCTGGGAGTGTTTGGATTTGACGACCGTATTGTCAATATATACTTTGACGATCTTGCCGAGCTGGGTCTGAAACATCTCTGTGACGAGGTACTGATAGGTGGCCCCGGCATTCTTCAACCCAAACGGCATCACCTTGTAGCAGTAGGTGCCTCGGGGTGTTATGAATGCAATCTTTTCTTCATCCGGCCCGTACAATGGTATTTGAAGATAACCTCTATAGGTGTCGAGGAAACTCATCCTATTGTGGCCGGCGGTGGCGTCAATCATCTGATCAATCTTGGGGAGCGGGAAACTATCTTTGGGGCAGGCTTTATTGAGGTCGGTGAAATCGACGCACACCCTCCATTTCCCGGTTTTTTTCTTGACTACCACCGTGTTTGCCAACTAGACCGGATATTGGACCTCTCTGGTGACTCTGGCCTCAAGCAACTTGTCCACCTCTTCGATCACAGCTTCCGTTTGTGGTATCCCGGATCTGCGAGCCTTCTGCATTACAGGCTTATGATCGGGATCCACGTTCAATTTGTGGCAAATGACCTCAGGGTCGACGCTAGGCATCTCGTCGGGCGTCCAGGAGAAGACTTCTCTGTTTGTCATCAAAAAGTTTGTGAGCTCGGATCTTTCCGATTCGGCCAGCTGGCTTCCGAGCAGGAAAAATTTGCCCGGATCATGAGGATCAATCCTGATCTCAGTCAGGTCTTCTATGCTTTTGGTTTCTGGATCCTGGCCGACCTCGTCAATCTTCTTTTCTAACTCGGCCATATTGACCTGGCCGGGCTCGTGTTCTCCGGATACCACGGCCATCAGGCATTGCTTGGCCATCTGCTGATCTCCTTTGACCATAACGATCTCTATGCCGCTGTTTCTGCCTTCGAGTGGGAACTTTAACTTCTGGTGGCGAGTGGAGGGCACCGCTTCCATACCGTGGAGCCAGGCCCTACCCATTATGGCGTTGTAGGGGGATGGCACGTCGACCACCAAAAAATCTGTCATCAGGGATGCTCCTTCAATCTGGACTTTGAGCGTGACCTTGCCCTTGGGGTAGACTGGTTTGGCGCTAAACCCGATTAGAGGGGTTTGAGTCGCTTGCAGAACTGCCTCGGAGAGGCCCATCTTTTTAAAACAATCGAAGTAGAGGATCTCGGGGGAACTTCCGGGGTCGACGAGGATTCTCTGAACCTTGCAGTTCTTGAGTTTTAAAGTGACGATGAGCGGGTCATTATGGGGGAGCTGGACTCCTTCCAAGTCCCCATCCGAGAACCAGATTTTGGGCCGCTCCTTGCGCGCCTTCTGCATGGCTGGTTCGAGCTCGGTCGTCATCACCTGCTTACCATGGGAGATTCGTCTGGCTTCGGCACGAGCCTGATCACTCCCCTTAGGCGGAGGGGCCAAGTGGATGACGCTGATGAGTCTCTCAGACCCTTCACTATCGTGTTCCTTCTCACTCTGGCGAGGAGTTCTGTCGCTGTCCCGGGCTCCCGTCTTGACGAAATCCCTCAGAAGCCTGTCATGGGCGAGTTTCTCCAGGTGCGACCTTAGGATTCTGCATTCTTCGGTTTTGTGTCCGCCCTGTTTATAATAAGCACAAAATCTGCTTTGATCTCGGGCGGATGGGTCGCCCCTCATGGGCAGTGGCCAGCTAAAGTACGGCTTCGACTGAATCTTGCTCATGATCTTGTGGATAGGTTCCTTGAAGATAGTGTTGACAGCTCTATAGGGGTCAGAAGACAACCTAGGCTTCTTGCTGTCTCTAGGGGCAGACGTTGGAGCCTTCGCCGAGCTGGATGGAGTCCAGCGTCGACTCGACTCTTCTCTTCGGGAGGATCCCTCGTTCTTTCTCGAAGGCTTGCTACCTCGATCCTTATGGCTTACATGGAAGCTCTCCCAAGCTCGGAGCTGGTCATCTTCCTGAGCAATGAAGCGGTTTACCCTGGCCATCAGTGCCGCTATTGAGGTCACAGGGTTGCCGGCCAGATCCTTTCGAAGATCATTATCTGGTAACAAGGCGTTCTGAAAAGCGAAAATCGCCACTTCATCTTTAGAGCTGTCAATCTAGCTGTAGATCGTCCAGAATCGCTTAGCAAACTGGGTGATGTTCTCCCCTTATTTCATTCTCAGAGCCATAATGTCAGCATCAGTTTTGGGTATGACCCTGTAGGCTTGAAACTTCTTCATGAAGGAGTGCTGGAGCTGCTGCCAACTCGAGATGGAGTTCTCTAGGAGTCCGCAGAACCATTTCAGTGGTAGCTCGCCTAGGCTGGAGGAGAAAACTCTGCAGTTCAGATGGCCTTCGTCTCCCCAAACAGACATCCTCTAGGAGAAGTGTCGAAGATGTGCGGCTGGATCCGAGGTTCCTTCATAAGTGACGAACCTCGGGACTGTAAACTTCTTCGGAAGGGGAAAAAGTCTGATGTCGCGAGTGAAGGGCGACACGCCGAGATCATAGTCATGCAGTCATCCCGCTGGTCCCGGGTGAGGCTTGCCACTTCCAGATTTCGTCGAACCGCCTGCTGAATTCGCTCCTCAAGTCACTCTTGAGTGCCATGACGAACCTCCGGTAAGGTTTCCGATTGTCCCTTCGAATAGCTGTAGCTATTGCTCGAGCCTTCGTCACAAGTTCGACTGCGTCTGATCTCATTCAAATGAGTCCTCAGATCTCTCCGGAGAGGAGTAGACCGTTCACGACGGGCGTTCAGGTGGGCTCTCAGACCTCTCCTGGGAGGAATGATCTGTTGGTGATGGGAGCCTCCTTCACTGGCTTGCTGCAAACGCTGTCTAGCCGCATCTGTTATTTTTTAATTCTCCTTCAGCTGCTACTGGAGCCGATCGATGAGGGCGTCCTTCTCTCGGATGATGGCGTTCTGTGCCCGAATCTCTTCAGAAGTCGGATCGAAATCTTCGTCAGGACTGTAATCTTCATCCTCGTCATCCCATTGACGATCGAATAGACGCGACTCATTCACCACCGGAGACCGGTGTCGTTGGGTTTCCTCCGGTGTAGGATTTCTTTCTCCAGGACGCTGGGGAGGTGCCATTATTGCCCTCGAGAGCGACTCTGAGCGGGGGTGGCGCTCCCGAGCGTTGATAGGGGTGACAAGGTGCTCGTCGAAGTCACTTGCCATGGTTTCCGCACGACGTGCTCTGGATGTTTCTCCACCTTTCGCAGCTTCCTTGGTCATGGTGTTTTAGGAAATTTTGGTTAACCGTTTCCCACAGACGGCGCCAATTGTAAGTGCAAAAAATATAACTCACAAGATTAGGAGGAGCCTTACAGGACTTATCCAAATGACCGCAGAGAGCTAGCCGCTGGGAGGACCTGAAAGGGGGGAAAGAATGGTCAAAGGACCCTGGCTGTGGGCAGCGCAGGGCTCTCCGATGCTTCAATTAGTACAGGGACTGAACTATGATGGAAGCAGAAGGAGGAGGAGGACCAGGGTTCATGCATGTGTAAAATTCAGCTTGCGTACCTTTGTGGGAACAGTTTCCTCTCTATACATAAGATTCTCCAAGCATCGGGTGATAGGCCTGATGATCTGACTGCTAAAGTCTCATCAGCCCACAAAGCAATTAATGGGGGTCCATCACAGCCCATATTGCATTAAATGGTGGTCCGATCAGCCCACGTTGCATTAAATGCGAGTGATGCTGGGCTCGACCTGTTGGCGGTGAAGGTCCCATCAAACCTTTTCTTGGGTCCCGTCCTGATATGGCCATAGCCGCTGGATTCTGCTTTGTCAGAGATCTGGTGAAAATTTAGACGGCTGGGATGAAGTATCTATCCCAGGGGCGTTTACCCCTATCCCGCCATGTGTCTGAAGAGGAGGGATGGCTGTCAAGGCTTGTCTCATCCGGCATCTCGGTGTACAGTTGTAGCCGAGGTGCGCGACTAACAGTTATTCAGCCGAGATCAAGACATACTCGAGCCGGGGTCGTCCACTGTCAATACCCACCTCGGGTGGCGCACCGGTGATCGAGCTGAGATGCGCTCCACCCAAAGCATGATCTTAGTGCTTTCATCCCATGAAATCTTTTAAGAAAAAATTTCTCTAGGCTCTTCTCCAATGGAGTAAGACTGCACTTGCAAATCTCTTTCATAAATAATGGCATATTCGCAATGACTGGAAATGTGGTGGTCCATTTCAAAAAAATTCTGTTAGTGCATTTCTTTTTCTCTTGTTTAATATCGAATGAATATGTAATTATAACTTGATTGCAAAATAGGATATTGTGCTAATGAGGTCAGGTATTTATTTATGCATCAACTACAACATGATTAACCAATCATTTAGTTTCTGAACAGTAGTAAGAATAAAAAGAAGGACGTTTTTAAATGCACCCACCCTATTTGCACCCACTCTACAACCCTTGCAATTGCTAGAATTTAACTGATGTGACACCCTATGGCTATGAATGACCGATCTGACATGAGGGAATGGGAGAGCACTGATGGGACGGTGGATGTGATTGTGACACCTGGAGTCCGGTACTCCAGCGCGGGGAACTGGCCATACTCCGACGGAATGCTGCCGGAGAAGAAGCTCCCACCCAGATGGAGATGCCGGAGGACGGGGATCCCGGCGAGGTCGGCGGGGAGGGCTTCGATGAGGTTGTTGTTGTAGAGATCCAAGATCTGGAGGTTCTGCAGAAGAGAGAGGTTTGAAGGGAGAGAGCCGTTGAAGACGTTGTTGGAGAGGTTGAGGTATCTGAGATTGGAGAGGTGGGCCACATCAGGGGGGATGTTGTTGGAGAAGGAATTGACGGCCAGGGAGAGGTTGACGAGGTTGGGGAGGTGGCGGATGGACAGTGGGATGGAGCCGGTGAGGTTGAGGTTGGTGAGATCAATGGCTGTGATTGAAAGAGTGGTAGGGTCAAACGTGATGAACGGCCAGGAGCAGTGGTGGGTGGAGGAGCTCCATGGCTGGAGGGAGGATGAAGGGTCAGATGTGATGGAGGATTTGAGAGCCAGGAGGGCGTGGTACTCTGGGACTGAGTGTGATGTGACAGTGATCGGACAGTGGAGAAAGGAGATGGTGATCAAGGAGAGGAGGAGGAAAAGGAGATGGAGGACTGACATTTTTCTTCTTCTTCTGCTTCTTCTTCCTCTTCTTCTCTTGTGAGGAAGAGTGGGAGGAGGAGAGTGAGAGATGAGGGGGTATTATATTGTGATGTTTTGAAATTTGTTTGTATATTTTAAATTTCATGATCCCATGAAATCATGAGCTGAGATCCATCTCTTCCTTTTCTTCTTCGTCTTCGTCTTCGTCTTCTCTCGTTTCATGCATCCGTTCTGCTGCACGGTTCCCGTTCTCCCCGGGCGGAGTTCTGCCTCGTCGCCGTCGACGCCGCTCGCTGACCTCCTCGAGATGCTGAGGCCGGTCCGATCAGATTCCCTCGGCCGCCGCCCCGCACGTAGCCATGACTCCTTCCCTTCCTCCTCCGATCTCAGCAACAGTAAAAAAGTAGCAGTCCTACGTTTATAGGCCGTACACCCACCCTTCATAGGGTGGGTGCAAATAGCAACACCCTAAAAAGAAGGGTGCAGGTAAGGGGCTCTGCCAATTTAGCATGAAAGGTAACTCCTTGGGAACTGGGTTGCTTCCAGAAGAAGCATAAGCCCATCTGATGGCACATAAAGAGCCCCCTTCCGCAATAAAGTTCCCAAAATGAATCTTGTCAGCTTGTCGCAGACATGTCCAAAGGGCAAACAACTTCAGCCTCGTTTACTGATATGAAACTAGAAGGCCCCCAACAATAGAGAAGCTTAACTCTCTCTCTCTCTCTCTCCCACACATACACACTCACACAAAGCCGCCTACACGCACATAGGATGGATTATCCTTGTTTACCTTGCTCAAGATACAAATCAGCTCTGCAATGCTGCAATTGTGGTTTCTAGATTATGTATGGGCATTTATGCCAGAGTCTAATATGGGTACCGGGTGTCCAGTTTGGCAAATCCCTTAACATAATATTTGATTGGCATAATGTTTAAAATGCATGTTCCTTTTTTAAATATAAATATAACATGCAGAAATTAAATCATTAAATGTAATAGACAAATCTTACTCTAAAGAATGAAATAAAATTTTCGATAACTTATTCAAAAGAAGTTTATAATGTCTAATAAATTGCGATGGAATGTTTAAGTTAATTCTACTAGATTACATGACGACACTATATAGCGTGAAAAGTGTGATACATGTCTAATACTGTAAGCTGCTCATGTCATGCAATCAGTGGAACGTAGGCGAGGTTGGTGTTAATAATACTTTGAGAGGTCAATGCAATTCGCTGGTTGTGATTTGTGATGACTTACTGGTGCTCAAGATGGTTCCTGATGTACTTACAGAGTTCATTAGCTGAATTCCTTGCACCAACTTTCTTTGGAACTTACTTAAATAAGTTGTCTTTTAGAACATACTATGAAAGATTGCTAGTTTTAATTTTCCGCACAGAAGATTGACAAGTTAATATTTTCTACATTTATTTTGCACTTCTGTTCATGCCCTTTCTCAGTGGATAAACTGAAGGGGGTCGTTGATGCCCCACCCTCCCTCTGCCTCTCCCTCCCTCTTCCTTTTGTTGTTGATGTGTTGGTGGTCGTTTCATTTGTGTCTGTGTACTTGGCTACTTAATTTTTGCTCTTCCTTTAGGTGTTTTTTTGGTAAATTTTTTTCTTTTTGGTAAATTGCTCTTCCCTTAGTTGGAGACTTACTGATGATTTATTTTGTGCCTGGGAATAGGGTCGTTTGGTGCCATTGCAAACGCATTTGAAGAACGACAAACGCGGTCTAGGTGCAGAGAAGATAAAGAAAAATACTGCGAATCGTCTTGAAGACCCCGTCACTGAAAGTGTAGATGACAATGTAAGTTTCCTTCACCTCACAAGAAAGTTTTTGAACTTCAGTGTTAACAAAGCAGAGACGGTACACTCCAGTACCAAATTTCATTATGGTTGCAAGTTGCAACAGGTCTGATATATTGAATG
Organism: Camphora micrantha; assembly: GCA_003546025.1. NCBI lineage: Eukaryota > Viridiplantae > Streptophyta > Magnoliopsida > Laurales > Lauraceae > Camphora > Camphora micrantha. The sequence goes on along the minus strand of QPKB01000003.1, from coordinate 32,551,784 downwards.
GGTAATGCATTCTTCATATGAGTATTCAGACTGGTAGCTATGTATTTGGGTATAAATGGATGTTCATTTCCATGAGCATGCATTCTAATGAGTGGATGTCTATTTTGAGCATTCAGGCAGGGTAGATAAGGTGGGATCTGTTAGTGTTGTTTGATTTTGCTGTGAATTAGTTTCTGTAACTTGCGGTAGTAATTTACTTATTTATGTTCAAAGACAATAAACCACTTGTTTAAGCCTGTCAAGTTGTTTCTGGTGCCTTCTCTCTCTCTCTCTCTCTTTTCCTCAAATTTCTACCCAATTCATAATTCCCAGTTTGAAAGGTGTGGCATTTGGAAGTAGCTATTAGTCTTTAATTAAGTTTTTTGAAATATTGGATGGATTGATATAGAGTTCTGTGGTTTTCATGTAGTCGATTGTTTATTATTATTATTATTATTTTTCTTTTGCCCGTCTAGCCATTCTTTGTCTTGTACGGGGTCTCTGTAATCTGTTGTAATTGGGACTGTTTTGCGTCAATCATGATTTCTTTTTGTAATCTATTAGCGATTTCACTTTTTTTTAGGTTGGTCCTTCAGCCAGGAGTGATACTCTCTATTTGAAGACAGATGGATCAATCGTTATTTGAATTGAGTTGTGTTTTCTGTGCTCATGAAGTAAATTTTCATTGTCACCCGATTTACTCTGCTCATGGAATGTTATAGGTATATGAGGTGTTCAAAGAGGTCAGATTCTTACATCTCTTTGGGAGGTTGGATTTGGTATTTTGTTTTTGGTTGGTTGGGTGTATTTATGTATTTGGTAAATACTTTGGGAGGTTGGATTTGGTATTTTGTTTTTGGTTGGTTGGGTGTATTTGTGTATTTTGTAGATATTTTGTTTTTGTATTTTTGGTTGGTTGTATTTTTGGTTGGTTGGGCTAATATTTCTAAAAAAAAAAAAAATACTACTTTTAGTAGCGGCCATATGATCACCGCTAAAAGCAGTGTTTTTTTAAATAAAATACTTCTTTTAGCGGCGGCCATTTTATCTTTTACCGGCGGCCACTGGCCCTCGCTACTAATTCTTTTTATCTTTTACCAGCGGCCAGTGACCGTCGCTAATAGTTTTTTATCTTTCACCGGCAGCCACTGACCGCCGCTAAAACCTACTTTTAGCGGCATTCAACAAGCGCCGTTGCAACTTTTTCCGCTAAAGGTTTTACCGGCGGCCACTACTACTTTTACCGGCGGCCGCCGGCCCCCGCTAGAAGCAGTTTTTCTTATAGTGTGTTTGCCTTGGTAACAATGGTTGTTTGCTGTAACGCCCTAATTCCGAATATTGAAAAAATCGTCAAGGTACCCAAAGTTAGCGCGCTACTTTCCAAAAAATTCGAAAACTTCCAAGATCGTAGGTCCGAAGTGAGGTCAAATTTAAAACTTTTTGAACAATATAATATCAATGGTTAAATTGCGGAAGCATATAAAATGTAGCGGAAGCAATATAAGGTATCATATTTCTATATCAAATATAACAGGGCTGAAGTCCAGCCTAAAATGTCAAATTATGAAAATCAAATGATTATTACATATTTGACTATCTCCCAGCTCACGACAAAAATCGCTCAAATCCTAAAAATAAAAATGTACTCTCAAACCCCCGGTGCTGGCACTCCATCCTCCAACTCGACCTCCTGGTCGGCTGGTCCCCATCCGTAGTAACAAGCTACAGGCGCCTCGACGACCGCATCGTCCTCGTAATTGGGGTCAAACTTAAGCACCAAGAACGTGTCAGATCAAAAGATCTAGCAAGTCGCAGCTTACAAGTAGCATAGGATGTATGCATCAAAAGAGTAGAGACGATTATATAGTTAAAGAGAATAGCAATGGCGTATAATCTAGGCAGTTGAGCAAGATAAAGCAATTAAAATTAGGATAAACAAGTAATCCAGTCTAACAGAAACCAATGTGGCACACTCACATAAGCTGGATACCGTGGGATATTATGCCGCGACCCTTCCATACTGAACACAGTAGCAGGGGGGAAACTCACCAGTACTAGGGAATAACGAGCCCTGCAAAACAATATTCATCCATCTCAACACTCATCATTCATCACTCAAGAGACCGGACCCGGTATCACACCGTCCGTCTAAAATATAGCACATCATGATAGCTCACTCAACACTCATAAATAACTCCTACCAGTAATGATCAGTTAAAAGGCTGAGTTTAGAACAACTGAGTGAATGTTTATGCCGACTCAAGAAAACAATATATGTTAGTGTCTATCTATGATTTGCCTTATGTGAACAAGGTCCTAACAAAGTCCCTAAGAGGTCAAAATACCAATTCAATCCATGGAATACAGTCCAAGTTCAAGTCCAACCATTGGATCCATACCAAGGCCCACCAAATACATGGCATGGTCTAAAACAGTTCAAATGAGGTAACAAGTCCATTTTCGATAATAAATAGTCCATACTCATCCATAATAAGTTATAAGTCCATAATAATCAACCTCTCTATATAAAGGTATCACACATCCATACTTAGGTCATAAAAGGGCCCGTCTAGCCACAGACATGGGTCAATGTTCACCCAATCACATCACCAGGTCACCTCTAAGTAATTCTAGGTTCATGTCATCTATTTTTCATTTAATTAATAGGTATAAACAACAGTAAGGATAAAAGAGTGACAGTGATGCAATAAGAGTAATAAACCTCAAGGTAAGATAATCAATGAGAAATATCAATAGTCAAATCTAAGTATTAGTCCACATTCAGGTCCAAGTCCATCTTAGTTAATTTGATCTCTATATGAAGTCTTAGATACCAAGGGATACTGTGCTTGGTGCTTTAGAAGTTATGGGCATATTTGACAACGTTTAAGGATTGAATCATCATCCAATTCACAACCTAGACCCTACTTGGTAGTCCCCACGAGTCAAGGTTGAGCCACACCATTGACTAAGGCTAGGCACATCAATAGAAGTCCATTTGAATAGTCAATGGGCCCCGCAAACAATTACAACACCAAATATAGGCTGAACTCAAAAATCACTGGCTGCAGTTTGACAGGTCGACCTGCTACATAGAATTCAGGATTGAGACCTGATCTGTATTTTGGAAAATTCCAATGTACCCGGTCGACCTGGTACACAGGTCCACCTTGATCAAAACAGAACACGAGTCATTCCTCAGACTTTGTATTTCTTAGTGTGTCCGGTCGACCGAGCACACTGTTTTCCTAAGTCCTGAGAGAAAATCCAGCTCTCAGCTTTTTCCTACAAAATCTGTGTCTTTGGTTGACTGAGCACAAAGTCTGGTCGACCGTGTACACAGGACTGAGGTTCATGCAGAAAAATAACTGGGACTTGGTTTTTCCCCAATTGCAGTGTCGCCGGTCAACCGCCCTGCAGGTCGGTCGATCGAGCACAGTGGCCTGCTACAAAATCCATATTTCTAGAATTCTTCTTCTACAATCCAATTTTCGTCCAAATCATCTCCAAACCACACCATTCATCACATAAACATAAAGAAACACGAAAGCACTTCAATCCACCTCCATCCATCAACAAACGGGCCATTGATCTCCCAAATGAGATAATCTCACCCATCAATGGCCGAAAACCATAAAACCAAGCTCAAATGGTATATAGAGCATATGTACATCAATTGAATTGAAATTGCATAATCAAAATGAAGGAAAACATGCATTCTATGCTAAATAGGTATATTGCATTTGCCTTAATCCACAAGCAAGGAGATAAAGAGAAAAGAGAGATCCAAGCTTAAAAACGTAAATCCCAGCTCCTAAGGCTTTCCAATCACACAAACCAGCACAAAACTCAGATCAAGAGAGATCTCTAACACCTATACCCACATCCACAAGATAATTGCTATAAGGAAGGGAAATCTAGAGAGAGAAAGAGATTTCTAGGGATATCGAACTAGAACGGGATGGGGAATACCTTAATTAGAAGAGATAGATGAAATGTATAAGATAAAGAGAGGGATCCTTGAGATAAGTTGCAGCTGAGATTGTTGTAGGTAGTCTTCTTCTTCTTCTTAAAGTTCTAGATCTAGGGTTCTAAAGAGAGAAATGGAGGAAGATGAGAGAATTGGAGGGAAAATGAGAGAGAGAGAGAGAGAGTTGGAGGGAAATGAGGGAATAAGAGAGAAAAAAGAGGGAAATGAGAGAAGGAGTGTAGCATACGTATGGGATGGGGGAGTGTAGCTTATATAGGTTGGGGTTTGGCTAGGTACTAAAATACACTTTTAGTTAACATAGGATTGGGGATAAGGCCATGGGTAGTGTGGTCTTTGAGTAGGAATTCTAGAAGCTTCTTAAGTGAAGACCTCCTATAGTAAATCTTAATTCCTATCTAGGGCCTCTAACTCACTGACTAACTCTACAAATTATAAAAGACACCATATGAAGCCTACAAAATATACAAAAGGCCTAATTAACCTAAAATTTAGGAAAAATACATATCTACCCTTACTAATCCCTATTAATTAGCATAATTAGATACTATATGCTAAAATATAGTATTCAAATTCAAATTGAGGGCCACAAGGGGTGGGGCCTCACATTTGCCACCATAATAAAGTGTTCATTCCAAACATACAATGTGTACATCATTCCAAACAACACCCAACCCAAACTTCGAAGATGCTTTCAGCACTTCATCATTCAAAACAGGAACCAAACACACAACTTGTAGTTGAATTTTTGTTCAGAACATTTTAACATGCAACATGTTCAGAACATTTTAACATGCAACATGTAAAAATACAACCTTACGATGAAAAAAAAAAAAAAAAAAACAAACTATGACCTATAAATTATAATACATACATTCAAGACTATGACCTATAAATTATAACATATACATTGAGGGTGATGGATTCAGAAACGTTTAATTGGCCACATGGCCCTATCGCGAGTCGCAGAGAGGGTGCAAATCCAAACCGATGGCCAGGGTGCGTGATCTATATATCCTGATGGGAAATTCTACTGGCACAAATAATTTTTCTTTTTCCACATAAATTCTCTTCACACACATCATTATAATTTAAAAATTATATTACTTCTTTCCACACACACCAAAAGTTCCCAAATTACCCATCCTTCCATTTCCCTCTTTCTTCCCACACACTTCATTTTCCCTTTCTTCTCACACACAAATCACAACCGGACTTCGCCACATCTCCGGCATCTCGGTTTCTACGGCGTTCCTCCGCTGTTCACAGTGCTCTACACCATCTCATCTTCCAAAGTTAAATATTTCTCTCCACCATTACCATTTCATTCTTCTTTCCCGTTTCTTCTTTATCATTTCATCCACCTTAGATTACCTTTTTATCATGAAAACTTATTATGGGGGATAGATTTGCATTCAATGTAAGCTTTTACAAACAATGGTAGTGTTTTTTTCATGCATCTGAGCTGATTTTAATGTCTCGTCGCAGCAGAAATCGTGACTGTTTAGTACTGTACTTCCGAACATACAACATACATTGGGTACTGTACTTCCGAACATACAATATATGTTCGATACTGTACATCCGAACTCGTGCAATCGGTTCAAACCTGAAAAATCGTACATATCGGGATCTGCAACTCGTTCCAAGCGAGAAAAAATAAAAAAAAAAGTGGTAAAAATGCGAAAAAATAACAAAGAAACGGAGGACGATGGAATGAAAAAAAGGCACCATTTAATAGTTGATTGCTTCCTTCATTGCACTAGAAAGCCTTAAAGATGGAATGAAAAAAGATCAAGTACAAAAAGAAAGAAAGATGAAGGAGATGAAGGAAGATGAGTCGCCATAGAGCAGAAAATGGAGGAAGATGAGTTGTTCAAAACCGTTGTGTGAGGGAAGTGGAGAGTGAGAAGTGGATGGTGAGATGGGTGAAAGAATGAGATAGGGAAGAAGATGAGCGTGTGTATAAAAAGAGAAAATATGTTTTGTGTTTTTGTGGGATAATGGATATTTTGGTCATTTCATAAAGGGGTAAAAATGTAATAAAGAAAAAGCCAAATTCCTTAGGTGGGGAAAGTCAAAATTTGTGTGCCAATAGCAGCACCCATTCTGTATAGAATTAGTGTGAAATTACTTTTTTAAGATGTTTTAATTTACTTGTTTGCCCATTTTCCATAGGTTGTGGTGGTGTTCATCACTGCCCCAGATATGATCATGGTTTGTTAACGTGGCCCACTATTGCCAAAAGAAAACCCATTATAAAATAAAATGGATCGTTCGCTTCCTGACGTTGTGCATCTTTTTGGTGATAATGTTTTCTATGGACAATAACATAATTCAACGGCTGTGAAAAACCAACACCTTTCTTTGTCTTCAACCTAATCATCGATCGATTGCAGACTCGGAGTGCCACCAAATGTGAATTCTACAAGAAAGCCGTCGTATGCTATGGGCGGTTCTACGGAGAGCCTTTGTGTTAGGTTTTGACCCACTTCCAATTCCGAGCTCGGACTAACCCAGACAGCCCTTCAAATGAGAGTGTCCAGTCTAAAACACGTTTGGCACATTATATAGCCTTATAGGTGAGGGTGTTCATGGGCCAGGTCAGACCGGGCTGAGGCATATGCACACATGACCTGACTTTAGAAACACAATCCCATATATGTCCTGAGCCTGAAACGGGCTCATGTACGTAGCCCAGCGCCACCTCAACATTTCAGGCCCCAGGCTTGTCATTTAGTCAAATCAGGCCTAACCTGATTAAAGCTTAATTAGCACTAACAATAAAATAAAATAAAAAGGCAGAGATCTAGAAATTCAAATATAAAACAATCTCAATTCAAATACATCTACATAAATAACAAAAAAACAAAGGAAAATATATTATTCATGTCTAATACAAATATATATATTGACAAAGAAAAATACATTATTCCCCTATATGGCTATATTACTTCCTCCAAGCCCACCCCGAATGTTAAACAGACCCAATTTTTTATCCAGGACTGACTCGAGTACTAAAACCCAAGGCCCAACCTATGCTGGGCCTATGTTGAGCCGGGGTTCACCTGGCCTATGAACACCCTCTAATTATATGAACACCCCTAATTACAGGGATAAAAATGCTTCCCTGAAAAATCCAAGGGAAGAGAATTGAAAATACTAAGGATGGGTTTAATCCGAGTGCAGAATGAAATCCACTACATCGGCCCAAGTAAGAGTTTGGGTCCAGTGATTCAAACCTGAGGGCCTGAATAGCCGATGTCACAGCCATGTATGGTATATCTATCATTTAATATTAGCTAATTCACAAACAGTAGTAAGTGCATTTTTCCATATTTGTTATGCTTATTTATGTAGCTTAAGTATGTTATATTAATAACAATCATATTATACCCTTGTTTAAGCCCAGATCATGACCTTTAATCCAAAGTTTACTATAGTCCTGTTAGATCAAACCTAGTCAGGTATATGTGAGGGTACGAGTCTATATTATAAAAACTCAGATTCAGGTACTCTCACGGCAACCATTTTCATCACTAGCCCATTACTATTGGATGCATGTATCCTTAACATTTATGTTTTCTTTTGTACACCCTTTGATCTTCTCGATGGGAAGATTTATCTTCTCGAAACGATTACTTTCTCCAACGTATAGGAGTTGAATAGACACATGAAGATGCTATAAAATTGAAGAAGCATGCAACTGCATGAGTCCTTGCATTCCTCTTCTCTGTTCTTGGGGGGTTCTCTTTGTTACTTACATTGTTGATTCCAAGCTTTTCTTGGAGTATATTTACTTGTAGCCTCATCCAAATCATTAACTTTGCATTAGTGAAAAAGAAGAGATTCGAGGTTTCCACCTTTTGGGATGTCTGGTAAACTACATGTTTCTTCCTCTACCTTTTTTTTGTTCTTTTTTTTTTTTTTTCTGAAATTGCGAAACTGGTTTGCCTATTGTATCCAACAATTGAATTATGCAATATTTGTTATAAAGGGTGTTAACTGGGGATCGAAGAAATTATCATATGCTGAAGTAGGAATCAGGATTCCATCTCATTGATCATGTATAGCCCACCTCTTCTTGATCCATAGCCCACTCTTCTTGATCCAAGTCATTGATATTAGCCTACTACGTACTCTAATTATAGAGACGATTGTTGTGTTGTTATTGTTGGAATAATATTGTACTGTTTTTATTACGACATATCAACTCAAACCATTTAACTTTGTGAATGAATCCTACCAATGGATCTAATTTGGATTAGGTCCTTTGCATAATTAAATGTGATCATTCCAACAAACTCTATTGTAGTTTATAATATTGGAATCTCAAGGAGCAATGACAATATTTTGAAAACTTTTGCAATTGGTGGTGTCTATAACTCGTCCTTTGTAAATCTTTAGCCCTTTCTTTTAATGAATCATCCTCTCCAGAAAAAAAAATCCCTTTTAGTTTATATATGATGGTACTTCCTCTTAAGTCATTCTTCTCAGCCTCATCATCAAAGCACATATATCCATCCATCTTCATGCATCTGCTTCTGTAGGTCTGATATTCAAATGCAAAAGTCTTATTTTTATTGACTCCCAATTCTTTCCTCCGTGTTATATTGAATTTCTCAAAATAACCCTTGTGTTTGATCATCAGGCATGAAGGTTTTGTTGGGTGAGGAGGAGAGGAGACCTTATAACAGTCATATCGTGACAAGGCAAGTGATCCTAGTAAATTTCATCAAAGGGTAAGAAAGTTCTTGTTTTTTAACAACATCACAACATGCCTTAAAACGGAGGAAATAATGTTATATAGGCTCTTTGGATGATGCTAGTTGTTTGGCTAATATCAAGTTCTTTAATTTTTTATCAACCAAAACAAAAGGTAAGTATTTTTTCTTTTGCATTCCGTGAAATGCTTAACAACTAGGTCAAGATGACCCATAAAAGGTTAGTTGATGGTGTAATCCATTTAATAAAAGAAACTCAAATCCATTCAATAAGAAAGAAATTGCATGTGACCCATTAAAAATTGTAAACACTAAACATGGGTGCATAACTTAGTTTAGGTTATAACAATATTTGATGCTATGCACATTACTGTATTATATTAATTAATTACAGAAAGTGCGTGTAATGAGTATTCTATGACCAAGTTTATAATATATTAGTATCATGGTTAGACAAAAATCATATTTAATTATTTATGCAAGATTTATGAATAATGGCACGATACTGTATAAAATATGCATTTTCTTCTCTCTTACATTTGTATATACATGTTCAAAGATTTTTAAAGTAGTGAAATAACCAATCATTTGGAAAAGTACTCATCAGAGAATTTCTGAAATATTAGAAGAAGGCTAAAGAAATAAGTTACTTATTATTTTTTAGTGTCATCAGTTGAGTGTCAACATAGAAGTGATTTAAATGTTTTTTTTTTTCTGGTGCATACTTTTTTTTTTTCAATATTTTCGATTTTTTGATGATTCGAAATTTGTTTTCCTATATATATAATCAGACATTTTATTAACTATCACATTTAGTGTTTTTTAATTTAATTTTTGGTCATCTATCTTTATTATGTTAGGTAGTTTTGATATGATTTTGTTGATAAATGATAATTAATCTATTTTGATTCTTTGGTTATCATTTCAAGTAAAAGAACAAATATGATTAATTCCAAGGTTACTACTATTTTTTATTAATGATTTACCAATATTGCATAAAATACATTTATTAAAAAACCATTTATAATAATTATATTCTTTAAAAATAAAGAATAGTATTATACAAAAGACTAAAACATGAACCAAAATCTTACAAGAGCAGGAATGGTTAAAGAATATTAAATTTCTGTTAGTCTTAAAATATAAAAAATATCTTGAAAATCAAAATTGGGAGGAAACAACCAATTAAATTGGAAGATTATGCTATAAAAAAAATAATTGAGAGAAAATGATCATTATGCCAAAAGGTGGTTCTCTCTCTCAAACCAAATTACAGGCAATACCTTGTGCTTGCCTACCTAAAAAGAATTAGGGATGTTTGGACGGAGGTCCCTCAACCATGACTTTATGACAAACAGTCCACAATTTAAACTTATGCAGCCAAAGGCCCCTCTCACACTTTCTCACACATGAAATGTCTAATTTATCATTTCTTTAAATCGTATCCCATGATTGGTGAGATATCCCATTAATAATGGTCAACTACCATTTAATTGACCACGATCAATGAAATTCCATTAATGAGATTTTCAAATAAATTCTAAAAAGGAACAAATAAATTTAAAAATATTGTAAATAAATTTAAAAAACGCAATAATTTAAAAAAACAAAATAAATTTAAAAAAGCAATAAATTTCAAAAGAACGCAGATAAATTTAAAAAGATGCAAATACATTTCAAAAGATACAAATAACTTTCAGAAAATATAAATAAATTTCAAAAAACTCAAATAAATTTCAAAAGATCCAAAGAAAATTCAAAAAATGAAAATAAATTTCAAAAGACACAAATTAATTTCAAAAGATGCAAATAAAATTAAAAAACGCAAACACATTTGCCAAAACTGAGATAAATAAATTTTCCAAAATTTTAAAAAATTTGTCAGAAACTCAAGTATTTTTGCCAAAACTTAGTTAAATTTATTTCAAAAAATACAAATAAATTTGAAAATATGCAAAAAAATTTCAAAAGACGCAAATAAAATTAAAAAACGCAAATAGATTTCAAAAAAAGTAAATAAATTTGACAAAAACTCAGATAAATTTAACAAAAATTCAAATAAATTTGAGTAAAACTAAGATAAATTTGACAAAAACTCAGATAAACTTTACAAAAACTCATACATCACCAAACTTGGCTTCCCACTCAAATGACTTCAATGCCCGAATTGCGAAATCCAACCCCTTATTCGCGCTCTCCCCCGACGCGATCATTTTTTTATCATCGGTGGGCCACACAATCTCGGCAGATAATGGAGAAGGGTTGGCGGTTCGCCTCTGCTAGAGAAAACAATGGTAACATACCGTTGGTTCAAATTTCCGCAGCTGAAAATTAGGCGGAAGAGAAGCTTCAAGAGCCTAATGTTGAAGAGATAGCCGTCAATAGTGTCGTGCTTCGTGATCGGGTCACGAAATCTGACACGGTCGTCGTACATGGTGCGGTCGATTCCCTGTCAATGGTGTTGTGCTTCGCGATCGGGTCACGGAATAAAATGTTTAACCATCTATCAATCCTTTTTTTATCATGCCCATTACATAGAACTTGACCAATACACACTTTGAAGTGGGACCTACTAAATAAAGAATAAAGAAGATCCTATAAACCTTACCATGCATAAAAAAAAAAAAAAAAAAAAGCTTTATAATAATCAAACAACTTGCCAAACCTTGCACTTGTGCATCTACACGGGGCCACCCCTCCATACCCTCCAAAATGTAGACGGCCATTAACTTGTTCACTAAATGATTCTTATGTTCGCAATTGATTTTAAATAACTTACATTCATTTATTGAAACTAAGGGGATCTCACTTTTAGATTAACCATTTAATTTAATTATTTGTCAGCTCTTTTTAAGATTTGGATCAACTTAGATGGGTAAGGCTTTTTTCATCTGTCAAATTTTTTTGAGGATTTTACGAGAAAAATCCCAAAATATAGTCATTTATCCCAAAAGGTCATCGCAAATTATGTAGCACTAATGAGGTCCATCAAGCCTTATTTCCCTTTTTTTTTTTTTTTCAATTTTGATAGGAGCGACGATAGCGTCGCTTGTCAGAGCATCTCCTAATGTCTAGTGTCGCCTAATGTCTGCTTCTCCCTCTCCTCCACACCATCAGCGGGAGACCAGCGACTTGAGACTTGAGACCTTTCAAAGAAAATAAAAACAGAAACTAAAAAACCGAGGCTTGAAAAAACGGGAATTGACTCTAAAATCCCTCTAAAAATCTAATACTACCCGTCTCTTCACCACAACGCCTACGCCCAGCCACTACCAGCTCAAAAAAGCACCCGAACCACTTTCCTTTTCCGCCTCCACTTTTTATAGGGCCGCTCTCTATCACCAACTTCAACAGATCTGCTCCTTCCATCAAAATAGTCAAATCAATTTCCACCCTATTCAATAGGTACTCATGTCGAGATCCAATCCAACTTCTCCTTGAGAAGGAAGGCTGATTGCAGTGAAAGTTTTGTTTCATAAATCAATCATTTTGTGTTTTAATAAGCAACTTTTTCATATCAGAATTCGTTGTTTGGTTTTTCTTGGATTTTAAAATTCTGCAACTCTGTTTTCTTTGAAAAGATTGTATTTTTGAGTGTAATAATTTAAAACCCATTGCTAGATTCGACAGGATCTGAGCATGCGAACCATGGAAATGCTAGTTACGATCTCTGAATCGAATAGTTAGATGCATAAATCTGGTTGTTTCAAGTGTGAATTCCCAAACACTTACAAATAAAAAAAAAAAAAAAAACTTTTCAAAACTCTTTCAAAGGGTTTGTTTGGATGACCAGAAAAGGGAAACCATTTACTATTTCAAATTTTTTACAGCATCGTCCTCCTGTATTAGGCGACGCTAGACATTAGGAGATGCTCCGATGAGCGGCACTAGTGTTGCCCTCGTCAGATACGAGCATGCTAGACATTAGGAGATGTTCTGATGAGCGACGCTAGTGTCGCCCTCGTCAGACATGAGCGGCGCTAGCGTCGCTCCTATCAAAGTTGAAAAAAAAAAAGAAAATAAGACTTGACGGACCTCATTAGTGCTACACAATTTGTGAAGACCTTTCGGGATAAATTGCTAAATTTTGGAATTTTTCTCCCGTAAAATCCTCAAAATTTTTTAATGATGTTTTTATATCCTGGCACAACTTAGATTGGTAGAGTTCTTAATCGTCTGTCTTTCTTTTTAATACATTTTTAATATCCTAGGCACCTTTTGTCATTGATAGGTGTAAGATTTTAATGCCATTTTTTTTCTCTCCAATTATTTATACTAATATAAAATTATCTAATTTTAATAAATAAAAAAAAATTATTAGGGCCCAAGCTAAGCACAGGTGTGGAGCCTAAAAGTTTGCTTTGACAAAATCTTATGATGGAATTGATTAGGCTTTTTTGTGGAAGTTTGTTTACTGGTATTTAAGATCCATGGTTCAGATGTACACGAGAATGATAATATAATTTTCTTTTTCTTAATTTCTGAATCGATTCATCTACACTAGGATGCTCAAAAGAATGATGGCATCTTTGGTTTAATTTGTACCTTATTTCTTTACAGGAAAGTGAAAACTAATTAAAGGATTGATTTCCTTTATTTATTGATTTTACTTCATTATTTTTCGTTTTCTTTTCAAGGGACTCATCCCAGCCACACTCACACTCCACATGATGTACCTAACAGATTGATCCCCAGCCGGGTATTGATGTATTTGTAGGAAAATGGACGCATTTTATTTTTATCATTTTTTTTCCTTCTTTGAATGTTATCTTTTTTTTCTTGGCTTCCATCCAAAATTTTCTCTTTTTTAGTAGGGACTTTCAACTCATGTATTTTTTCAATTAACAAAGATTTTATAGGTGTGATATTACAAGATTCTCATTATTATTTTTCATGATAATTTCTTTCTTTTACCATAAAATCTTAAGATCTTTTTCCACTTTATTTTCTTCTAAAAATTCTCAAAAATAATAATAGTGGATTATTCTTTTATAATTTTAATTATTATAATAATTTATTATATCTTTGTTTTGGCCCGGGCTAAGCACGGGCCTTTGTTTCTAGTCTTTAAGTAAAATAAATAGGTCTAGGTGGCATTTGGTAAGTATATATATTCTACTTAAATTTGATTAGCTCAGTTGGTCTAGAACCACGGTTTGCACCCGGAGGTTGTAGGTTCGAAACTGCAGTACCACATTAGGACTGCAGGAGAGTTTACTAGTCTTTTCTTTGTACTCGGAAGGATTAGTCAAGCCCAAAGGGTTGGGAACCCTCCGATAGCAAAAAAAAAAAAAAAAAACTTAAATTTGATTTATAAAAAGTAAAGAATGAGACTAGACTATTTAAGAAATATATGAAAGTTCATCCATAAATTTTTTTGGGCTATGATGGAATAATGAGGGCATGGGAGCAGATTTTGAAACAAGAAACAAAAGCCCAAAAGTATAATGACTAAAATGGATTTTGACATGTTTGCCCTTGCCTTTGAGTGGCTACCTACACACTGCAAACTGCTCTTTACACACTGCATTAAAAAAAAAATAAAAAAAAATCCCTAAACTACCCCTTGCCCTCTCCTTCCCTCTCTCCCTGCTTGTTGCCGTCTACTTCCCGCCCACCCTCTCCCGTTCCTGTCCTCTCCCTCTCCCTCTCCCTCTTCCTCTCCTTCTCCCTCTCTATTTCAATCTATTTCCCTCTCATTGTCGCCAAACGAATCAGATTTGTCGATTTCAATGGCAATCTTTTTTTTTTTTTTACATCAAAAGCATTTGCTTCTTCTCCATTTGCTTGTCCACCGTGAGAGGGAGAGAGGAAGGGGAGTGGGTGACCGGGCGGCGGTCGGTGACGAGTAGGGAGAGGGAAATAAAGAGGGAGAAGGAGAGGAAAAGGAAGAGGGAGGGCGGGCGGTGGCCACATGTGTCGCCGAATGAATAAGATTCGCCGATTTCAATGGCAATTTTTTTATTATTTATTTTTTTTATTTTTTATTTATTTTTTACATCCAAAGCATTTGCTTGTCCACCGTGAGAGAGAGATAGGAAGGGAAGTGGGTGATCGGGCGGCGGTTGGCGACAAATGGGGAGAGGGAAATAGAGAGGGAGAAGGAGAGGAAGAGGAAAAGGGATAATGAGAGAGGATGCGCGAGCAGCAGGCGGCGACGAGTAGGGTTTAGGGTTCAGCAGGGAGAGAGAAATAGCGAGGGAAATAGAGAGGAGAGAGAGGAGAGGAGAGAAAGGAGAGAGGGCGGGCGGGCGGTAGACGGCAACGAGCAGAAAGAGAGAGGGAAAGAGAGGGCAAGGGGTAGTTTAGGAAATTTTTTTATTTTTTATTTTATATGGAGTGTGTAGTGAGCAGTTTGCAGTCTAGGTAACCACTCTCGTGTAATATATTTTCTGATGACACCCTTGCCCAATGCCCAAGCTCACCCAAAAGAAGCTCGGTATCCCTCTTGGAAATTCCCTACAGAGCCCTCCTCTTCTCCTCTTCTTCAAGCCGCTTTCACTGTTCAGGTACTACTCTCTCTCTCTCTCTCTCTCTCTCTCTCTCTCGTGTGTGTTTGCAGAATTGTTGCTGTTATTATTATTGTTATGGTCGTCGTTGTCGAACCCTCTCGTGCGCATGTTGCTGGGTTGTTACTATTGCAAGTGGCTATGAGAGTATAGCGGTGGGTGAGAAGAAGAGAGAAACTTTGGGTTATTTTGGTCGAGAGAGAAACGGGCGAGCAAGTGGGTTGTGTTGGGTTGGATTGCAGAGATGATGAGGGGTGTACGAGTCTGTTGCAGCAGCAGTCAAGGCTAGGGTTAAGTTTCGAGAGCCTGGGTTCTGTGGGTCGTGTGTGGGGCTTGGGTTAAGCATGGTTTGCAGGTGGGTGAGATGGTTGGAAACGAGGGGAGTGAATATGTGAATAACATGTTGAAGAGAACCAAGAAACCAATTGAAGAAAGCTTGAAATGCTGACAATTTGGCTCCTTTGAAGCTAATTCAATGGGGTTTATAGGTTTAGAGTTTTAGTTGTTGGAATAGGGCAAGGTAGAAAATTTTATAAGAATCAAACAAGTTAAAAGGAAAAACAGTCAACATTCTAGTATGATGCTCACGCGCAGTGAGCTCATGACTATGGAATTTTTTAATTTGGGGTTCAGATTTGGAATTACAGCATTTGGGGGTCCTAAATATCTAATGTGCAACAATAAATTACATGTATATGTTGTGTAGATAATAAATAACACATACATGGCTAATGAATCAAAATATAGTTGACTAGCACTTTTGTGTGTTTGTGCAACATCTATTGCTGGAATTTTTTTTTTTTTTTGGGTTATTGCAGAGCCCTTTCATGTGTATGGATTATTGGATTTCATATATTTTAGGTTTTTTATTTGATTTCATTCCGGAAATGCTTTGTTTGATATTTGTAAAGATCATAGGATGGGTTTTCGGGTTTTTGTTTGATCTTTAAAATGCTTGGTTGCCCACCCAATCAACCACACCATCTGTATGGTGATTTCTGTTTGAGGCTGGTCATGAATGGTTTTGCACCAAATATGTATCAATGCTTCACATTACAGTTGAGGAAAAAACTCCGTATACTTTTATTTTTAACTCCTCAAAATCTAGAGTGGCAAGTTGATCATGACCTCCTTTTTAAGGAAAAAGTTCTGTGTCAGTTGCATTAGGCAATGTAAGGAGAGAGACTCTGATTTTGTATTAGGCCATGTAGATACTTTAACAAGAAAGGACATTAGATAAAGCCAAATACTTTAATCTTCTTCTGCTTTTATAGTGCTATCATTACTTGGTGAGGTAGAAGCCTTCCCTCACATGTCAGCCCACACAGTTGAAATTTGCTTGAAATCCTGTCTTTACAGTGTACAGACTCGATTTAGGTATTTTCAAGCAATGTTGTGCTAAAACATGGGTACGTAATGGATTATTGCTATCAGGTCAACGCCATTTGCAGCTGTCCTTTGTGTGAGCTAGCACAAATTGGGATGCATTCTTACTCCAAGCAGCTGTGATTTTAGATGAATTTTGAAATTTGTATAATTGAAGGTGATGAAAGCTAAGCTTGGTAAAACTGCGAGAAATTTGGTTATAACTAGTTTTGACCATTTTCTGTAACTAGGTTTGACCATTTGGTCATATCTAAACTTGCTCATTGTAACTAGAAAATTGCAATGCCATTCTATGCAGAGTCATTTTTATTTTGTTGTCTCTGTAGATGCCAACTATAAATGTAATGTAAATAGAGGGCTTAAATGGGATTCATAGTAAATGAGGAAAGTGATGTAGCTGAGAAGGAATAGAAAATTGCAAAATTGGCTACCTTCTATACATGGTTATGTTATACAACATGTTCTAATTGACCACGCTGGAAGAGGACATTGGTGAGAGAACTAAACAACACTGCGTGTATGGTGCATGGTGTGTTTGCAAATTCCTGAACTAAACTCATTAGATTATAATGCACTTACCAGTCATATAATAGATTACGAAGTAGTAATCTATTCTTATCTTGCAAAATACTCGACTACAAGGTCGTGTTGCTGTAGCTCATCATATTGGTGCTATGGCCTAGTTTGTTATTTGATTGTTTAGAACATTTTAGCTTATATGTCTCCATTTACAGTTTCATTTGCACAAATCAGTTCTTAGCTTACAGGTTTCCATTTGGTTCTATGTTTGTGTGGGTTCTATTCTTATCTTGCAAATACTCGACTACAAGGTCATGTTGCTGTCGCTCATCATATTGAAGTTATGGCCTAGTTTGTTATCTGATTTTTTACAACATTTTAGCTTGTATGTGTCCATTTTCAGTTTCATTTGCACAAATCAGTTCTTAATTTGCGTGTTTTCATTGGGTTCTATGTTTGTGTGGGTTCTCAAAGCACATGACTGTAGAAGTTAAATAATGAACAGCGGGCCCCAACAACACGACTTTGGTCCCACTTTAAAGTAGTTGTTGGTTCATCATGCATAGAGACCCCTTTAGCTATCTTTATGTATTATTGTAAATAATAGTATCATTATTACTATTAAGTATCAATGTTCTCTTCAACCATTTTGATGAAAAGTATGTACTTGTAATGTGTCAATATGGCGAGAAACCAGTTTATTTCCAAAGAAACGAGGAAATAATCTCCTTTTGAATGAGACAATTAATAACCAATTAACCACTGCAGTGGGCACTTTTCAATAAAGGCCTAATAGAAACATTCAACATTCCATATGCATAACCCATCCACAATCAGATGGAACTAAATTTTTTTTCATATCTGTGGTGTGCATGTGATGGATCCATCGAACATTGTACTTATAATTATTTTATAGAATAGGAATTGCCACTTCTTTCATTGATAATTTCTTTTTCAGCACATGTAAGATATCATGATATTATTCATCCTCCATTACCGAAGTCTATTAATTCTTGACACATGTGAAACATTTGTGAGAGTTTTTCTAGATCCACATGAAGCGACATGTACCAGCATGAATGCATAATTACAGATCCAATGTGTGTGAAAAAGATGAAGCCAACTAAGGTGTTAGAATACCTGGCCAAAACTCAAGTTATTCCAATAATTAGGTGAGCCACACATGTGGCATAGATGAATAGCTATTGGAGAAACTATACTGCAGAACTAGGTTTGAAATGTTACCAAAGCGCTACCTCCCACGAACATAACAAACAAAAGCTATGAAATATTCATGAAGATTGCAACATATAATTAAAATACCACTAAATAAAAAAGGAAAAGGAAAAAAAAAAAAAAAAAACTCAAAAAATCAGATTCAGCCCCGCCAAATCAAAACCTGTAAATATGAAATGGGTATGTTGATATGGACGCGATTTTTCATATGGGTGTCATGCCTCACCAACCCTAAGTGCTTGAACAAAGGAAAAAGGAGATCTCAAACTGTAATTTATGTAATCAATCACAAAAAAGAAAGGTTTTCTACCCTATCTATTATACATCAGAAACCCTAACGCTTATCTCGAAACCTGCAACTGTGAAAAGATTAGAAAGAACGCTATGTAGTAGATGAGAAGAAAAAGGGTAAATCAAAGAACTAAGGAATTCAATGAAGAAAGAATTTATGGAGAAGAAGAGTACCTTTGAAGCAGACTTGATTTTGCAGGAATTGAGGTTGGATTTCAGATGCCCAGGAACACGACTGAAAAACCGGTTTTTCGAGGGAAAATGAGAAAGGGCAATATAGGTGGGGCCCACTATGTGAAAGAGCTTCAATGGATTCGATATCAACCATTCATTTTAATTTAATTTGCGGTTGAGTACTACTCTTTTTCTAGTTGTGAAAAGCACCCTTTGCAACATTGATGTTTCTGATACTTACCCTACCTTTTTCATAAATATTTAAATAACCCGATTAATGTTTCTGAATAGTTACCCTACCTTTTTCATAAATATTTAAATAACCCCATTAGTCGGGACATCCCAAAGACTAATATGCCCTTGACTTGAAATGTTGTTCGTCTATAAGCCATTGCATTTTTCTATATTTATAGAAAAAACCCTTATATTGTTTTTTGTATAATGAACACACGCCCCCTCCCCCTCCCCCTCCCAATTTGTCAAGTACTTTAATACCTTCCCCTTTACCTGTTTATACATAATTCCTAATGATCAAGCACTATGTCTATCATGATTGCCTTGCTTTTGTCCATCTAACCCTTAATGAATCAAGTTTAGTAATAAACTTCCCAACTTTCCTTAAATGCTCAGATGCAACTTAATGACCAATCTTTGAGTAATATTGGTTTTGCACTTTTCTATGAAACTAACTTGCCAATATCCAGATTGAGAAAACTTGCCTTGTGTTGGACTTTGGTTAATTCATTACTATTTCTTTTACTCATTGTTCCTGATTGAAGCAAATGCTATGTTGAATGAACTATACTAAGTGCATAAATGAGTTTTCCTATGCATACCATTGTTCACTTAGAATTAAATGGCCAATATTATAATTGCAAAAATCTAAGCTTGATTTTGAACCTTTCACCCCCTAGCTCTTCTAATACATGTCTTTGCCATCGGAATATTGAGTACATAATATGCACTCAATACTGAATATTATGTCCATGATTAGTAATATTGATAGTTAATAGTAATAATGATACGATTATTTATAATAATACAGAAAGATAGCACAAGGGATCTCTCTGCGTGATGAATTGATGACTACTTTAAAGTGGGACCTGTGTCATCTTGTTGGGGCCTGCTGGTTCTATCAAATAAAAGATGGGTTTGCAGATTAGGTTCATGCCAATTCAGCCCCATTAAAAGTTGCTCGACTTTGTTATGTGGTTGTATAAAAGCCATACTGGTGTTACTACTTGCACAGGTTTTATTTTCTGTTAACATGATGCAGGATGAAGTTAACATTATAATAACTGACATTTTTTTGGGAACCATGGTTTAGAGAAGTATTTGTTATTCTAATATGAATGTAGCCTTCTATATCTATATCACTGAGTAGGTGATTTCTACATTATTTTCCCCCTTCCACATAGATTGCATATAAAAATGGATGGTGAGGAGTTGACTGCACAAGAAACTGCTCTTTATGATCGCCAAATTCGCGTATGGGGTGTTGATGCTCAAAGAAGGTATGGTTTGGGTTTTTACTTGAATTGGTTTGAGATCTATGGCATTCATGTATATCAGGAAGGCTTCTTGATTTCCTTCATTCCTTATGAAAATGAGCTTATTCAAATTTTCATCGATGCTAAAAAAAAGATCTTTAACTTCTTAGCTGTTGTAGATCCCAAAAAAATAAAATTATCTCCCATATATGAGTTCTGGATGTGTCACGTCCTGAAACCCGGAGATCTTTGAAATCTGTGTCGCAACTCATATTGTGTCACATTCCCATTCATGAATCAACTAATTAAAGCGAAATAAGGAATTAGGCAATTCTATTAAATTAAAAATGCATAATATTAAGGTCTGAAAGTCCAAATTAATCACTAACAATGCCAACTGTTCTCAAATAAAACCCCTACAATACAAAATGTTAAACTGTAGTAAAATATATAAAATGAATTAATCATAATGATGAATCTGGTTCTCTTTTATCTCTAGTTGACTCTGTCGCTCAAGTGCGCATCCCCAAGTCTATTATTTGTCGATTCTGAAATGCCCACTATCAGTGATAAATAGGATAGAGAAGCTGCGAAGGGACTTTCTGTGGCAAGGGAGGTGTGAGGAAAGAACGTTCCATCTAGTGGGTTGGTCTTTGGTTTGTTTATCCAAGACGGAAGGAGGTTTGGATATCAAATCCCTAAGAGGCATGAATGAAGCATTGTTAGGGAAATGACTATGGAGGCTGGGGGATAAATCAGAAGGCCTATGGAGGAAGGTGTTGATGGCCAAATATGGCAATCAAAGGGATGGCTGGGAAACTAAAGGCTGCAGGTATAAATTCTCACCGATGTGGAAAGGCATCATATCTGTTAAGGAGAAGTTTATGCAAAACATCAAGTATTAGGTGCGTTCGGGAGAGAAGATTCTATTTTGGAAAGATACATGGATAGGGGAGTGCCCGCTAGCAAAGAAATTTCCAGATCTGTTTAAATGTTCTTTGTTGAAGGAAGCAATGGTTGAAAGTAATATTGAAAACGACACTAATAGGGAGGTGATATGGTGCCCCATTTTCGGAGAAATCTGAGGGACATTGAGGAAAGGCAGTTTCTGTCCCTTATGAACCTTCTTAGGGATGTGCTTATCCCTGAAGAAGGAGAGGATGCTAGGATCTGGATAGCCTTGAAAGACGGTTCATTCTCCGTCTCATCATTTTATTCGGCGAGAGAAGATTCTATTTTGGAAAGATACATGGATAGGGGAGTGCACGCTAGCAAAGAAATTTCCAGATCTGTTTAAATGTTCTTTGGTGAAGGAAGCAATGGTTGAAAGTAATTTTGAAAACGGCACTAATAGGGAGGTGATATGATGCCCCATTTTCCGGAGAGATCCGAGGGACATTGAGGAAAGGCAGTTTCTCTTCCTTATGAACCTTCTTAGGGATGTGCTTGTCCGTGAAGAAGGAGAGGATGCTAGGATCTGGATAGCCTCAAAAGACCGTTTATTCTCCGTCTCATCATTTTATTCGGCCATTTCCAAAAGGATAGAGAGTAGATCCCATATAGCGAATATTTGGAAGTGAAAGGCCCCACCAAGAATTGTGGTCTTTGGTTGGTTAGTTCTCCAAGGTCGAATTCTTACTATGGATAACCTTAAACGGAGAGGGAAGATAGTGGTCAATGCATGCTCTATGTGTTTGGAAGATGAGGAAACAATAGATCACCTCCTCTTAAGGTGCAACATTGTTGTGAAGATTTGGAATACTGTAATCAGCTGGTTTGTTTGCAGTTGGGTCTTCCCAAAGAATGTTCAGGATCTGTTTATGGCTTGGAAATCACCCTTTGAGTCACATAAGGGGAAAGAGATGTGGAAGCTATCTTTTCTTGCAATGATTTGGCATATATGGAAGGAGAGGAACACTAGATGTTTTGAAGGAGTCGCAACGAATGGAGACTCAGTCTCAATGGGTCTTAATAATTTTCAGAGATTATTCTGTCGACCAAATCATGTTCAATTGGAAGGATGTGGTTGTTTTGTAGGCATGTTTTGGGGGCTTTCTTGCAATCATGTAAATTTCATTCTAGCTTGTGTGTTTAGGAGGGTCTGAGTAGCTCGATCCCTGCTTCCTGAGGGGTCGGGGTTGTTCTTTTTTTTCAGTATAAGCCTCTTGTACTGTTCGCTTGTTTAATGATATTAAGTATTAAAAAAAAAAAAAAAAAAAAAAAAAAACCTCTTGATCCTCACGGTATTCCTCAGTCTCTAAGTTCTGGATACCTTGATTGGGGCAAATTCACAAAAATATCAGTGCAATTGAGTGAGTAGATAATCTAATCTAGTTGTGGAGAAAACAACAAATTAGATAGAATTACACAACAATTTAAAATAACATCCAAGTCCCAAGATCTAAAGGTCTCACACATGGGCAAGTCAAGGTCAATCGGGTCACATCTATGGACAACCTCCTAACCACTAGATAATAGAGGCCCAAATTCATGCTCCACATATGCCACATATAACAAAATAGTTTCTCAAAATTCATCTTTGTACATCGCAAAATAATTTCTTTTTAGCTGAAATAAAATTGACCTTGACCACACGGTCCAAAATTAACAAAATGGTACCTGCAAAATTAATTCTCCCAAACAATCCAAAGCCAACAAACATACCTCCTGGAATTGGTCATTTGTATGGGGACGTCATCCCATACAGTGATTTAGGGGTGTCCAAAGGGTTCTTCCAAAACCTGATGTAGGCCCTAGGATTAGGGCTTGCGTGGGTGCCGAAACACGTGTCCGCAGACACCTCAAATCGTCTCCACAGAGACTTCAACATGAGGATGCGCCTCTCCGAGGGAAGAAGCCCGCGATAATTCTATTCAATAACCAAGTATGAGATTTCCATCTCTACAATGCCATATATATATATATATATATAAAACAAAACTTAGAGCCTAAGAAATCTAGTTAAACTAGGAAACCAAATAAGTTGCTAACCAAATCCTAATTACAATTCTTTAAATAAAATTAGTAATCTGCTAATAAAAATAAAACATCCCTAAACTATTTTGGGCGGAGAAACTCTGGGGACAGACGTTTGTAGACAAACGGCAGACAGACGCTTAATTTAATAAAAAAAAAAGAAAAAAAATTGAAATCAAAACGTCTGTCTTCGTCTGGTGTAGTGAACCGGTCTCCCTCGAACCCTTCGTCCATCTCCCTCGAACCCAGTAAGCAAGCTCCCTCGAACCATCTCATTCCTTTCCCCTTTTCCAACAGAGAGATATGGAGAGAGCGCACATAGTCCTTTTCCCCTTCATGGCCCAAGGCCATCTCATTCCTTTCCTATCCTTAGCCAGACTCCTTGAGCAGAGAACTAGTCACACCATCACCATCCTTAACACCCCTCTCAACATCCTCACCCTCCAATCCACTCTCCCTCCAGATTCCACCATCCGTCTCGCATCTCTCCCTTTCAAAGGCCCAGATCAAAGCCTCCCTCCCAACTCTGAAAACATAGATGCCCTCCCTTACCTTCTCGTCCTCCACCTATGTGAAGCCTCTCGGTCCCTCAAGCCCTCCTTCCACGGCTTCATCTCCTCCATGGATCCCCTTCCCCTCTGCATCATCTCCGACGTCTTCTTCGGATGGACGGTCGAGATTGCAAACCAGCTCGGCATCTTCCACTCCTTCTTCCTCTCTAGCGGCGGGTACGACATAGCCGTATACTTCTCTCTATGGCTCAACCTCCCCCACTCCTGCACCGACTCGGACGAGTTCTTGCTCCCTGATTTTCCCGAGGCGGGGGCCAGCCACCGATCCCAGCTCTCCAACCAACTCAAATCGGCCAACGGCTTGGATCCATGGTTGCTTTTCTTGCAACAGGAGCTCTCGCTTTGCTTGGGCTCTGATGGGTTTCTCTTCAATACTGTGGAGGAGTTGGAGAAGACCGGGTTGGGGTATTTCAGGAGGAAGAGGAAGACGAACCGGCCGTGTTGAGCTATTGGGCCGTTGAAGAGCGAAGGGCGTGGGAGGAAGAAGTCCGGGGTTTCTACTGACGATTGCGTTTCGTGGTTGAATCTCCACCGTCCGTCTTCCGTTCTGCTTCGTGTCTTTCGGATCGCAGAACACCATTTCAGCATCTCAGATGATGGAATTGGCAATGGGTTTGGTTGCGATGAGGAGCCGGTGAGGGTGCGATGCTTTCGCTCTGCAAGCGGGAAAGCCAAGGGAAGAAATGCAATAAGTGAGCCAAAATTGAAATTTCCCTCTTTTTCTGGTTTTTTTTTTTTTTTTTTAATACGATGCCACCTCAGCCGTCTGCCTACAGACGTCTGTCTGTAGACTTTTTCTTCTTGGCGGGACCACTTATGGCCTGTTCTGTTCTGCATCAAAACCACTAAGTCATCCTAACTTATTGTTCGTCCAAATTCCTAATAATAAACATCTCTTCAAAATCTGGCATTCAACATGTTCTCAATGTCTGTAATGGGTAAGTCTCCATAATCAACCCCTCTCAAATTACATGGATTTAATATGCCCTAATCTGAATCAAAATTGGTATCGGAGGTGAGTGGTCAATTACTTAACTCATCCTCTACAGATTTGAGGTCGTGCACTTACAAGAGTAACACAACATATACACATTCCAATCTCAGAAGCTATCACACATAAGTAATAACATACTTTAATCTCAATAATATCAAAAGAAATAAGGTAGCCATAAGGTAGCCGAAATAAAATCAGCAGGTGTTAACCAATCAGTGTTCATTCATTCAAACTTCTGATTCACTGGCTACTACAATAAATTCTGAATTTCTGTAGGATATCAATACTACAACATAAAACAGTAGCATTCAGCCAACATCCAGCTCTTATTAGGATTCGACCTTGGCCTACATAGTACATACAGTCCTACTATGGTTTCAATTTCAGATTTAGTGTACAGATATGTATGAACACAATTTTTCTATGGTTCAGATTATATCCACTCTGAGTATTAGACTCACAATAAGGCTATGATCATCAAGAATGAAGAGTCAAAGCATAACCGTATAGGAATTCTAAAAATATAGCTTGACAGGTTGTAAAACGACAATGATTTCTATACAAATCAGTTCGGTCCACCTCCAAAAAGTCCATATGTTGGGGTTTAACCCAGTTCAACCCACCTAAACTCCATGTGGGAGTTCAGCCACAACATTAACCCCCGAAGATACCTACCAAACAATTCAGCCAGCCCCAACATTCAGATTTGGGTTCAGTTCATCAAAATCCCCAAGTTGGGGTTTGGCCAAGGGCTAAACCCCACCAGACGTGTTCAACTAGCCTGAATCACCTCAAACCATCATTCATCCAGCCCCAAAGCATTATAAACACAATTGACCAGCTCATATCCACAACTACCACAGTCGGCCAACATAAAAAATCATTCAAACCAACATGCAGTGCATCCATTATCATTACATCACATATCTATGGCAGTTTTGACTTTAGAGTTCTAATTACAAGAAGAAATCCTAAAACACAAGTAGATTTGAGATTTCTACTCACCTAAGTAGTGAACAGTCACCCTAGCTATGTGAGGGAAGCTATGGGTAATTCGAAAAAGGCTCGCACTGCTGGTTCTCTTCTTCTCCTTGTCTCTCTTCTAGGGTTTGCCAATCTCTTGTCCAAAACTAGGGTTTGGAGTTGGGGAAAACAAGAAGAGAGTAAGAGAGGGAGAGAAGGTAGTTGGATAGGGTCATGGCTTCACATGATGGGTTTTTATTCCACTATAGGTTGGCAATGCACTTTGGATGCAAATAGGACTTAGATGCTTCATGAGACACATGCGCACAACACAAATCCAATCAGGATTTGTGTGCAAACCTAAGATCCCCGTAGTCGACTTCCCTTCGTGTTATAGCATGGGTCCTACCTATTGTAACTATGCTACAATTAAAACTAAACTCCTACGGGCCCCATCTCCATCTACTACTCTCAAAGCATTAGGGTCTCATCAATTAAAAGACTATTATCTATCCTGCAAAGGGTACCACAAGGTTCCCACTTGGATTAGATAAATATGGGTTGAGCCACTGGGCCCTACTCAAAACCCTCTTAAGCCATTACCTAACACAGATCTTACCTTGTGGGGTCCCTATGATCTCCTACCCAAATCTGAAAAATTATGGGTTCCACAATAATTAGGTATACACATACTTCTATCCTATTCAAGAATATCCAAGGGAATTAAATACAGAAAAATAATAAATTAATAATTTGTCCCCTAAACACTCTCAGGGGTATTACAGGATGCTTGTTTAAAATCCATCACCTTCTGTTTCGTGGGTCATGCTGATTGTTTTTCTTTTTTTTAACTGTTCTAGTATCATATTTTTAAAGACTTTAATTCATTTTCTGTATTGTTTGATCATGAATCTTGCCCTTTTTTTATAGGTTGAGTAAGTCCCATATATTGGTCAGTGGAATGAATGGGACAGTTGCTGAGGTACTTACACACTTAGAAATCTCTCTCTCTCTCTCTCTCTCTCTCTCTCTCTCTCAAAATAGTCAATTTGTTTCTTGCTTGAAACCAACAGAAAGACAATGTCATCATCTGTTCTTAATATTTGAGATGCTCTTCATTGTTTGTTCTGTGATCCTGTTTTGCTTTATATTTTTGTTGTT
Organism: Camphora micrantha; assembly: GCA_003546025.1. Lineage (NCBI taxonomy): Eukaryota > Viridiplantae > Streptophyta > Magnoliopsida > Laurales > Lauraceae > Camphora > Camphora micrantha. Next base: position 32,524,822 of record QPKB01000003.1, on the reverse strand, counting down.
CCCTCAAAACTTTAGCTTTCTGTATTGACTTCTTAATGTGTTGATTTCTGAAAAAAAAAAAAAAAAAATCCTTACTGATAGATAATTGCATTGAAGTCAAACAATTGGTCTCTAAATTTATGAAGAGCTTCCAGTGTTATGACTAGCCATCGTTCTCATTTTAATTGCATTGAAGTTAATTCTGTCCATCCATTGAAAATCAATATGAAGAGCTTCCAGTGTTATCACATGCCTTGATTTCAGTGGGTTATGACTAGCCACCGTTCTCATTTACTGGCTACATGCATCACATACTTACTATAGCTTTTTGTCATTCTTGCAGTTCTGTAAGAATATTGTTTTAGCTGGAGTTGGAAGTTTGACATTGATGGATGACCGTTTGGTCACAGAGGAAGACCTTTTAGCTAACTTCTTAATTCGTCCTGATGAGAAAGAGTTTGGTGGAAGATCTCTTGCAGAATTTTGTTGTGATTCTTTGAGAGAATTCAATCCAATGGTCCGTGTTTCAGTAGAAAAAGGCAAGTCTTGTTGTTAGTTGCTTTATGCATGTCTTAAATGTTTTTCTGGTAAATGCTAAGAACAAACAACAAAAACTGTCTTTTTTTAAAATTTTTTTCTTATCATTATTTAGTTGTTTCATTTTTCTTTTATGCTTGAAACTATTTTCCATATTGGTCTTTTTGTTTCTAAAATATTTATAGAGTTATGCTACATGGACAAACTTTTTGTCCAGAATTGTGGACAAACTCCTAAGTTTCCCTTGAATATCACTATGATATTCAAGGGAAACTTAGGAGTTTGTCCACAATTCTGGACAAAAAGTTTGTCCATGTAGACTTTTTGATATTTATAAAATTTGATTCCATATTGGACTTTTTGTTTCTACAAATTTCTATGGATTTGTTGTGTGTGACTTGTGTCTTCCTTGGCAATATTTATGCCCCTTCATTTTTGCTTTGTTGTTGTTGGTAGAAGATATCTATGTGCGTGTATTTATTTGTATCTCTTAAATCTATCAGTCTTCGTGTACAGTGTTTTAGTTGCTGGGTCATGATTGAAAGATACAAATATAATGTAATAAAATCTAGTCTCTGTTTCTTTCAGGTGATCTGTCAAGCTTCGATGGTGAATTCTTTGACAAGTTTGATGCTGTGGTTGTTGCTCGTTGCTCTCTTGCAATTAAAGTACACGCTCTTCTTTATTAATAAATGCTGGATACTGATACCATTATTTCTGAAACATGACTAGTCAGCTTGGAATGCTTGATAGCTACCATATCTGTGCTGCTATTTACCTCCTTTTGGCCATTGAAATTTTATTTAAAAGTTTAAAGAAGGAATATGATGATACCAAGAAAAGCTACTAGTTAAAGAAGAGGAGTACGAATAATAATTTTTAACCCTGTTTATTACACCTTCCTCATCAAGCAGTGTACATAAGCGCACTGATAAAACTCTCTCTCTCTCTCTCTCTCTCTCTCTCTCTCTCTCTCTCTCTCTCTCTCTCTCTCTCAGCAGTGAATTTTGTTACTCCCAAAAAACACCAAATACAAAACTAAAACAAGCAACCGACAAAAAGACTAGACTCGAAAAATAAAACTGATCATAAAAATTTGTAGCGAAAAATTCTCTCCTTTGCAAGACATGAGCCAAAGAATTTGCCTGTCTTAGAACATGATGAAATAAAATGCCCAACTGACTAGTAACATCCTAACCAATCCGCCAATCTCCAAGGAGGAGAAGACTTTCCTAACCCCCACTGAATAGCCAAGAAGAATCACCTTTAGTAACCACATTAAAACCTCCCAAACCTACTCAACTCATGACAGTCAATCAGACGAGCATCAACTTCAGCTTCATTAGCATTCTAAGAATCCACTGGCCCTGAAAAACTCCTAACAACTGTGCCCATCCAATCTCTAATAACTCCTATACCTCCTTTGTAACTTTGTTGATAACTTTAACGAAACTACCATCAAAAGTAAGCTTGAAAATTCCCATAGGAGGGCTCATCCATGAATCTCGTTTTGAGAACTTCGCATGCCAACCCTGCTTCAATATAGCTGCCCAAGACCTATGAAGACCAAATAAATCAACACATTCGAATTCATTACTCTTAACTTTCTTGATTATGTCTTTATTACCAACCCTACCTGACCATGCTTTCCTAAATATGTTACCCATCAACAAATATCAGCATGAGAAATATGTATCTAGAGGATAAAAAAATGCATGTACTTTCCATGTACTAGTATCTTTAGTGAGGTTCTTTTTCTAGAGATTGATCAAAGGATACTTCCTATTTTCATATAATTTTCCCTATTTTTTGAGTTCTGACAGCTCCAATGAATGCACAATAGGTTCGTTTGGTGTCGTTTCCTTATGTTTCAACTGAATGAATTACAATGGCTAAATGCCGTTTCCTTAAGTATGCATTTAATCATGCCCTTTGGATTATAATCCTCCTAATCACTGTAATTTACTTATATTACAATCTCTCCCCTTGGATTATGATTGATCATCCCCTTATTCTGATCCTAACAGGGTAATTCACAGAGTTTCAACACAAGATAATTGTACATCTCTTGTAGGAATGGCAACAGGATTAAACAGACAACTTGCCTAACCCACTCGAATTATCTTGTGTTGAAGTGGTTTAGTCAGGTTCGGGGTGGGTTGGTTTTTCATTGCCTCTGACCAGCTGTCCTCTATTAGTGATTAGTTTACCTATTACTTGGTAGCATTGCTTATGAAACCAAGAGTGTTGGGTTGCAGGTTCAATCCTTGAGCTGAGCAAGAAATGTTTTCGAAATTATTTTTTATGGTTTAAAATAAAAATAAATAAAACCACTATCAAAACCTGATCCGACCTGTACCTGACACAGGCAGGTTTGGTATCGCCGACAATAAATACAGGGCCGGGTAGGGCATATCTCAGTTGGGTTGGATTTGGGTTTAGGCCAACCCATACCAAACCCAACTCATTGCAGTCTCTAATCTCGTGTAGTGCACACACCACTGGTTTATATTTTAATGTGATCTCAAATCCGATAAGGCACGCAGGAGTTGATAAAACTGTGCTCCTTATTGCTAATTGTAAGGTGGATTCTAGAGTCACGGTCATGCAAAATCCAAATCACGTGGATGAAGGAATCTGTATTGAGAGATAGAGATAGAACAGTTGATTCGTGGAGATTTTTGTGTAAAGATGCCAAAATCAGATGTTGAGAGGAAAGTGTGAACCAGAACATGGCAAAGAAGTTTTTGAGTTTTATTAAACTTGTGGTAACAATTTCCATCTATGTACATCATCAACTTTTAGCAGTAGGATTTGTCATCATTAGGGTTTTTGTTGCATCATCTGTCTTCAATTAGTTTTCTAAATTGTTTAGTATTCCCTTCTTGGGATTCTTTTGCAGTTTGTTTGGTGGTCCAGCCAGGATTATGAAAGCTATAGTTATATTTGTCTTCTCCACATCCTAATAGAGTAAATGTGATAGTATTATTAGGTGTTATAATTGTCTCCATTTCAATTTCTATTTTTCTTCAGGATGATAGTGGAAGAATAGCCTTTATGGTTCTATTTTATGATTTTTCTTCCATATTGGAACCTGCAGCATTTTATTGTTATTTCTTCTGTATCATTTAGCATGGCTTTCTTCTTCCTGTTTACTAGTTTTTAGTTGGTCTAATATCTTCTTAATAATCAATGTATTTTAATCCCCAACCCTCTGGCATCTGTGATTTTCTATCTGAGCAATTCATTTGCATTTTCCTTAAAATGTTTGTTTTTCTTTTGAATTCTTCTTTCTTAATTTGAAGCCAAATGTTTCTCTCACAGAAAGTTATAAATGCAAAATGTCGAAAAAGATCCAAGGGGACGCAGATTGCATTTTATGCAGTCGATTGTAGGGATTCATGTGGTGAAATATTTGTAGATTTGCAGAACTACACCTATGCACAGGTGCTCTTCTTAACTGTGTTCATGTTGCTTATCCTTATTGGTTGTTCTTTTTCTTTTTTTCTTTCCTCCTCTTTTTTTTATTATTATTATTGGGAGTCTACAGTGTCTTTTTTCTTTGGCTTTTGAGGTTACATTTCATGTCTTGTTTTGTACGACTCCAAGATATGGAGTTGGTCACTGGAAACCCTGATCCATGGACCTTCTTGCAATATGTGCTGTATCAGCTTATCCAAAGAAGCCCATGCAAATTAACAACTACAGCACTACACATTAATTGTGGGCTCAATTATATTTGGGATTTTCGGTTATGAGAGATTATTATTATTTTTGGGGTTTTTCCTTCCTCCATGGGCCCCACCACTGCTGTATGAACATTTTGGATTGCCGAGAACTGGATCCCACGTGTTTTGCTTATTGATAGAATCTTCTTTATTTTCGATGTTAACCTTGGATCATTCCAAGCATGAATGGGCAGACAGGCTTTTTGTGTGTTCATTTTGGTGTCATAGATTCATCAATGATTCATGCTATGAGGGCTAACTTTATTAGATTTTCTTTTCGCAGAAAAGTCCTGATGGTACTATAGACTGCCTCTTAAAGTATCCGAGTTTTGAGGTATAACCATTGCATGCTTAATTCCATTTTACGAAGTGGTTCTCTGCTTTTTTTTTTTTTTTGTGAAGCCCTTTCCTTCCCTAAAATTTTTATGTAACAATAAATTGAATTCTTGATGTGACATTGTCTTTTTGTAGTTTTAGTAAATATGAAGATGTTTGCTTCACTAATAGCTGTGTTTGCTTGTTTTCACACGTGGGGTAAGTAGGGAGGAGAAAAAGTGTGTGCATGTGTGTGTAGGTTGGTGACAATTAAGGAGAGAAAGGTGTTTGTGTGCCCATTTGAATGTAGAGAAAACAAGGAGGAGAAAAATTGTGTGTGGGTTGCAAAAACGAATAAGGGTCCTTTTGAAATGTAGAGAAAAGTGGGGAGGAGAAAATATTCTCTTGTGAAACTCAGTTTCCCTTCTTTGGATCTAGTAGGATCTTTTTGGATGAGAGGAAAATAATTCTCCTCTTACCTAACTCTTGAAAAAAATTTGTAAGTTTTTTTTTTACTACGGTATCCCCATGGTATTTGACTCAGCAGGATTAATCTCCCGGGCACACACACGACGCCGCAACACACTATTTAAAGAAAATATATTTCTCCTCCAGAAACTAACTTGTGCCACATCAATATTATCCAAAGTCATCCAATATTTTGTCTTTTCCACTCTACCACCATATTGCTACCTTGATTCAGAGCCTGCATAACTTGTGCAATGTCTAGGGCATGGAAAGGAGTGTCATGTAGATGGTTGTAACAATACACTTTTCCTTGATATTCATACTTTGTATCATGGTTCGACATAACATGTGCCATATGGCCCATATCTGCATGTGCTAAGGGGCATATAAAAAAATGACCCGTAGAATCATCAGCCAAGACCTCTGTTCTATTTGTCTACATCTTTAGAAGGTCAGTAGTGCTTTATATTTTTTGTAATCTTTGATTATGACCCCAGCCAAAACCATCGTTGTTTTTCTTCAAGGGGCATCCATCAAACATTCTTACATGTTTATTATTAATTCTTCGTATTTATATACATCATTTTTGAATCCCCCCTTCTCTCTCCTCTTCTCTTTTTAATCACTGTTGATTTCTGAGGCCATAGTACTTTATTGATTTATGCCTTATTATTCTTGTGATCACAAGTTATTTAGTCATGAATCATGGTTTTGTAGTTTGAGGCTTCTATAATTTGTTATAAGTTTACAGCATATGGTGTTTGTGTTGGCAGGAAGCAATTACAGTCCCTTGGCAGACCCTTCCAAAGAGGACAACAAAGCTTTACTTTGCAATGAGAGGTTGGTTATGATTTTTAGGGCATAAGTTTTCTCATTGTGACTGTTTTGATATTTTTGATTAACACCATCTATTTGAGGCTATAGATTGGATAATATCTTTACTTTGCAATGAGAGGTTGGTTATGATTTTTAGGGCATAAGTTTTCTCATTGTGACTGTTTTGATATTTTTGATTAGCACCATCTATTTGAGGCTATAGATTGGATAATATCTTCTTTCCTAAAGGATTTCTTGGGTGTCCCTGACCAATGGTGGGGGCCATCAGGACATCTTGTATTGGTAATCCTTGGGTGTGCTGTATGAAATAGAGGATTAGGAAACTGGCAAAACCAAGGAAATTGGCTTTCTGCTGAATGCCTTCTTACATGTATTTGTACGTAAATGATGTAACAACTAACAACAATCCAATCACAATCTGATGTGATCCCCTTGATTGGGGATAATTCTAATTCAACGCGCATCATAATCTAACGACAATCTTTATCTAAGATGCATGATATAGGAAAAGTTTATTAATCTCCAAAATTGCCGCTAATATCTTACAAGGCTCATATATATACATATATATAGATATATATATGGGAAATATTCATGTGCATCCATCCCTCACTATGTTATGGTGAGGGACAACTATATATATATATATATAGAGAGAGAGAGAGAGAGAGAGGTGCTCCTATGAGAGCATCTCTCACCTTACTATGAGAGATAAGGTAGGGGCCCTCATATCCATATCCAATGATATCAAAATAAATGTGAGGGCCTCCACCTTTATCTCTAATAGTAAGGTGAGAGATGCTCTCATAGGAGCATCTCCTTGTATATATATGTATATATATATCCTACGGATAGTCTGCATGGGGACATCCATGCGGACAACTATGTGGGGCCCACCTTGGCAATGATTTAAATGGACTTTCAAAACCCCCGCCCCCTATTTACACCAGATTTGGTGGATTTGCACCGATTTGAATGGACTGGACCGTTGGATCGAGGGGTCAATTTTTTTAAATATAAAGCTGTTAAACTCGTGGGCCGGGGATCAAGGGGTTGGGATGATCTGATGGACTTACAATTTTGCACATAGGTAGGTCACATCCAGATCTTCCAATCCCCTGCCACCCCCATGATTGATGGCACCCCAGATGGCCCCCACAAGGCTGTCTGCCTGAACGTCCATGGGAACCATCTGTAGGAGAGCGTGACCCATGATATTTATGAGAGAGAGAGACTTGTGTGTCATTCTCACAATTTTAGAATGCAAGAATGGAACGAGAGTTCTTGAATGATGATTGTATTATTTCTGTGTCCCTCCTTTGGAGATTGTATCACAATATATAGTTATTACAATGCCTTAATCAAGGCTCCAATTTAAGAAGCTAACTAATTACGATCAATTTCTATTCTAAGTTAGGAAACCAAAACTTAAATAGAATATGTACAGCTGAATGATATATTGACCAAATCAACCCACGTGTGATGTGTTGGATTGGATCCTGTTATGGGCCTTAGGCCTGTTTAACACCCCTCCTCAAATTGATGCGGGAGAATCAACAAGCATCAATTTGCCAACTAAGAACTGATGGCGAGGTCGTGGAAGACCTTTGGTGAGAATATCAGCAATTTGAAGTTCAGCGGAGACATGCGGAAGGCTGATGACATCGCGTTTAAGCTCATCTCGTATGAAATGACAATCAACCTCGATGTGTTTAGTGCGTTCATGAAAAATCGGATTTTCAGTAATCCGAATTGCACTGGTATTATCTGCATAGAGGGGAGTAGCTCCTTCTGCTGGAAAACCAATGTCAGAGAGCAGACCTCGGAGCCAAAGAATTTCGGAGCAGGCAGCAGACATGGCTTGATACTCAGCCTCGGTAGAAGATTTGGAAACTTTGTCATGTTTCTTGCATTTCCAGGAGATCAGACTATCACCCAAAAACATGCACCATCCTGTCGTCGATCGGCGAGTATCGGGACAACCAGTCCAATCAGCATCGGAATAAGCTTTGAGAGATAGAGGATTGTTGGAGGGAAAAAACAACCCGCGAGTCGGTGTGCGAATAAGGTACCGAATGATGCGGTGAACAGCAGCTATATGAAGATGACGAGGAGCAGTCATGAACTGACTCATTAGGTTGACCGCGAAGGAGATATCAGGACGGGTGATCGTGAGGTAGATCAAACTACCCACTAACTGGCGATATGCGGTAGGATCTGGAAGAAGGTCACCTTCCTCTTTACTGAGCTTGTCACCTTCCTCTTTACTGAGCTTGACATTTAGTTCGATCAGCGTATCGATAGGAGCAGAAGCAGCAAGGCCCGCCAAGTCAATGAGGTCAATGGTGTATTTGTGCTGATTGAGAACTATACCGGCAGACGATTGATGAACTTCAAGACCAAGGAAATAGTGTAAGGGGCCGAGATCCTTCATTTGAAACGACTGATGAAGAGAAGCTTGGAGTTCATGAATCATTTGTGCATTGGGACCAGTAATGACAATGTCATCAACGTAGACCAGTAGCACAGTAATCCCGGAAGGAGCATGATGTAAGAACATAGAAGGATCATACTGGCTGGGATGAAAATCCAAGCGGAGAAGAGCATCCTGAAATTTCTCAAACCATGCACGGGGGGCTTGCTTTAGACCATAGAGAGAGCGATGGAGCTTAGCAACCATACCCTTCCCAGAAGAGGACCCCGGTGGCAGACGCATGTAAACATCTTCTTTGAGATCACCATGAAGAAACGCATTTTTGACATCCATTTGATAGAGGCCAGGATTGAGATGCAGCAACAGCAAGGATGATGCGTACGGTGGTCATCTTGGCGACGGGAGCAAAAGTCTCATCATAATCAATGCCATATTCCTGCCGATTTCCGAGAGCAACAAGGCGCGCCTTATATTGATCTATAGTGCCATCTGATTTTAACTTGAGAAAAAAGATCCACTTGCAGCTAATAGGTTTGACACCCACAGGATAGGGGACAATATCCCACGTATGATTTTTCTCTAAAGCCGCCAATTCATCGTGCATAGCCTGGTTCCAATATTTGTCTTGCACAGCCTGAGAATAGGATTGGGGAATGGAAGAAGAGGACAAAGTTGCCATTAAGGAAGTATGGGAGAACCCATAGCGGTCGGTTGGTACCGAAATGCGAGTGGAGCGACGCAATGTAGGAAGTCCAGATGGACCAAATGCCGGAGGGGAACCGGATGTGGGAGGAAGATCTGGAGGGGAATCCCTGGGAGGCGCGTCTGTGTTCCGTCTGTGATACACAAAATTAGGATTAAATCGAACAATAGATGTGTCATTAGAGAAACCGGGTAAGGAAACTAATGAGGAATCGTCCGGAGGATCAAGGTGTTTTTGAAAAAAATACTCGTTTTCAAAAAACACGACATTCCCAGTGGTGCGGATGCGACGAATGTGTGGATCATAGCAAAGGAACCCTTTCTGGAAGGGGGCATATCCTAAAAAAACACACTGAGCGGATTGAGCGGTAAGTTTGGTCCGTTCAGACGGAGGTAAATGCACAAAGCAAACGGAACAAAAAACATGAAGATCAGCATAAGATGGAGATGTCTTGTAGAGACGATAATATGGGCTCTGATTGTCAATCGAAGAGGATGGCATACGATTAATGAGATGAGCTGCAGTAGCCAAAGCCTCAACCCAAAAACGGGTAGGAAATGATGATTCAAGGAGAAGGGAACGAGTGACATCAAGGAGATGTCTATTTTTCCTTTCAGCGACTCCATTCTGCTGTGGAGTATAAGGACAAGTTCTTTGAGAAATAATACCTTTGGTTTGCAAAAACTGTTGAAAATCAGAGGACATATATTCCCCGCCTGAATCAGATCGCAAGATTTTAATGCAGGTGGAAAATTGATTTTCAACATAAGCCAGAAAAATTTTAAAAACATGAAAAACATTAGATTTGGAATGCAGAAAGTAAACCCACGTGAACCGACTGAAATCATCAATAAAAGTCACAAAGTATTTATAGCGAGCATGAGAAAGAGTTGGAGCAATTCCCCATACATCGCTATGAACCAAATCAAAACACTGAGTGCTGTGTGAAGTGGAAATAGAAAAAGGAAGGGTTTTGCTTTTTCCCAATTTGCAAGTAGCACAATCAAAAGGCACACAAGAAGATGAATCAGCAGTTTTATTTATTAAACCAGAATTGAACATAAGGGACAAAGCCTTTGAATTAGGGTGTCCAAGTCTTTTATGCCACAATTGGCAGTTATCTCTAAGGGAAAAACAAAACACATCATTGTCAAATTTATTCCTAGCAAGTTTTGAAAAGTCCAGCGGAAACAAGCGTCCGCACTTAGGCCCCCTCGCGATCTCCTTCGCGGACATCTGGTCCTGCACAACACAACCAGAAGAAGAAAAAGAGATATTACAATTATTTTCAACAAGTTGCCCGACTGACAAAAGGTTGGAGGTTAAATTTGGACACAGATAAACATTTTTCAATAGAATGGGACCAGAGATGTCACCGACAACAGTAATGGCAACATGGCCCCCGTTAGCAGTTTGGATTTGAAGAGGGCCATTGTAGCTTTGCACGTTGGAGAGTGGTGTACAGGAAGACGTCATATGATTAGACGCCCCGGAATCAAGAAACCAAGTAGAAGATGGAGGGGATGTACTTGAGAGACCAAAAGCAGAGAGGGCATTGACAATCATCTGTTGAACCATTTCAGGAGTGAGAGGATGAGGGACCAGGCTGTGAGGGCGCAGATGTAGAAGCAGGCATAACCGAAGAAGCAACATACGCATGCGGAGGCTGATACTGTGGAGTGAGGCTGTGGTGATGGACGTTGGGGTCGGCGGCGACATTCAGAGATGATATGTCCCGACTTCTTATAATAACTGCAGACCTTTTGTTTGCATTGAGTTGCTGTAACGCCCCACCCATACCCATGCATGATATTGTCCGCTTTGGCCCACGGCCTCACGGTTTTGCTTCTAATGGGACCCATTAGAAGCAAAACCGTGAGGCCGTGGGCCAAAGCGGACAATATCATGCATGTGTATGGGTGGGGCGTTACAAATGGTATCAGAGCCGACTCTCGACTAGTTCGAGTGTGGGTTCCTTGCCGTGGTCTGGTGTAAGTGGGCGGGTCTCCATGTGGGCGGGCCAAGAGGGCTGGCAGGCTACCGAGCCCATTAGAAGCAGGACAATATCGAGACTGGCAGGCTACTGCACAGGTTCCCTGCCGTGTCTGGTGTAAGCTTTGGGCGGGCCAAGAGGGCTGGCAGGCTACTGCACAGGGACGTGCAGCTTTAAGGGGGGTGGATTGTGACGCCCCGGAGTCCCACATCGACTATAGAGAGGAAAGTGAATGGGGTTATATGTAGAGCTTACACCCTTACCTTGCATGAGGCCTTTTGATGGGTTGAGGCCCATCAAAAGCAAAACCGTGAGGCCAGTGGGCCAAAGCGGACAATATCATGCATGGGTATAAGTGGGGCCTTACAGATGGTATCAGAGCCGACTCTCGACTAGTTCGAGTGTGGGTCCCCTGCCGTGGTCTGGTGTAAGTGGGCGGGTCTCCATGTGGGCGGGCCAAGAGGGCTGGCAGGCTACCGAGACTGGCAGGCTACTGCACAGGGACGTGCAGCCTTAAGGGGGGTGGATTGTGACGCCCCGGAGTCCCACATCGACTATAGAGAGGAAAGTGAATGGGGTTATATGTAGAGCTTACACCCTAACTTTGCATGAGGCCTTTTGATGGGTTGAAGCCCATCAGAAGCAAAACCGTGAGGCCGGTGGGCCAAAGCGGACAATATCATGCATGGGTATGGGTGGGGCGTTACAGTTGCAATGTGCCCAAATTTTTGACAACTGTAACATTGCGTTTTGCTCAAGTCGCGCGGCGGAGGCTGAGAAGTTTTATTAGTCGAGAACGCAACTGAATAGGTCTCAGTCGTTTGTTGCGCTATATGAGCCGAGGTCGCAATGCGTTGTACCTCGTGTAATAGTTCATTGAAGCATATATCCAAGGAAGGTAATGGCGTCCGATTCATCAGGGCAGATCTGACACTTTCATATTCATTCTGCAATTTCATCAAAAACTGATCCCTTTGACTAGAGGCCTGAAGATCACGAATCACGATCAGAACGTCGGGAGCCACATCTGCATACTTAATACTATCGTATTCTGACCATAGGGTTCGGAATCCTGAATAGTAGTCTTGGATTGACAATGTCCCTTGTGCATATTCAGCAATCGCACATTCTAGATGAAATTGACGTGCTGAATTATCTTGATGGTACACTTGCTTCAGATATCCCCACATGTCTTTAGCGGTGGGATAAGGTTTGAGGTTCATTATCAAATGTGGTTCGACGGAACCCAGTATCCATGTTTTTATTTTTGCATCTTTAGTAAGCCAGGCGGATATCTTCTTCTCATCTTCCTTGGGTTTAGGGTCAGATCCAGAAATATAACCCCACAATTCCTTAGCCTCAGGGTAAATCTGGAACTGAAACAACCAGGCAGGATAATTTTTTCCTGTGAATCGGATCAAGGTAACCTCAGATTTTTCCATCTTCAATCTTGATTGCAAAGAAAATCCAATAACAGTGAAGAGATGAATTCTAAATGCTGATAATAAACTGTGCCGTGTGTAGATACTAAGATCTGATCAATCAGAGATGGAAAAAATCAACACAGGAATTAAAAAAGGCCAAAAATCACCCCAGGCGACCTGAATTTTGCCTGCTGATCTGCTATGTGGGCCCCACTGAAAGATTTGGACAAAAATCAGATCACTAATCTGAAGAAGTGCAGTAATTTGCTTTCAATTGGAAAAAGAATGATCGAATTCCACCACAGATCCAAGATTCTGGACGGTCCAGATGAAAACAGTATTAAAAATCTGGACAATGACGAGAATGTGTAAATCTCCAACCTGGAAGAGATGAAAAAATCTGAAAAAATGTCCAATATTCCTAGAAAATCCAGGCGACCATGTCTGGATAGGTTGCTGAAGTTGTCTTGATTATCAGGGTTGGGCCACCATACAGATCCGTGATTTGTCTTGCTCGAAACTCTGTGGATTTCTCGGAACAGATCCCTGATCTGTCTTTCTTCACGAGAGAGATTGGTTTCTCTCTAATCAATTGCCTTGATGCTGTGTAAGACCAAATACCTAGACTTCTTTGAACATGGCTTTGATACCATGTCATTCTCACAATTTTAGAATGCAAGAATGGAATGAGAGTTCTTGAATGATGATTGTATTATTTCTGTGTCCCTCCTTTGGAGATTGTATCACAATATATAGTTATTACAATGCCTTAATCAAGGCTCCAATTTAAGAAGCTAACTAATTACAATCAATTTCTATTCTAAGTTAGGAAACCAAAACCTAAATAGAATATGTACAGCTGAATGATATATTGACCAAATCAACCCACGTGTGATATGTGTTGGACTGGATCCTGTTATGGGCCTTGGGCCTGTTTAACATTGTGGGGCTAGGTATGTGCAAATTGCAAATGTAAACTGTTAAGATGAAGGGGCTAAGATGACTAGATGGGTTTGGTTTTTTGCACATACCCAACCCTCATTGTCCAGGTGGGCCATATAAAGTCTTCTCATTGTCACATTTCCCTATAATATATATATATATATATATTATATAAACTTCTAATGATATTTGACTTTTGAAAGCTACTAATTTTAACTCATTAAAGAATTAAAGAAAGGAAACAACATCCTAGATAATGAAATAATCCTAATTCCTTGGACATCTAGTCTTTAGACTCCTTTTAGGTCCTCCTTTTGGGCAAAGGGGCATGGTTGCATCGACCCACAGGCCATGTAGAAGTGTGTACCCATGTCCATTGCGACACTTCCCTCAAATTGATTCATATCAACAAGCATGAATTTGCCAACAAGGAACTGATGTTGAGTTGTTACCACCTTGGTATGAAAAGAGAGATCTGAGTGGAGATGTATGAAGGAGTAGAGATTTTGCAAAGTTCATCCTGTAGGTAAGGAGAGTGATGACAAAAAAATATGTCGGGATTCAGATGTTTGAATAAGCTTTACTCCTGGATTCAGTCTTTTGCTGAATAAACAACTGAGGATGTCTAACAGAAACAATGAGGAAGTGGCTACTTTCTTTCTGAGACAACTTTTCTTCACCAAGAGGGTTAGTGATGGAAAGGTGAAGGTTTTGGAAAAGAACTTCTATCTTCATCTAGGGTTGCAACCCTACAAGACCTTCAAGACGGTTCTTTTGGGATTTCGAGAAAAAATGAAAGTCCCAAAACTTCTAGCTAGTGGACCCCACCAATAATCTGATACGGTACTGTGTTGGCCTATATGTACTGATATTGGCTGGGACCACGATAATATCTTACTGCGATATCGATCGTGGTCCATATTGCAAAAATATATTGATGAAATAGTGGTTGTATTAACTGATATTTCAAAATATCGATTGTATGGCTGAAATATTAAAAAAAAGGAGGTTTTTTTTCTCTCTTTAGGGTTTTCTATTTCTTTTTTTTTTTTTGGAAGAGGGAGTTGGGGTGGGGGTTGGTTGATGCTGTGGACCGTTGCAGAGGGGAAAAAAACAACTATAATTGCAGTTCAAGGAGTTAATGAACCGGTACTTATCTTTTCCCTCCTCCTCTCTTCCTCTCCTCCCCTTTCCCTCTTCTTTTCTCTTACAGTCTTTCTGGAAGGGGTGAATGAACACCCTTTTAAGCGTTTTCTTTCCTTTAATTCATTCCATATGTGTGATACGTGGACCCACTCCAGATTCATGGGCTCCACAATGGGGCCCACATGTTAAAAATCTAAAGAGAGTGAGCATGAGAGAAATAGAGAGGGAGGGAGTGTACCTAGAAGGGTGAATGAACTGGTACATATCTTTTCCCTCCTCTACTTTCTCTTCCCTCTTCCTCTCGGCGAATGAACACCCTTTTAAAGGTTTTCTTTCCTTTGATTCAGTCCGTATGTGTGATACACGGACCCATTGCAGATCACGGGCTCCTCAATGGGGCCTACATCTTAAAAATCTGAACTGCTCAATATAAATGCCTGCGTTTTGTATGGATCCTGATAAAATTTAATTCATTGGAGATGGGCCAGAATTAAACTTTGCTGGGATCCATACAAGATAGGCATTTATATTGAGCGGTTTTGATTTTCAATTGGTAGGCCCCACTATGGACTCTACGAATTTTATGTTGCCTTCTTTTTTTTAATTGCAATCCTTTAATAGGGTCCACTTGAGAAAACAATAAACCAATAGGCTCTTAATAAACTCCACTTCAATGTGGCTGGGCCTACTATCATTGATCACTTATAAAACATGTTAATTAACTATTATGAAAAAGAATGTAGTGATTTTTATAGAATCAATCTGACAGTGGCCTAAGTCCTATTAAAATAAAAATATTAAGAAGACCCATGCAAGAGAAGGGCATTTATTTTGAAATGTTTAGATTTCGTAAGTGTAACATAGATGAGAGTGTTGGACTGTTGAGATCGGTTGTGTGGTAAAACTAGGAAAGATAGAATAAAAAAAATTGAGATGGTTGTGTGGTAAAACTAGGAAAGATAGAATAAAAAAAAATCAGTGCATTCGGGAGCATTTAGTTGTAGCATGATAGCATCAATAGGTGATAAATTAAGGGAGACTCGTTTGGACAAGTCCAACGCAGGCCAACAATGGCGTTGATGAGGAAAAATGTCTTTGTTATGGTTGATGACCCTTCAAGGTAAAGGGATACGCTAAAGAGGACATGGATGGAAGTGGTTAATGATAGATCTAAAAAAGTGCAACCTACCCAAGGATTTGGGCTAGGATAGGTTGGAATGACGAAACAGAATTCATGTAGCTGAATTATGACAAGGCTTTGATTATTATTATTATTATTAGATTTCATAAGTAGGCCCCACTTTGGGGCGTCATGAATTTCTTGCGAGTTCAAGCCTAAGAAGATCCAAACCCCGTGGAAATAGAATATGCAGAAGAGATTGTGTGACACATGGGTCCCACCAAATATAAGATATCTTTGAGATCTATCTACCACTGTCTATCTAAAGTCGTTAAATGGCCAATAAGCAAGTTTTCATTATTTTGATCATCCATTTAATGGTTTTTGATAAGATAGCCTGGAATGAACCCAACTTCTTATAAATGGGTAGATCCCAAAGTCTTGTATTTAGTAGGCCAATGATTCTAATCATGTGGCATGGCTAATTTGATAGTGGTCCAACTCCGGTCAAATATGAAATATCTAACATAGTTAATTTGAAGGGTGATTATTATTCTAAGTGGTTTGGAGTTTTTAAGGGCCACGTTGATGGATTTATGGATGATAAATATCGCCAAGAAATTAAACACTAATAACTTAACATATTTAACAATTAAACCTTAGACAGCAATATTGGAACTTATGACTCAAGGGTTCCAATATGTTTATAGTGTATAGTGTTACTAAAGAAAGAAAGCTTTGTTTTCTAGCATTTTCTAATATTCTGGATTTTCTGGATAATTTTTCAGATTTTTTTTTTTGCGTGCAGAAAAACCAAAAGATTCACACTTTGACGAGCTTCAGTGGTTGTAAACTGCATCTTATCGCTACAACGTATCACTTTTTGGAGTTGACCATGAAGGCGGCGGTGATTGCGATTTTGAACC
Source organism: Camphora micrantha (assembly GCA_003546025.1). Classification (NCBI taxonomy): domain Eukaryota; kingdom Viridiplantae; phylum Streptophyta; class Magnoliopsida; order Laurales; family Lauraceae; genus Camphora; species Camphora micrantha. Next base: position 32,508,270 of record QPKB01000003.1, on the reverse strand, counting down.
ATTTTTTTAGCATGCTAGATAAAAGGCCCATTTTTCTAGTTAGAACCGTTCCTGTGGTTGGGTTAAACTATGTCCACTGCTCAGGCCTACGTGTCTATTGTGGTCTATAAGGCTTGACAAATTTGACCTAGGCCTTGCCCGAACCCAACCTATTGGCCCCCTTCTTCTATGTTACTCTACGATAATAACCGTTATGCATGTCATAGCGACCCATTTTCATAACCATGCAATGTAGATACCCGTTTGTGTGCTTTCAATATTGTAGTTTTGGAATTGAGTCTTCAAAATGTGTGATTTTTTTATTTATTTTTTAATTGGTGTCTTCAGAACGTGTTACATGACCTATTGTTGCAAATCATACAATTTATGTATTGCTATGTCCAGCTTGCCAAAATTTTTTTTTTCTTGTTCAAATATCCAGCTTGTGACTTGGTTGTTGCATCAATTCTCTGTATTGTTTCAGTGGTCTAAGAAATGTTTCACTTTTTGTAGTCATGAATTTAGTTGTCCAAGAATTTTACTTTCTGCAAGATGTTAATGCAGTGTTCTTTTTATGCAGTGATAGAAAGTTTTGAACAGGCTGAGGGACGCAATCCTGGTGAAACATCACTTGCAGATCTTCCCACGGTTTTGGTCCTTAGGAAGGAGCTTTGTGAGGCACAGGTAACCTTATATTCTTTAGAGTTTTTGTTTGTTTCCAGTTCTTGGTAACTGAACTCAGCGTGGTTACATATTTCATAAGCTCCAGGCCTGACACTGTACAAATGCCACGACATGAAAATAGGTCAAGGAAAAAGATATAGACCAATTGACAGGTTGACGTGGATTGCCTTGAGGATCATATAATTAGGTGGGCTATGATGTATATGGAGGCACACAAATCAAGCACAGGGGTGATGCAGAACGGGCTACCACTCCACCAATGGTCCCACCCAACATAGCTTTTAGGATATGTATTTATTTAGTAGTTTCCTAATTTTATTGTAATTAGGATTAGCATTCTGATTTATTTGGTTTCCTAGTTTGATTAGGATAGTTTCTATTATTAGATTATGTTTTCTTAAGCCCTAAGTTTACTTTGCCTATTTATATTGCATTGTAGAGATGATAATCGCAGATTTGGAATTGAGTAAAATTGAAATTTTCCCTTGGAGAGGTTTTTCCTCGTGTTAGAAATCTCTGCAGAGCTAATTTGAATTGTCTTTGACATGTGCTTCGGCATCTACGCAAGCCCTAACCCTAGGGCTTGCATCAGTTGGTATCATAGCGAAGATCCATGTCGCTCTGATCACCCTCCAGTCATTGATTAGAGCGCTCTGATCACCCTTTGGTCATTGATTAGAGCCTCGTTCATCCCAGTACCGTCCACCCACTGCCTAAATCCCTCGCACACTCTACAGAACCCCAATCGTCTTCCATTCACCGAACCCAGCCCCTACCCTTCCTCGCACACCCATTGACCGAAACCCATCCCTTTTCTAAACATCCCCACCACCTTCGGAGCCCCTCTTCCACTCCCTGAAAACCCCAAAACGCCAAATTAGAAAAAGAAAAAAAAAAAACCCCAACATCTTAGACACCTGATACCCATCTCGCCAAACCATTCCCAGCCATCCAGAACCGTTACCGTCCCAGCCCCTCCTCTTCCCAGACCTAGAGTCTTCATAGCCCCAAACCAGAGCAGAAGAAAAGAAAAGAAAAGAAACAACAGAAGACGAGAGAAGAGAAGCGCAGATTAGAGGAGGAAGTACGAACGGAACTAAAGAAAAGAGAAGTACCTGGCACCATCGTCGTCGCTGCTTCACTCCACTGCCGGCCATCCATCTCGCCACACTTCTCCATTGCCAGAGCCAGAACCAGAGACCTGCTCTACTTGTTTTTTTCCCTTCGTTGAAGTAGTAAGAAAAAAGGGAAGAGGAATCCTTTTCCTTTTCGTGCAGCGACACCAAGGAAGGGGAATCACGTGCCCTTTGTGCCACGTGCCAGCCAACTTAAGTGTTCTTGGGCCTGGTTTCTAGTCTGGGTCAGTTCAGGTCAGTTCCGACCCAGCCAACACCACTTATACTATCAGCATAGAAGTGAAGGACCTAGATTTTGACCAGATCAACGGCCACAGGTTGTTTCTACGATATTGGGCTCATACAAAGTCAGATTTGATATCTGTCTTCACTTACGTGCTCTTGGCAAACAGATCTACACATTAGGTCAGTCAAAAATTTTGAATTTGCATTAAAAAAAAAGGCCTCCCAAGAAGCATGTCGAAGTGGAGTTTTCCTCCAATAATGATGATGATTTGAGGGGAACCATTGCGGAATTATTTGTAACTGTTAATCAACTATCCGCAACGATGGTTCAAATGCAAGAAACTCTTGCAAGAATTGAAACCCGAATTGAAACCCGATTAACCAATTTGGAAACTAATCAGCGTGGGGATAATCATCTAGATGATGGAGGACATAATCGGAATCAATGAGATCCACATACTGTCAATGTTGATCGTGATTTTGGTATTAAACTCGTGATTCCCGAATATGATTGAAAATTGAAACCGGATGAATTCATAGCTTGGTTATTGAGTGTTGAAAATATTTTTGCACACAAACCAATGATGGATGGTCATAAGATTACATTGGTGGCAACTCGATTTCGTAATTATGTTGCAATATGGTGGGCGGAGTTGCGAAGGAAGAGAAGCCAACAAATTGACCCCGTTGACACATGGACCGAGATGAAAAATCTGTTGAAGCAAAAATTTCTTCCTGTCAATTACTCTAGAGATCTGCGTTCCAGTTTTCAAGATTTGAAACAAAGATTTAAACGTTGTTGAGTATTCTGAGGAGTTCATGACCATGCAAGCTCGTTGTGGTTCGAATGAAGATGATGATGTATTAGTTGATAGATACTTTAATGGGCTTACACTTGACATGCAACATATCCTCACATTCAAGCATTTTGACAATGCCGAAGAGATTGTTCAGCATTCTATCAAAGCTGAGGGGATTGTAAATCATCAAGCCAGAAACTTAATGCGTCTAAATGGTCCGCGCAAAAAGACCCCATCAAAGTCAGATTTTAATCCAAATGCTAGTTCCTCAAAAAAGTTTTCCTCCAAGTTTGAAGATCAGAACAGATTCACATGTTTTCATTGTAAGCAAAAGGGTTATCGTTCATTTGAATGTCCAAAAAGAATAAATTTAATGGAAGGTGCACGAGCAGAACCGGAAACACAAGATGATCCTAAGAGTGAAGAATCTGATGAAGTGGAGGAAATAGCAGTTGGAACAGATGGTGCACTTCTCTTGGTGTAATCAGAGTCTATACCCACTGTTGAGAAGAAATGGTTGCGGAAAAATATTTTTCGTTCCACAGGTACAATACATGGGCAAAATTGTACAGTTGTGATTGATGGTGGAAGTTGTGAGAATATTATCTCTCAAACTCTTGTTGATTGCTTGAAGTTGAGGGTTTACAAGCACAATCGTCCCTACTTTGTCAAATGGCTAATGATAGGTGATGAAGCGCAAGTGTGGCATACATGTCAAGTTACTTTTGCAGTTGGTGATGATTATCAAGATATGGTGTGACGTGTTACAAATGGATAGTGGAGATATCTTATTGGGTCGCCTGTGGATGTATGACAAGAATAGAACTCATGGAATGCGTGACAACACGTACACATTCAGGCACAGCAAGAAGGACGTTACACTCTATCTTAAGAAGCCAGCATCACCGAAGAAAAAATCAAGGGCCCATGCTACAAAGGAAGTGCTTCACGTACATCATATATACAGAGGCAACTTGAAGAAGACCTAAGTTCGATGTCGAACTCTTCTTTCAACCTGGGGGGAATGATGCAGAACGGGCTATCACTCCACCAATGGTCCCACCCAACATAGCTTTTTGGATATTTATTTTTTAGTAGTTTCCTATTTTTATTGTAATTAGGATTAGCATTCTGATTTATTTGGTTTCCTAGTTTGATTAGGATAGTTTCTATTATTAGATTAGGTTTTCTTAGGCCTTAAGTTTACTTTGCCTATTTATATTGCATTGTAGAGATGATAATCACAGATTTGGAATTGAGTAAAATTGGAATTTTCCCTTGGAGAGGTTTTTCGTCGTGTTAGAAATCTCTGCGGAGATAATTTGAAGTGTCTTTGACACGTGCTTTGGCATCTATGCAAGCCCTAACCCTAGGGCCTGCATCAAGGGGATTTGTACCTATTTGCGAGGATCCCTATTGAATTAGGGAACTCAAACAGTCCCAAAATTGTTAAATTTACATCATTGATAGACTGTTTTGGCAATTCAGGTCACAGCAGGGGGTAACTTGTAATACAGTTCAGAAAAAAGGACAGAATAGAGCTGTCGTTCACTTTCTTTTGGGCTGAGATTAATAGGCCCTAATGGGCCCAAATCCACTCGGGCCCATGACCTCCTGGTTTACTTTTGGTGGGTAGGGCCCACCGTCAAATCAGTTGGGCCATGTGGGCCTTATGGACACAAGCATCCAAAGGTGTCTGGACGTTCCGGTTTCTTCAAATTGCATGTTTGAGTGGATTTTTCTTTCCTTTCGCTGCCTAAATTAGTTCAATTAGAGATCTTGAGGATGGGAAGTATTGTAATAATATTAGAATGACAGTTGTGAGAGATTTCTCTGTAGGAATCCTTCGGAATTTGGTGATGAACAGTCAGTCAACTGAGGCAGGTAGCATGGTCGACAGTCACCAAAATAGAAAGAAAGAGATTTTCTTCTATGGATTTTGCTGTCAAATCCTTTCCATTAAGATCCTAGAATGGGGATAATCTAATTATGAGTAGGAGGATGATGCAGGCCAGACCTGAGGTCGGCTAGCCCATTGGGTCCAAACCATGGGCCCAAAAGTTTCATCCAAGGGCCCAAGCCCATTAAGGCTGAAGGAGACATCCAAATCATGCAGCGTGCAGTCTTATTTCTATTTTCTACTAGTAGTTGAATTTTAGAGATAAACATGAGAATATTTAGAAAGTTTTATGATAGAGCATTTTATTTTGATTTAGACTTTTATTTTAATTAGAATTGTTTCCAAGAATAGATTATAGTATGAGTCTATATAAAGAATTGTAATCCCTCCTTTGGGATAAGTTCATTGATTAATAAAATTTATCCCTTGAGCTTTTCTCTTAGTTATTTGTTTGTGGTGTGAGACCAAAACGGTTTTGATCCCAGTGGATCCCTATCCCTGCCTTTGGCTTTGGAGAATTTGTGAAAAGTTCGGGAGAGGAGAAAGCTCTAGAATCCCGAGAGAGAGTGGCGCGTCTATTGGTTATGCTAGGGAACCAGAGCCCGATCAACCAAGGGCATCTGAATCTAGCCCAAAAACAGCAAGACCCTCTACCCGTGCTGCGTCAGAGAATTGCTTTAATTGATTTTTTTTTTTCTAGAGTTTTCTTGGGTTCTATAAATATTGCAATAGTCTTGACAGTCAAGAAATATTGAATAAAGGGTTTACCTCTTTTGCTACCTTAACTAGTTCAATTAGAGATCTTAGAGGGTAGGAAGTAATAATACTGGATTGATAGTAGTCAGAGATTTCTCTAGAGGAATGAATTTTGTGACGAACAGTCGTCTGAGGCTGGTGGCACAGTCGACAGTCACCAAAATAGAAAGGAAAGAGATTTTCTTTTATGGATTTTTCTGTCAAATCCTATCAATTAGGATCCTAGAATGGGGATAATCTAATTATGCGTAGGAGGATATCTGTAATTGCCTTTTGTTCTAGAGTTTTCTTGGGTTCTATAAATATTGTAATATTAGTCAACTGTACAAGTAGTTCAGTCAGACAGTCGAGCAATATTGAATAAAAGGTTTATCTCATGTTATTTCTCGATTGCTAGTTTTCTTCATTATTTCATGAGTGTGCGATATTGGTACAATGGGATGTAGCTGTTGAAGGGATCGAACCATCCATACTCCTTGATTATTTTAATTCCATAATGGGAACATTCACTATGTGCTGTTAGAGGCAGTAGTAGTGGAACATTTACTGTCTGCCTTGGGTTTATCAGGTACACGTGATTGCCACAGGTCGATCTGCATGTGCTTAATCAGATGATTCCTCATTCAGACCTGCCTCCTGATGTGTGGTTTGGATCTTGACGCAGCCATGAGTTGTAATGTGAGCAGTTCATCACAACTAAGGTGGCCTTATCCATTTTCAATAATAACCCCACCCTTGGAAGGACTCTCTTCAAATCTGTATCATAAAATGATGGTTGTGATTTTCCAATGTGACAACGATTTGATTGGGATTCTATGATAATTGAACTCTATTAGCTGGCAACTGCAGTCTGATTTAGATTCAGATCACATAATACACAAAAAGTATAAGCCAGATAAATTGTGATTTGTAAATGGCCACTCTATAATCGGCTGTATAAATGAAAATAAAGGATCTCTATCTAGACTATCAACTCAGTATATGAATTTTTACTAGGGGTGCTCAAATCAATTGTGATTAGTAAATGGCCACTCTATAATTGGCTGTATAAATAAATGAAGGATCACTATCTAGGGTATCAATTTAGTATATGAATTTTTACTAGGGGTGCTCGTGGCTCAGGCCAGCCCACGCTTGACCCAGGCCAAGCCCATTTTTGGCGGGTTTTTACACTACGTATTAGTATTAGGCCTGGGTCTGGATTTAAAATTTAGGCCTGTTTGATATCTGAGCTGGGCTTGAATTTAAGTGATAGAAAGTTTGAATCCCGGCTTGGCTCGACCGAACGAGCAGTGGTATCTGTTTCGTGATTGATTTGCCTGAACTAGTGATAGAAAGCCAAGCCTGGCTGATTGACTAAATGAGCGGGCTTGGCCTACGGACAGGTAGCCTGTGTTGGTCTTGGGTGAGATATGGGCCAGTATTTCAAAGCTGGGCTGGGCATGGTCCATCAACCCTGCCTGACTGAGCCCGTGAACACCCTTAATTTTTTTATGCCAAATACCTATATTTGTGCTTGACCATTGTATTTAAGGGTTTATAGCATGGTCTTAAAACTCGACTATTGCATCTCCCAATATGTAAAGGTTTCGGCCACGGTTTTGCCAATTTTTCTTCATTTTTGTATTTTGTCCAAAACATAAAATGTTTTTGAACTCCATTATCACTTCCTTTATATTCTATATTCTTAATTTATTTACATCTAAAATACTCTAAAAGCAATTAAAAAAAGATGTTTGAATAATAATAATAATACAATTTTCTGATTCTTCCTAGGTCTTCTCTAGTTTTAGTAAAAAAGGCATAAACATGTAGGGCCGGCCCATGTGCTCACCACTTTGATTGGCTCTACATGCTCGAAACATGGGGCCCACATCCCACGTGATGTGGCACTTTTAGTAACTTCCCATGCAAGCAAGACGGAATTTGGAAACTTTTCTAAGAAAGATCCTAGAGTGGGAAAGCTTTCTAAAAGAAGCAAGTGGAGAGAAAATCTCTCCCATATGGGCATCAAAACTCAAACTGGGATTTGCTTTTGAAATTTTATTTTTTATTCCTTTTTTCAGTTAAGTTGTTGAGTCTTGCAAGGACTTTTATTTAGCTATTTTTCTTTATTAGTTAGATGGATGAATGAATGGCTAGGATTTAGTAGAGATGAGGGCTTTCTTTTTATTTGGAAACATTATAAAATCAACCAAGTGGGACGTCCATCCCTATCTTGGATTTTTGTTATTTTTGTTCAATGAAATTGCTTTGGTATTTGCAATTCTCTCTCTTCTCCATTGATTTGAGTCTCTCTGGATTGAAGACATATTAAGTAGTGGATTAGCGATTTGGGGTAAGCTATCTACAAAATTTTCTCCTTGTTCTGCTTATTTGATTGTTGATCTGGTAGAGTTCATTTTTGGCTTTTCAATCAATCGGGTTTTTTTGTTTGGCTTCGTTGGATAGTCTGATTTGCGAATGGGGATTGCATCACTCTAGCTCAGCTAGATACCGTTCTCAGCTTTATAGTAAAGAAGCGTAGCTTGAGTTGGGCATGGTCTCAGCTTGTCTTTTTCACCGAGCCGAACTTGGACTTGAGAGTGGGCTTATATATACATTTATGAATGTCAACTTCATTGAGCCGAGCTTGAGCCAAGTCAAGCTGAATAGACCGTAGTTCAAGCATGGCTCCATTTCATCACAAGCCAAGTCAGGTTCAAGCCCAACTGAGCCACAAGCTAGCTTTGGTTGTGGAAAGCCTTAGTAACAGACCTTATGTATTAGTCGAGTAAGGGGTGCAAATGGGCTGGATCTAGCATGGAACCATGGTGGATACAGACCTGGATCTGTCTTTACAGATCTGGATTCAACCCTTGAATCCGGATCCGCATCAACTTAGAAAATGGATCCGGTTCCAGGTCTGGATCCGAAATAAGATGTATAGTGCATTAGTACAATTGGATAAAAGAGCTTCAAAATAACTTTTTAGACATACAAGTGGGGCTGTTAAATGGTATATGATTAAAGCTACCATGACTCTTAACATGAATATAACTCATGATAGTAGGCCATTAAAACCTATATATACCTTTTGGTATGTGAATACAATGGTTCTAGATCTGGATCATCAGGTTGGAAGAATTCAGATCCAGATTTCTCCCTGATCCAAAGTATGTCACATACCTGCTTTATTCGGAACCTGACACTTTGGATGCTCAGAGAATCTGATAACCATTTGCAACCATAAGTCCTGTAATGATATATTAGCAGACATGTGAAGGTTTCAGCTTTCTGATAAGGTGTTTGAAACCATTATTCATGGTCATATCAATAATTTCTTACTTCGAATTGGCAGAACTGTTTAATACATAATCAAACCACACTTTGTCAAACGGAGATTCCAACAATCTTTGAATAGTATTTGAATAAGTCCTCATGACCATTTAACTGATAGATAGGTGGCTGAAGAATACATTCGATTGGTTGCAGTTGCATACAATATAAGTTTTTCCATAACCATGCCTTATTGATGATCTTCATCTTTTGGAATAAAAACCAATGTAATTGGTTCCATGCTTTGCTTTTCTGTTTCACCACAGTAGCAATGGCAAAATGTATGTGACAGGTGACTGTCCAACCTCTGTAACTTTTGTAGTTATGTGTCATTCTGTTTCTGATCTGATTCCAAATCATATCAATACCCAGAAGCAGGTAAGATCTAGAACTGCTTCCAGAGACCAAACACCTGTGAGAAGAACTTTCTGTAGCAGAAAATGGTAATCCATAACACCTGTCAGTTCCTCTGAGAGAGCTTGAATGTGTCAGGCTGTCAGCTGCTTCCAACCACATGAGAAGCAGCTCTTACGTTTGAGTTGATTGACACCCATATATAGTCTATGACTAAATCAAAATGTAAGGTGGTGGTTCTGGCCTTCTGCAGAGCCTCATGTTTTAAGGAGAATAGTTCTCGTGAAAAAGAATATCTTATTCCAAAACACATCAGTAAATTTTAGAACTCCAAACACACACTACCAAATTAAAGAGAATAAAAAGTGAGTTATCAGCTTGTTTTCTTGAACTGTGGTCCACCTCAAATGCACTGCATCTGGTCTTGTACCTTCTCTTTATTGGCACAAATGAACCATCCCTTGGTAACAAGGCTTAGTTTTGGGTAGACATATATTGAAACCATCACATTATCTGACATGCTTTAATGTGGCAGTCCTTTAATGAATCTCAAATCCCAGTTGGTCTCCTGGAGAGATTGCTTGCTGGCACAAGGGAATACCCTCCAGTGTGTGCGATTCTTGGTGGGATTCTTGGTCAGGTACTACTAGAAATCATTCTTTAGCGATCACTTTACTTGAGAATTACCAATAAAAATATCAATTATGAAAATGCTTTCCCTTCTTAACTTTTGCTGCTTTATTTGTTGACTTAATGCTCCATGAATAAATTACTTGGCAATACCAAAATGATGTATCCCATAACTATCAGTTTTTATAATTAGTACTGGAAAAATGTGTTTACTTATATATATATATATATATATATTCAAACTATATAAATGATGTATGCCATCAATTAGTGGCTTGAAGACACTGTTAACAAAAGAAGATACAGCAACGTCTAGAGAAAAGGCCATGTAGTCATGTACTGTATGGAAAATTTCTTCCAATATAGAAGATTCATGGCAGGTTTTACATCATTAAGGGACTTTTTTTTTTTTTTCACGTAATTGAATTCCTAGGAATTTAAGACTTGTCTTTTCCTTAAGTGGTTAAAAATGAAGAATCAAAGGTGAATATCCAAAAATAACCTTAAAAAACCTCCCCTTTAATGGAAATTCAAGGGATGATGGGAAGTGAATACCCATCCATCACCCTTGTAATTCAAATCCTAGGAATGTCAAAGTCCCACGTGCTACGTTGTGTCCTTCACCCTTGACCTGTTGTCTCCTTTACCGTTCAACTGTTTAATAATCTTCCGGTGGAACTCATTTGACCATGTATTCCTATGTATTCTATGCAAACAGACAAGCCCTAAATATTTGGACCATTGTTTTGAAAATCGAAAGCATATCAGAAATCGCTCAAGGGGATGAATCAAATCAAATCGTCAATCATAGGATTTCTTATTTTTCTATAAAATGAAAAAGAAAAAGAAAAAATAATTATTCATAATCCATCTATAGCAACATAAATACAATGACAAATACCCTGGGTTATAAAAAATAAATAAAAATACAATGACAAATAAGACTATCATTCAGTTATATGGATAACATCATCATATGGATAACATCTATGTACTATTATTTCATAAATGATTTGTGTAAATAGTTAAATATGTTTAAGATATCAATGTTACTAAGAAAAATAAACATGTTGCAATAGTTTTTTTAATTCTCTTTAAATTAAAAAACGAAAATAAAATCCTAATCATCAATCCTACATGTTAGGATGTCTCTTGAAAATGTTCATGGGGATAAGAATTGAGAAAAAGAGTACAGGACAAAACCTCATATGACAGTATTGTACTTTAGTTGAATGCTTGTTCTTTGTTGATCTCTAACTCCTCAAAACAGAAAAAATTCTTAAAAGAGTTTTATTAATCAGTGAACAATCTTTAAAAATAGAAATGCTAACAAAACAGAAGATGCAAGAAAAAATTTAAAGATTATTAATATTAAGCTCCTGGCTATAACTATTCTCACACAGCCAAATCGCTTGAATCATAAGATTCAACAAAACAAGTATGGAATTATCAGATTCACTTCTAAATGGGATTCGTTGTGTAGATTCAAATCGATTTCATTAGGATTCGATACGAATTGTAGGATTCTGACAACAATGGTCTGGACAATACAGTTTGGTGCCACCACCTGACTGGCTACATGTCTTGGTATACCAGGACCCTACAATACCTCTTCTTTTCATCATTCCTTTGCTATTTTGATTTGACAAAATCAACTTATTCAATTTCTCAGGAAGTCATCAAAGCAATTTCAGGCAAAGGGGATCCTCTCAAGAATTTCTTCTTATTTGATGTTGTCGATGGCAAAGGTGTGATAGAAGACATATCCAACCCTACTGAAACCTAATGAGTTTCGGTCAGTGGGTGATGCTAACACTAGTGGAGAATTAACACATACTTAATCGTAAATTACTACATTGTACTGCAGGGAAATTCAAAAATTTTCCTAGCACATATATTGGTCTCTATCTTAAAACATTTAGGTCATTCAAGATGGGAACTGAATGTAATGACTGACGTTTATGAATGGGATTCGAGTGCAAATCTTTGAAATGTTTTCGAGCTGCAGCATTTGGTCTACTGCTACAGATCTAACTTACTCTCTTGCTTGCTGCCTGACCTGAAAGCCATATGCTTATTGACGATGAACTGTCACAATGGCTACCTGTGTTCTTGTTCTATCTGATGTCTACTGATAGGGATATGCTGCCTCCAATAATTGGGGTGCTTTCTGTTTGACTGTTACTTTGAACAGCGTCAGATGCTTGCACTTGGATCACAACCATAGGTTCGAGTATCGATATTGGACTCCATATTGGCAGAGCAAGAAATTTGATCTTTATTGGCTCTACTGTTGACATGTATCTATCTGCCTTTTGGATGTATGGGTGTTGCTTGTTTAAAAAAAAAGAAAAGAAAAGAAGAAGTCTTGATTGGCCCATGTTTTCTTTAACAGCAATGGATGTAGGATACAGGTGAATTGGATATCACACTGATTCTATTGGTTGTTTATTGGCCTGCTGATCCCACCCAGCCCTATGAACTGTCAATCATCATTGAAGAAAGGATATCTTCACCAAGAACACCATTTCATATGGCCCCACAAAAAGTTGCCCACTAGCAGGGGATAATCTGGACTCATTGCTGAAGTGGTATTTGTTGGTTTGGTACTTAATCAGCACAACTAAACTGTGGTTATGGAATTTTCATGCCAATGCTGCCTGGAATCCTGAATTTAAACTTCTTGAACATTCAGCAGGGAGGAATATATTAGTTGGTATTACAACCCTCAATGGCCAATTTCTCCCTTAACTAACCTGAGCTTGATTAATATATTACATGGTATGTATATTTTGTATGTAATATATATTATAATACAATTGAAAATCTCAAAAGCTTGTTTACAAAGATGTTCAGGTCCAGACCTAATTCTACTGACTCGGACCTGATGATCAATTAAGCCCAAAATCTTGAACCCAGTTAATTGGGTCAAGAGAAAGGGTCCCTTGCCAGGATTTTTGGGTCAGGTTTTTGTATAACCGGATAATCCTTATCTATTCACATCCCTATTGGACACTTCTGGGTCCAAAACCGTTTTGAGGAGTTTGGTGGCTACCCATAATCATGCTATTAAAACTTTTAGCTTCCTCGGATTGTAATCATTGCTTACCTAGAGTTTACCTAATGTCTAAAGCTGAAAAAATATTTTTCAGGGCTGGAGGGGCCAACTAGATGCATGCCAGTGTTGGTTGGAGCAATGTAAAAGTCTCATTATGGACGAGGGTTACACAAAAAATCAGCACCATTGGATTGTCCAAACCATTGGTTTCTTAGCCTCAAAGTTTAACTATATTTAATTGTACACTTGTTTTAGATTCAATCCAAATATGAATGTAGGTTGGAGAGTGCCAAATCAGTCCCACTGCCAGATCATGGTTGTGTAGTGAGTGTGAAGGCAGTAACTAATCAAAGTTGGGTTCAGCTGGCCCCCATGGAGCTGGGCTCATTGTGTATAGGGTTGCAAAAGGAAAAAGGAATGGTTCCGGGTTAGAACCATATTGGACCCGGACTCGGACCCATTTCTAAATAAAGGTTCCGGTTTTGATTCGGATTCTTTTTTGTTGGTTCTAGACCCGGATCGGGTTCCGGAACCGGGTCTACCTCGAGGATTAGAATCTAGTTTCAAAATCGGTTTTAGTTTGTCTTCAATTTTAATTTTCTCTTAAAATAAGCATATCATTCAACTTATAACAGTGCATCGAGTCTACTAATTCTAATATTATACATTAAAATGTAAAAAAAAGAATTAATATTGAGATATAGGTTGCAATATCAATGACTAATATGATGGGTCCATGATTCACGGGTCAGAATCTATATGGACCTAGAACCAGACTCGTTTATTAATCGAAATCTAAAAAGGGTTCTAGACCCGATTTTTTGCGGGTCAGAATTTTCAGATAATCAAATAATCAGATACCCATTTGCAACCCTAATTGTGCAGTGTGCGGTAAGGATACATGTATGCCAAATACCTTTATTTATACTCCTGACATATGTAGTGGATAGCTAAGATCACATATCATTCATTCAATAGAAGAAAACATTTTAAAACCTTCTAGAAACTTCCACAATGGTCTATATATTAACCATGTACTAATCCACACCATTCTAGAAACTCAAGATGATCTCCAAGTCTAGAATCTTCCACACCTTTTCAAATCTCCATCAACCCATCAAAATCCGTCCGTCCATCCAATCGCATGCATCTCCTGCCACTTGGAGATTCATGAAACTCATACAATTTTAAAAAGCCTTAGACCCCTCCACTGCGTGCCTCAAGGTGTGAGCACATGGCATATAGCTCAGTTGGTTAGGTGCATGAGCGTGAGTGCAATGATCTATGAATTTGAGTTTTAAATGCAGTATACACAATATATAAATATATATTAATTCCTATATTAAGTTAATATTATTTATATAAAAAAAATACAAATTATATAATAATATACTTTTGGCCCTGTTTTGAAGCCAGAGTTGGCTCCATCCGAGTTGACCCAGGTCCTATACATTAGAATTGTCTTGGGTTTGAGTCTTGTTGAGTTGACTCGCATGGACTCAACTGGAAGCAGCATATTGTTATACCATATATATATTCTTTTATTACATATATAGTAATTCAATATATAATCTACTATTAATACACTTATAATAGTAATAAAAAAAATTCTATAATTCATTATTGGTGTAAATGCATTACATTATACATTTAGGCATTCGGTATTAGGTATACAAGTTCGGAACCTGTGGAAGTCACTGTCTCTCATGTTGAGAAGGAATTTCTTCATTGCTAAGGTATCAAAGCCTTGATTGCATTCGTCCAATCATGACCCTCTATTTTGATAATAACACCTCTTCCTATTAGTTGAAGATGAAAAAGAACAATGTGATTAAATGCATGTTTCGCATCTCTATTTTCAACTTTTACTTGTCTAAATGTCTAAAGCGGGTAGACGTCGGAAAATAAGAGTGTTTGACATACGATTATATCCTCTAACTACTTTAAAGATGTAGAGGTAAATCCTCCTAAAATGAAAAGCTCTAATTCTAAGCTTCTGATAGTAAGAGCCACAGGGTCTCTAAAAAGTAGACGCCAAAGCGTTTTTTTTTATAAAGATGAAACAAGTTTTTTTTTTTTTAGCCTTTTTTTATATGCCTCTTTATTTTATGGCTCCATTTTGAATGACTTTGTTTGAATACGAATAGAGATATCAAACAAGTCCTAACCCTACTAGATTCTGGAGTTGTCCGCTATAAAAGCGATAAGGATTGCGTCGAGGATGTAGAGGTTCTGTGACTGTCTATGAAAGATCAGTCACGTATGATTCACTTCTTGAGATCCAAGGACAAGCATGACACTCTGAATGCCAAAGATGATGATGGATGGTTCAGATCTAGTCTTTCTTCTACTATTACTGTATATGATTGTTAGAGTTGATATGTTGAAATGATAAGAAAGAGAGTTGGATCAAATTCTCTAAATTTAAATTTGAATGGAGAGATAATTAGAATAGAGAGTTGGATTAAACTCAAAAGAAATCTTATCCCTATCACCATCGATACTCCTGTGAGGGGCGTTTGTGATTGGGGTCCATCCATACATAAACACAAGTAGGCAACATTACAGATGCCAACAGATTGCATGGAGAAAAAAAAACTAACCGTGAGGTTAAAGGCATGGATCATTAGCTGTTTATTTGAAGAGGCCTAAACATCTTGTGGTGGGATTGGAGATTGCAGCAGGTGTCAGAACAACTTCAACTCTACAGAAAGAGGTGACCTTCCTTATCTTGGACCTGATTGAACCTAAACCCAAACCCAATTGTCACTTGGGTCTAGAAGGGTTCATAGTTCACACCCACTTTTTTTCTAGTATGGTTATTCTGGGGCCCAGTGGCATCCCTGACCCTACTCAAAGCAATTAGAAGAACAAAGAGGAAAAGAGAGAGAAAAAAAGGAGGTCAATCCCTGCATTAGAAACTTAAAAACAAGGGAATAAAAGGACACACATTCCTAAATCCTACACCAAATTAAATGATATTAACATATTCTCAGTATCCAAAGAAGACACATGACAAAGTGACACAATCATTTTGTCCTTTTAAAAAACTGCTCTTTTGCAAAGTTTGGATACTAATCTGCCACACAACACAAGTGACTGACTAGATGGCAGGCGTTGTGGATCGATGAAGTTCTAGCAAAACTTGTGTTGGATCAGATCATCATCACCCTTCAATTTCCCAATAAATTAAGGTCAACCGTCAGATGTGAGGAGTAAAAACCGATGGTTAGGATTGTTTAATCAGAGTGATTTTTGGGCCACCCGCAGTATGGTCTGCAGATTCAACTGTAAAGATGGGTGTGATTCTGTTATGAGGTGACCATAAAAGAAATCTGTCTTGGTGGAAGACTGATATGAAATCTAGCACAAAGTAACTAATAGCTGGCATTTAAAGAGAAAAAAGAGGGAATTGAAATTCATGGATAGGATCATCGAATCTAAAATGGGGCCCAGTACATGGGTGATTGGGTGGTAAGGACAACAAAATCACTCTCAACGTGGGCAGTTCTCATATTATATTCTAACAGCTGAAACTTCTCAAATTCAAACACAAAACCCATCATCCACTCCTTCCCTAACAAACCCAAAGACACTACAAGAGGAAGGAAGAGAGGAGAAAATAACCAAAGAACCCCACCAAGCATGAAAAGATCATCATCATCAGAAGAAGAAGAAGAGGAGGAATTCAAACACCTTCAATATGACTGGAGCTCCTCCAAGAAATTGAGTCCCCATGGCTCTCTTCACCAGTCGGCCGACGCTGAGATTATCCAACTCATGGACACTTCACCAAGAGAGCTCATATCCTCCCTCCAAAAATTCCATAAAACATTTTCTTCAAGCGGATGGAAGGTGAGGACCAACCATCTCGCCGTAGAAGATGTGATTAGAGAGAGAAGGGCAGTGATCAAGAGTGGTAGATTAAAGGGACGGCGGCTTTTTGATGCTTTTGAGGGTAGAGGTGAAATGGATTTTCAAGACGAGGAGAAGTGCAGTGTCTCGTCTTCAATTATGATTCATGGGAGTGAGGTGAGATCCTTGTGTTCTAGTTTATCCCGTGAAGATGATGGAGATGAAGCTGAAGTTGGTGATGGGATGATGGTGGTGGTGATTGTGAGCTAAGTATGGAAAAAGAGAGAGTGATCAGTGTGGAAGAGAAGGGTGGCATTGTTTTTGGTATTGTTCATAGATTGTGGTGGATTGTGAGGGTAGCATGGATTGCTTTTGCTGTTGTGGTATTTGCATTGCTTATTATCTCAGGGAAGAGCTTTGAGAGAAGGCTAGATGGTAGGAGATTGATTCCTACATGAAGTTGATCTCTCTCTCTCTGTGGTTTGAGAATTGATATTTTTTTCTTATGTTGGTGAGGATGATGAACTGATGATTAGGTCCAGGTTTGAATTGAACGGATTTGTTTTTTTGAATTTTGAATTTTTTTTTTGTTGACTGTTGGCTAGTCCAATTCGAGTATTATATTTGTCATAAATATTGATGGGAGTTCTTGTTGCAAGAAAACTGGTCTTCAAGGATTGTACACAAAAGATGAAAACAGAAGCTCTCTCTCTCTCTCTCTCTCTCTCTCTCTCTACATGAAAATGTCCTTTTATTTTCATGAACTGAAAAGATTATGAGGTTTGGATCTCTCTTTGAAGGTATACTCCATTTCCTATGCCCTTATGATCTACCTCTTCTCCCTCATGATAGAGGTGGGGTTTTCAAGTGTAATTTTCATATTGAAGTATACTTGGTTTAGTAATAAAAAGTAGATAATTTTATCTAAAAAAGGCCCCCATATGACCACTAATCAGAAGAGGTACCAATAGCATATATGGCACGGAACCCGTATTCCCGCCAGATTTTTTATTTTTTATTTTTGCCTTTTTTCAACAAGCGACGATGTTATCACTTAATATCGATAGTTAGTATCGATGTCGTCGCTAATGTTCTATATATATATATATATATATATATATGCACACACCTCGTCACAACTGTCTTTTTCTCCTTCCCTTTTCATCTGCGATTTAATACTGAATGAACCAGAACTCTCCCCCAACTTGCATATTCCTTGTGGAGGTTGTTGATCTCCATTAAGAGGTAAGCATAGCACAGTTTTATGATTCTTTTATGCATTAGCAACCATAGATTCTGAGTTTCTTTTTTATCTTTTTGAGAAAAAGTTCATTAGGGCTTTTGATATACAGTTTTTTCATGGCATTATCTTGTTTTAAAATTATTGTTGGGTGACTAAATTATCAAGGTAACAACTTTGGCTGTTCTAAGGTCGTTTATTGTCACAACTCCTTAATTGAGGGCATATGAAGATGGTGAATACACGTATTTGCATATTAGGGTTTACCCCTTTTAAGTAATAGAAGATGGGTACTCAAATACGTGCATAAAAGAATGGTGAATACGGTAATCTACATGGTAGGGTCCTTATATAAAGGTTGGAGCAAACACGTAACAAATGATTTCATTTTCACTCCTCCTTTGTCTGTAACCCTAGAGGGAAAACAGTGTCAGGGGAGTCAACTTCTCTTGTGTGATTTTTTTCCTTTTAAATAGAAATAGAAATGGATAGTAGAACGCATACAACCATCTCTCTGTTAGCATTATTGAATACGTGACCTATTCACTAT
Organism: Camphora micrantha; assembly: GCA_003546025.1. Lineage (NCBI taxonomy): Eukaryota > Viridiplantae > Streptophyta > Magnoliopsida > Laurales > Lauraceae > Camphora > Camphora micrantha. The sequence continues at coordinate 32,489,785 of QPKB01000003.1, read as the reverse complement.
ATTTGTTAATACCACCAAATTGATATATGGTTTATTTGTGTTGGCAGCATGACTGAGTATGGGATCTCCATCATATTTCACCATGATGGAGAGTTTGTCTTTGACATTACACGTCTGGTCTACAATGGTAGAAGACAGAAGATCAGGTCTCTACCTAAGAGCATAACATATGGTGCATTGTTGAATGAAGCCATTGCTTTGTCTAATTGGGATGCAAATATTGAGGATGTAAGCATGAAATACCTTTAGCACAATGGACTTGTTTTTTCGTTGATTAGTTGGAAGATGAAAATGATATTGTGGGAATGTTGATGGCGTCTGGAAGTGAGCAAGATGGGCTACACGTGTATGTCAATAGAAAACTTCACGCTGTAAACAAGAAATGCGAAGCCTCTCAGTACGTATCTATGTTCTATATATTTAATATTTATATAGTTGCATTTATTGCGCCTAACTTTAATTCTTGCTCATGTCTTGTATTGAAAGGGTTATGGTTGGCGGTTCAAGTGCCCGGAAGAAAATGAGCAAAGGGATTTGCGAGATAATAAATCCCACGCCTGGGCTAGTGTATCCCACCTTGGATATTCGTGAAGACGTTGATATGCATTTCTCTTGCGCACGAGATTCTAATACAAAAGGTTGTTCTACAAGAGCTGGTTTTGATGAGGATGGAATATATCCTGAGGCAGTTGATGCACATGATGCTCTCTGTGATACTGTTGATATATCAATGGTTTGTGGAACTCCCTCTTGGATGATGGCTGGCAATGAACAAGGCACCGAAACCATTCATGATGTGAATCATTCATTTGCTATGGAAGATGTCAATTTTGTTGGAAACGAACAAGGAGCTGAAATCAATCATGCTGTGAATCATTCATATGATATGAAAAATGTCAATTTTGATGGTAACGAACAAGGAGCTGAAACCATTCATGCTGTGAATAATTCATCTGCTATGGAAAATGTCAATTTTGTTAGTAATAAACAAGGAGCTGAAACCATTCATGTTGTGAATCATTCACTTGCTATGGAAGATATCAGTTTTGTTGACACAATGACCCCTCAAGATGTAATAGCCGAAACTGGTACGGACTCAGCACGAGAAATGTGGATAGGGCGTCAGTTTCCTGATCGTGAATGCTTCAGAAGATCTTTTGCGAAATTTGCAATTTATAACAATTTTACTCTACGACATGTGTCAACCAAGATGAAAAAAGTCTCAGCACGTTGTAAAGATGATTGTTGTCCTTGGCATATACATGCTTCCATTGTTGATTCAGGCCCAGAGTTTAAAGTGCGGACCTATAGCCCACAACATTGTTGCTCAAACCAATGATGGGAATGACACATCCCCAAGCATCATCGAAACTGATTGAAGAGTTCATTGAGGATAGAGTTTGATGCAATAACCACTTGAAGTCGAAAGAGATTATGAATGAATACCAAAAGGAGTTTGGCACTCGTATCACTTACAGAAAAGCAGACATTGCAAAAGAGATGGCGTTGCTTGTAGTTTGGGGATCATAAGAAGAATTTTTTAAGATTCTACCTCTTTATTGTATAGAATTACACATGACCAATCCAGAAACTGTGACTAATATCGACACGACAGTTGAAGACAGGTTTAGAAGATTCTTTTGGGCTTTCGGTCCTTGCATCCAATCATTTTGTTCATCAATGAGGCCCATGATCGCTGTTGATGGGTCACATCTTCGGGGCAAGTATCCAGGTGTGCTGTTAGTGGCTGTCACCTATGATGGTAATCATAAGCTATTTCCTATAGCTTTCGCCTTTGCAGAGGCCGAGCATCGTGATAGTTGGGAGTGGTTCCTTGCCAATCTCGTTCTTGCATTGGGAAGTCCAACGAACGTAACTATTGTGTTTGATCGACAAAAGGGCATTGTCCCGACATTATCCAACATCATTCCAAGTGCGAGGCACTACTATTGTTGTCGTCACATTGTAGAAAACATTAAAGCAGCCTTCTGTGATCGTGCCATTGTATTGAAATTTTGGTGGGTTGCCAAGGCTTTTAGACCATGTGAGTATGAGGCTTATATGAACGACATCCTTGCTGTAGACCAAGGGGCGCACACTTATATCAATGCCATTGGAAAACAACGTTGCTCAAATGCGTATGTTGAAGGTCAGTGCTATGACATGATAACCAGCAACGCTGCTGAGTGTACGAATGCGCTTTTAAAGGACATTAGAGTGCTTCCCATTACAAAGCAAGTCGAAGAAATTCGTGCCAAATTGATGGATTTCTTCGAGAAGACATCTTGAGTCACTCAATATTACGTCGCGATTAATGCCCTATGCAGAGAAACTAATGAGCCAAGAGGTTGAAGACTCATGCCGCGTGCATGTACGTGTTGCCGGTCTCGTTGAGTTTCAGGTTCAATCAACATAATTTATAGATATTGTGGATCTTGAACAAAAGAAGTGTAGTTGTCGTAGATTGGAAATAATGGGGATTCCATATTGTCATGCACTAACAGCCATAGGCACTTAGATTCGTATGACTATGTTGAGGATTGTTACCGAACAAGTACTTATCGTGCTTCGTACAGTGGGGTCATACATGGCACTCGTGATAGTAGACAATGGGAACATGCATCAAATGAAATTATCTTGCCTCCACGTGCTACCAAACAACCAGGGCGTCCAAAGGAAAACAAAATTCGTGTTGAAGACAGAAATCGACAGCGCATGATTGCTACTTGCTCTAATTGCAGGAATATGGGACACAACCAAAAGAGTTGTCGCAATCCACAATCCGATCATGTTGCATAGTTCAAGATTTAATGTATAGATCCAACTATCTCATTTTTTTGATGTGGATCATACTTTTGTGGGGTAGCCTTCTAGTACAGTTCCAACCAGTTTGTACTTTCAATTTTCACATTTTAGGATGTGGATCATACTTTTATGGGGTAGCCTTCTAGTACAGTTCCAACCAGTTTGCATTTTCAACTTTCACATTTTAGGATGTGGATCATACTCTTGTATTGTAATCAACCTTGTATTCAACCATGTGGATCATACTTTTGTAATACATTACATTTTATATATATTACAGCTTCAACAAATTTATCATCAATTATCATTCACTTTGTTGCCATTTTGATTCGATGTGTTTTAGTTATGTGTGTAAAGAATCTATTCAGCGCCGACATTGTTGCATGTTTAAAGGCATGCACAACACATTTCGCATTAAATTCTGTTAAGAGATGACGTCGTCACACATTTACATGACATTTTATTCCATTAGATTGTGTGAAGCAACGACGTCGTCATATATCAAAACACATTTTTTTGCACTACCTTCTGTGAAGCAACGACGTCGTCGTACAGAAACACACATTTTTTAGCACTATCTTCTGTGATGCGACGACGTCGTTGTAAAGTCACCGTCTTTTTTTTTCACTAGCTTCTGTGATGCGACGACGTCGTTTTAAAGTCACCGACTTTTTTTTTACTAGCTTCTGTGAAGCGACGACATCGTTGTAACAGTTCTGCAAAAGCTTTTGTGAAACAACGACGTCGTTTTAAAGTCACCGACTTTTTTTTTACTAGCTTCTGTGAAGCGACGACATTGTTGTAACAGTTCTGCAAAAGCTTTTGTGAAACAACGACGTCGTTGTATATTGAGACACAATAGCTTCTATTAAGCGACGATGTCGTAAAATAACAAAGACACATTTATCACTAGTTACTGTGAAGCAACGATGTCGTTGTATAGTCACTAACATTTAATTCCACTAGCTTCTGTTAAGCAACGATGTCGTTGTACAATCACACAATTTTTTGCACTTAAAGCCGCAACGACGTCATCATTGACAATTGCAACCGAAAAAAATGTAATTTGTATTATTTTGATGTGCAAACACAATACAAGATCCAGATGAATTACAAGCATCTTGCCATAAATGCCTAAAACATATAAAGGGAAGAAGGCCATATGACAAAAACAAGAAAAAATACATCGTAAATAGGAACAGAGCACGGGAGCAACTGCACAACCAACCTACACTTTTAAGAAAGAACTCCATAACACCTGTCATCCAGAAAAACCCATTACAACTAAAATTAAGAAGACAAAAAAGCAGGGCCTTTCAACCACAAACCTGAACAAGACAGAAAAGGAAGAACAATGAGCAAATAACGAATTTATCACCCCAACCAAAGGCCCTCAATATAGGACAAAATATATACTTTACAAGTTCCTAACAACAATTCTTTTTCATCAAAAAATAGGAACATTACAACTAAGTCTCATTTCCAAGCCAAAAAGGATGGCCTTGCAAAAAATGGACCGTTCAACCTAAATAACATGGACTAAATTCCCCATAACTCAAAGTTCAGAATAGTTACAACAAAACACGAACAATCAAGAACGTCACTAAATTTGCATCAATCGTCAGGCTTAATTGAATCAATCGGAATCTCATCAAAACTCAGCCGATATGCATTCAACTCCCAGCTGCGCTTAAAGATTTCAAGGACTCTTCGTTGCCGATAGTACATCATATCGGCTTGCGTAAAATTAATAGGACGACGAAATATTGCAAGCTCTCTCTTTCTTTCTCTTTGTTTTGGCCATTTAGGGTTTTAATTAATGGGTTTGTTTTCGGGGTTTATGGTATGCTTGTAGGTTGGCTTTGAGAGAGGTGTTAGGAGCTTGTTTTGCTATTTTGGAAGCTAAGGCAAGTGGATGAATGGATTATTTTTTAATATTGGCATGTTTTGTAATTAAACAAGAGAAATCTAAAGGGGTTCATTAATGGTTTGGTGGTTTAATACTTGCTTCTTGCTATGGTTTCTATTGATTTCGAAATGTGCATATTGATGAGCCTTTCTATCTTGTTTAATCTCTTGGAAATGTATGCATTTGATTTTTGTTAAAGCTTGTTTATATGTACATATACATTCCATGATGAAATGGGGATGAATGTGATGAATTTTTGTTATTTTTTGTGGGAATTGTTAATGGAGGTTAAAGTGTGGTTTTGGAGAGGTTATAGTAGACACCTCATTTAGCCCCCTATGATAGCCTTAAACACCTGTCATATATAGCGGTGTCCTCATTTCACCCATAATTAAATGATTAATGGCATAATTTCAATTAATTAACGACGATGAAGATGCTTGTTGATAGTTTTAGACTTAGTTCAACGATTTCTAAGTTCGTGAGAGAAAAGCCGAATCACGTCGAGACCTCGAGTTCAACCCACTACTCACACAAGGAACGGACCATAACACTATCCAAACCCCTTCCAGACTACTTAGAACACAATTAGTTTCTTCCTAGAGAGATTACACTTAGTTTGCCTAAGTACGATATGATTAGCATGAATTAGGAGGCTAGAATCATTGATCCAAATATCCCTTACTTTTCCTGACCTTTGACCATTAGGATGTATCAACCAACAGATTCTACATTTCGAGAGCTTTCCGACGATATGCAGAACATCCAAATCCGACAAATAGATAAAAAAATATGGCCCTCGGAAGACTGCCCTAGAGGCCCTGCCAGAAACACACAAACACACTCGGGCGCCACTATAGGTGTGCCCATGTCCCAAAATGCACTTGGGCATACACACTGGTTCGCCCAGGTACCCGGTTGCCTTAGAAACACACTTGGGTGCGTACTTAGGTGTGTCCCGCTCTACTTCTCACAATTCTGGCTCGATCTCAGCCCAAAAACAATATGAACTAAACCCTAGATCCATTTAACCCTCGACTTCTCCATATCATATATCTTGTAGGGTTATTTGTATTATATCTTGTATAATTATAATTACAAAATAACCCTTTTTATCAAGATATTTTACAACATGTGCTATCAATATTCTTCATCCCCACCTTATATTCTTCAGCTTTACCTTATATTAAATCTCACACATCTAAGTGGGTTTTCAAAGACAAGCAAAAGAAATATAGAAAACAAGAGAAATGGATAGAAGTGGAGACCTCTACTGATTGAAATCAGAGTTAATGGTAGAAATGGCTGCATGTTTGAATGGAAAAGGAGCGGAAAAATTAGGACATCTTTCGGCAAGGTTGATTGCACAACATCTCTGGGCGAGATGGGGAGCTCTTGGATTGGAGAAGGTTTTAATCTCTGAGCTACCTTTGATAGCTTCCCCTCCATCTCCCCACTTCTTCCGACTACTACTACGCTCTATATATATATGTCTAGCTTATCTTGAAGCTTCGGTGTTTTCGTTTTATTGTCGATTTTTCCGTATTATATATTTTGTAGAGTTATTTGTATTATATTTTGTATGATTATAATTACGTAATAACCCTTTCTGTCATTGTACTTTCTACACGTGCCATTAATATTCTTCATCTCCACCTTATATTCAATCCCATGCAACTAAGCGGGATTTAAAAGACAAGTAAACTAAATATAGAAGTCAAGAGAAATGGTTAGAAGTGGAGACCTGTACTGATTGAAGTCGGAGTTAATGGTAGAAATGACTGCATATTTGACTCGAGAAGTGGGAAAATTAGGAAGTCCTTCGGCATGGTTGATTGCACCACATCTTTGGGCGAGATGAAAGAGCTCTTAGATTGGAGAAGGTTTTAAGCTCTAAGCTACTTTTGATAGCATCCCCTCCATTTCCCTACCTCTTCCTACTAGTACTACTACTACTACTACTACTACTACTACTACTCTCTCTCTCTCTCTATATATATATCTAGCATATCTTGGAGCTTTGGTTTCCGTTGTCTTGTCGGCTTTTCCATATTTTATATCTTATAAGGTTATTTGTATTATATCTTGTATGATTATGATTATGTAATAACCCCATTATATCAAGGTATTCTACAACATGTGCTATCAATATTCTTCATCCCCACCTTATATTCTTCATCTTTACCTTACATTCAATCTCACACATCTAAGCGGGTTTTCAAAGACAAGCAAAAGAAATATAGAAAACAAGAGAAATGGATAGAAGTGGAGACCTCTACTGATTGAAATCAGAGTTAATGGTAGAAATGGCTGCATGTTTGATTGGAGAAGGAGCGGGAAAATCAGGACATTTTTCGGCAAGGTTGATGGCACAGCATCTCTGGGCGAGATGGGGAGCTCTTGGATTGGAGAAGGTTTTAAACTTTGAGCTACCTTTGATAGCTTCCCCTCCATCTCCCCACTTGTTCCGACTACTATTACGCTCTCTATATATATATATATAGCTTAGCTTGGAGCTTCGGTTTTCGTTTTATTGTCGATTTTTCCGTATTATATATTTTGTAGAGTTATTTGTATTATATTTTGTATGATTATGATTATATAATAACCCTTTCTGTCAATGTACTTTCTACATGTGCCATTATATAATAACGCTTAGTTCAATCCCATTCAACTAAGCGGGATTTAAAAGACAAGTAAAATAAATATAGAAGTCGAGAAATGGTTAGAAGTGGAGACCTGTACTGATTGAAGTCGGAGTTAATGGCAAAAATGGCTGCATATTTGACTCGAGAAGTGGGAAAATTAGGAAATCCTTCGGCATGGTTGATTGCACCACATCTCTGGGTGAGATGGAAGAGCTCGTGGATTGGAGAAGGTTATAAGCTCTGAACTACTTTTGATAGCATCCCCTCCATTTCCCTACCTCTTCCTACTAGTACTGTTGCTACTACTACTACTACTACTCTCTCTCTCTCTCTCTATATATATATATATATATCTAGCTTATCTTAGAGCTTTGGTTTCCGTTGTCCTGTAGTCTTTTCCATATTTTATACCTTATAAGGTTATTTGTATTATATCTTGTATGATTATGATTATGTAATAACCCCATTATATCAAGGTATTTTACAACATGTGCTATCAATATTCTTCATCCCCACCTTATATTCTTCATCTTTACCTTATATTCAATCTCACACATCTAAGCGGGTTTTCAAAGACAAGCAAAAGAAATATAGAAAACAAGAGAGATGGATAGAAGTGGAGACCTGTACTGATTGAAATCAGAGTTAATGGCAGAAATGGCTGCATGTTTGATTGGAGAAGGAGCTGGAAAATCAGGACATTTTTCGGCAAGGTTGATTGCACAGCATCTCTGGGCGAGATGGGGAGCTCTTGGATTGGAGAAGGTTTTAAACTCTGAGCTACTTTTGATAGCTTCCCCTCCATCTCCCCACTTCTTCCGGCTACTACTACACTATATATATATATTTAGCTTATCTTGGAGCTTCGGTTTCCGTTTTATTGTCGATTTTTCCGTATTACATATTTTGTAAAGTTATTTGTATTATATTTTGTATAATTATGATTATGTAATAACCCTTTCTGTCAATGTACTTTCTACACGTGCCATTAATATTCTTCATCTCCACCTTATATTCAATCCCATGCAGCTAAGCGGGATTTAAAAGACAAGCAAAATAAATATAGAAGTCAAAAGAAATGGTAATGGCAGAAATGGCTGCATATTTGACTCGAGAAGAGGGAAAATGTCACGACCCGAGCCCGAGATCAGAGTAATCAGGGCTTAACCCCGGGTTCGCGAAGTCAATCATACTTACTCCTGTAAACTCTGAATTAACTGAAGTTAAGACGAAGTCCACTAGGGATCTATCATACTTACCTGTCAATGTACAATTTGCGGAATATTCATATATACATACATTGACCAAACATTTAAAACTAAATAATTCCTTTACATAAAGAAAAGTCAACATACATGATTACATTCTATTCAAGTCAACCACTGCATATTCAAAATACAATGCAGGGGACACCATTTACAATTCAAAATGAATGTACAAAAGTATCTATTAACTTCTCCAAATATTCTATCCTTTGACACTCCGATCTAGGTCCATTCGATTAAACCTCCAGGGGGAATCGGATGGGCATCCTGCGCTGGCGGCTCGGCCTTTGCCTGACCGGCACGGGCAATTGGGCCTGTAATATCATCAGTAACACCGTGAACACCACGGTTTAGTAATGTATATACAGTTCTATGATAGTACATGTCATTTCTACCAATTTACTGAACTAACAATTCTAGACAATTCAATTCTATTTCAATATCCTGTCACTATTATCAATGACTATATTGGCAGCTACAATAATATTGGTTTCACTTTATTTCAGTTTCTTCCCAAAGGAAGCAAGTCAAATTCATTCAGTTCATTGATTCTCATTTGATTCATTAATCATGTTGAGCATTTATTAATGACTTATTAGTGGGACTCATTAGTTCAATGTGTGATTTATCAGTTCGGTGACTTTGCAGTCTATGACCTTTCGGTCCATTTATGGTGGGATTTTCCAATGTTTGGATTAGAGATCACTGGTATCTCCATGGAGCTCCGGAATGCCCCCAATTCCATCTACTACAGTAGGATTGTTCATTACATTGTTACCTTTAGTAACTGTTCATTCATTAATTCATTATTACATTTCATAACTGTATAGTGTTCAGTGTCACTTAGCAATTGCTCATTTTCAATGTCACATTTAGTGATTATTCATTAATTCAATATGGCCCATTAACGGGCTTCAGCAACCACTATGTAGTGCCAAACACATAATTCACTTCAAATCACTTACTTTAGTCAATCCGATTCCAATTCAAAATAATTATCTAAACCAAGCAATTGAGTGAAACATTCGTTATCGATGCACTTGTTACTACCGATGACATTATTTTAGTTAAATTGTGCATTCCGATAACCTTAGCTAACACTTATTAAGGTTTAAATATCACAAATACTAGCCTCAATGGCTAGGCACTTAATTCAGAAGGAACCAAAATTCAATCTGTAAATTTTCCCCGGTGGCGGTCACCTGGCGGTTACCTGGCGGTTAGCCGCAATTGGGACTGGCGGTTAGCCGAAATCTGGCGGTCAGCTTTTCAGAAGCCTGACTTCTAATATAATTCTGACCTAGTCTCGGTTAGCCCTGCGGTCACTTTGGCGATTAGCCGAAAATTCAATTTCGGCTAATCGAACTATGGCGGTCAGCTTTCCAGAAGCCGACCATTCTGCTGATTTCTGGCGGTTAGCCTTGCGGCTAGCTGCAATTCACCGAAAACTGAATCTTTGAGTTCAGAACTTTTGAAGCAATTCTGGGAATTGAGTTCTTTGAACTCAAATTGCTCCAATAACATATAAATCAATAGAAGGGGTATATACTTGCCTCTATTTGAAGGTTGATGGATGAAAACCCTCTTTCTTAACTTGGATTGAGAAGGAAACTTCTCAATTTGAGGTCTTTTCTCCAAGAAAACCCAAGAAGATGATGAAGAGGATGGAGAAAATGAAGCCCTCTTCAAAAACACATTCAAACTCTCAACCTTGTGCTTGATAGAGAGAAAATGGAAGAAGAATAAGAAAAATAAGAAATGGAAGTTGCCTAGGGTTTGGCTGTGTTGGAAATCAGATGAATGAACTCATCTCATTCTTATAAGCCCACTTTTACATCTAAGCCCATAATCTTCTTCTCATTTACAATTCGAGTCAAATGAAGGGTCATTTGATCCAATTCTCGTCAAACGACTTCGAGTCTTTTATGAAAATTATCGTACTCACCAAGATACACGTGCTGGTATCAAGAGTTTCCGTATTCGGCAAAATACGTGAAAGTTCATATTTACGGAAAAGTCCTTAAATTCCTTGTTTAAGTCTAAACTCCATTCAATTCATTCCATTTCACTTCATTATCATTCTATTAAGCCTAACTCATTAGTTTTAGGCTAATTCAATTCCACTTGGCCACAAATCATCATTAGCTTAATTAAACATAGTTAATTAGCATTAATTCTAATCAACTATAGTTAATCTTGATTAACTCGGAACGGAGCCTAATAGAAAATTAGTAAATCCTTCGGCATGGTTGATTGCACCACATCTCTGGGCGAGATGGAAGAGCTCTTGGATTGGAGAAGGTTTTAAGCTCTGAGCTACTTTTGATAGCATCCCATCCATTTCCCTACCTCTTCCTACTACTACTACTACTACTACTACTACTACTCTCTCTCTCTCTCTCTATATATATATATATATATATCTAGCTTATCTTGGAGCTTCGGTTTCCGTTGTCTTGTCGGCTTTTCCATATTTTATATCTTATAAGGTTATTTGTATTATGATTATGTAATAACCCTGTCTATCAATGTATTTTACTACACGTGCCATTAATATTCTTCATCTCCACCTTATATATTCAATCCCATGCAACTAAGTGGGACTTAAAAGACTGGCAAAAGAAATTTAGAAGACGAGAAATGGATAGAAGTGGAGGCCTGCACTGATTGAATTCGGAGTTAATGGCAGAAATGGCTGCATGTTTGATTGGAGAAGGAGGGGGAAATCAGGGAATCCTTCGACAAGTTTAATTGCACCGCGTGTCTGGGTGATATGGGAGTGCTCTTTAATTGGAGAAGGTTTTAAGCTCTGAGCAACCTTCAATAGTTTCTCCTTCATTTCCCTACCTCTTCCTACAACTACAACTACTCTCTCTCCCTCTATATATATATATAAAACTTATCTTTGAGATTCAATTTCCGTTGTCTTGTTGGCTTCTTCGAATTATATATCATGTAGGGTTATTTGTATTATATCTTTTATAATTATGAAATAACCCTTACAATCAAGGCATTTTACTACACGTGATATCAATATTCTTCATCTCCATCTTATATTCTTCATGTTCACCTTATATTCAATCACATGCAACTAAGCCGGATTTAAAAGACAAGCAAAAGAAATGGTTAGAAGAGGAGACCTATCTTGATTGAAGTCGGAGTTAATGGCAGAAATGGATGCATGTCTGATTAGAGGAGTGGAAAATCAGGAAATCCTTCGTCAAGGTTGATTGCACCGCATCTCTAAGCGAGATGGGAGAGCTCTTGGATTGGAAAAGGTTTTAAGTTCTGAGCTACCTTTGATAACAACCCCTCCATTTTTCCTACCTCTTTCTATGTAACACCCTGACCCTCCTTAATTTCACTTTAGAGTTAATTAATTTAGATTAGTAGGTTAATGGATGTTTTGAATGTATTTGAGCTTGATTAGGTAGAACTAGTTGGGTTGACCTTTTACTAGGTAGACTACGACCATTTGGGAGTGTTTTTGGTTTATGTGTTGATTTAGATTTTTGTGGGTTTTGGGTGAATTACATTAAACATATCATAAAGAGGAATGTTCATGTGCATCTATCCCTCACCATAGGGTGAGGGAAACTTCCATAAATGGGGATTTTCAAGTATAAAAGTAAGTTTTCAAGTACATAGGGTGAGGTACACTTCCTTATCTTCATGTGTAAAAAGGGAAAAGTGCCCCTCACCCTATGGTGAGGGATAGATGCACATGAACATTCTCCTATCATAAATCCCAATTCTCATATTTCAAGACAAACCATTCGAACCTAAACTAACCATTCCCAGCCCATTTAAGCTCATTTCCTGCATAAAGGCTCTTTTTCAAAATTCTGTAACTTAACTGGATTTGCATGCAAAATCCAGGAACAACTTTGATTGGAAAGTGGTCATCTCACACAACCATAGCCTCCTTCTTCATTTTTTCAGCTAAAAGCTCTACATCTTCTCTACTTCTTTACATCTTCTTCTTCTTCTTCTTTTCCCCTTCATCTCTAGTAAATTTAGAGCTTGCATGTGAGATCGCTCAACTCCACCTGCTTCAAGTACTCCTCCTATGCCCATTTAATCGTGTGATTCTTTGAGAGAACTTCATCTCCTTCCTCCTTTCAAGCAACCAGCCAAGGAGACCTCTTGCATGTGAAGGAATCCATCTCCATTGCATCTTCCTTCTTCTCTACAAAAAGGGTTTCAACTCCCAAGTCAAGAACAACTCTATTTTTCATTTCTCAACACTTTTGGAAAGCCTTTTGATTCATGACTCATGTCTCCTTGTTCAAATATGAATTTGGAAGGCTATGTTGGTGTTGAATGTAGATTTCAACCCATTTCTTTTCATTTACCATCGTAGGATTTCATCTTCACCATTTCATTTTGGGGGATTTTGCTTTGGAGAGCTTGGATTGGATATGAGAGGTAGATTTGGTGTAGGATTCGAATTTTAGCACCAAGGCAAGTGTAACATTTATAAATCTATGCATGCATCCTTATTTGATTCCATGAATATATTCGTTCATGTTAGACTACATCGCCTAAGAATGCATAATTCTGGACTGCTCGCTCAAGCTCAAGATTCCCCGCTCTAGCACGCATGCACTCTGGATGGTGCCCACTCGAGCGCGTGATTTCCCGCTCTAGCGCATGACCTCTGGTTGGTGTCCGCTCGAGCGCATGTTTGTCCGCTCGAGCGCACCTGATGTATGACAACACTTTATCAACTTCCAACGGCCATATTTTTTTAACCGTATGTCCATTTGGAGGTTTACATACCGATGGAAAGCTCTTGAAGCGTAGAATCCAATGGTCCCTACAAATATTTGATTTGAAATTCGGGGAATGAGTGGATATTGAGTTTTATATAAACTATGGCAATCGGATGGTACTGCGAGCCACATGTTGAACCATAGCATGTTTCGATTAATTGGCCTGGTAGTAGGACCTTAAGTGTCGCGACCCCGGATCGGGCTCCCAAGACGAAGCGGGCCTTGATCCGGGATCGGGACTAGTGATGTGTAATGTGAGTATGAATTAAATCCAAACCAAAACAAAACGTATACGAGTCCATCAAGAAGGATGCCACTCGTACACGCGATTTCCCACAGGTGTCCGCGGTGAGGATATCACATCGACATGAATATTTCTTTTATGTGCGGAAGCGTGTAGCAAATCTATTTCATACATTCATGTCCAAGATACAAGATTAACACATGTTTCATACTAGTATCAAAATGAGCAATGATCATTAAAGCTATAACCCCAAAATAAAGTTAAGGTTTACAACAAAGTAGTTTAATTACATTGTTCCCAAAAATAGAGGCCAACAAAGGCCAATGAATAAAGTATCAAGTTCCCCCAAAAGAATGGTTAGTTCTATTCTCCAAAATGTTACGTCATTCGGCAACCGAATGTCTAGACGACATCATCGGCGTGCCACTCAACTAGGCGTTGCGGTTCTCCGACCGCCTCCTTGTGCTCCTCCTCGGGGAGACCAATAACGGGACCTGAGTACCAAAGCAAAGGGTCAAACACGACGGTTTGGCAAACGGGTGAAAAGACATAACAATATAGAAAATACCTTGAAAATCATTTAAACCTGTCAAAGCATTAGTTTCATAAAACAAGAGAAACATTTGTTTAAATACATATGCAATATAAAACATGTAAGGTATCCAAGGAAACGGGAAACAAGCAAGATGGCAACCACACATAGCTAAGTCCTCTATCACCGAAGTGACATGAGCATATCGGGATGTTGTCTCAGTCACCGAAGTGAGGAGATGCAACATAAGTAACATATATATAATATAATACAATACGGGACGGGACCACGGTAGCGAACCGGGTATCGGGACAAGACCACGGCAATAACCGGGTAGCGGGATCCAAAACTGCAGCTGGCGGGACGGGAAAGGGTCTCCAAGTCGGTAGATCAAACCGGCAAAGAAAGCCAAGCTTAGTAGTGCCGACTCATAGGTCAAATCATGTAAAACAAGATATGTACAAATCATGTAAAATGCACTTAAATAAACGGGCGGGACGGGGTGCTCAAAAGTACTAATTTTATTTTCAAACGGGAAGTACATGTTGGGGCTAGCAAAAGCTTTAGTTTCAAATTCAATGTTTTCGGGAATGATAAATCACATTTCTTGAAATTCGGGACAAGTATCGGGATTCGATGTAAATCAAGTGAATAAGGACTCCGTATGTCGATTGTGATGATTACTTGGTACTCCTTGAGTTTGGAGACATTCCGGGCTCTTTATGCACCTTAGGGATTCAAACCCTAATCGAGTTTCAAATAGACAAAGCATAAAAGGGATGGGATCCTAAGCACAATGTTAATCTAGTAGTACCTTACCACCTGCTCATTCATCAAAGGAAAAACGGATTCGCGATACCCAAACAAACCAATTTCGCGTTTAGATAAAAGAAAGGATATCCCGTCGTTCCGTGCCGTTCAAGATTGAACTAGGTTAAGCACCGATACAACTGGATTAACCGTGAGGAAATGTCAGTTCAACCCTTCTCAAAAGAAGTCAAACGGGTCCACAAAAGGGTCACTAATTTCCATTTAAAGTCCATCTAATCTTAGGGTGAAAAGTCAGTTTTCAGCAGGTTTCCAGTTAGGCCGGTCGACTTGGCCCATGGCCGGTCGACCGCGTACACAGGGGGCTCGGTCGACCGGCCATGGGCCAGGTCGACCGGGAGTTGTAACTTAAATGCAGGAACAGTATTTTGGTCAGGCTCCAGAGAGCCTGACCTCTGTGTCGCCGGTCGACCGCGCCCCTTGGCCGGTCGACCGCGCTAACTGCGCAACAGCAGTCCCCGCAGTTCAGCAGGTTGCCCAACAGGGGGGCCTGTTCCAGTGTCCCAGGTCGACCGCGCCCCTTGGCCGGTCGACCGCGTGAACTGCGTAACAGAACCCAGGTTCTGTTACAGCAGTTCAGTGATCTTTCCCATTTTTCCTATCTTTTCTACATTCTTTCCAAATCTGATTAGCAATCTCATATATGAATAAAACAAGTTATCAAGTGCTAAAATGAGCATTTATTTCCAATCTAAACAAGTCATTAATGCCTCAAAATATTAGGTGAAAACATAAATGCATTTCATCAAAACTCATTCAAATGTAAAAGTATCAAATCATCCACTTGCCTTAAGTCTTTAATCAATAGAAAACAAGCTCTTATGCAACCTTGCAAGCCAAGAACACAAGCTCTACAAAAACCCCCAAAACAAACCCTAAAATGGGTCAAAACAATGAAGGAGAAGAGAGAGCTTTCAATAATGAAAATGTAGCTTCTCTAAGGCTAGAAGAACACTAATCTAGAAGATTAGGAAGAGAGCTTACCAATAGATGCTCCAAATGAACAAGATAAGCCAAATGAGGATCTTGTGGAGATGAGATTTCACCACAAATGGTACCAATGGAGAGCCCTTGAAGTGGAGAAGAAGATAATGAAATCCTTTGAGATAATGGTGCAAGTTTGGTGATGCTTGAGCAAGGAGAAGAAGAGAAAAGTGCACACAAACCCTAGGTTCAGTTGTTGTGCTGGAAAAAGAGAGAATGAGGGAGAAGAGCTCTCTTTTATAAGCTACACAAGTGGGCTCCACCAACTAGTAACCTAGAAAGGCTGAAATAGTGGTTTTCGGGACTTCGGATGAAATCGACGAAGAAGGAAGAAATGATCGTCGAAATATCTAATTTCTAAAAAGTTTATGTTTCGCGGGTTTCGGGAATAACACTAATTTGGTACAGATTTGGTGTAAAAGTACTGTTTTGCCCTTGAAGCTAGAAAAGTCAAGTTTCAGGGTTTCGAACGGGAACGGGATCAACATGAAAGTTGAAGACAATAACGAGATAAACAAAACGGGGTAAAATACAAATCAAGAAAACCAAGATAAAACCTCAAGTACACGTAAAGTCATAAACAAGGAACCCCCAAAGGGCCCCACTAATACCAAAGGCACTCAAAATTTCCAAAGCTATGACAAAGCTATTCTAAACCAACTAAACCAAAATCCACTAAACCAAATCAAGACTAACACGCCACTTAATCAACACTAATCGAGATCACTCGGGTCGGGGTCTTACATTAAGGATGAATACCTTGAACCTTTATCGGGACCAATGGACTTGTATATTATGTGGATGCGGTTTGAGCAACCGTGCACCCACAAGGGGCCTCGTGTTCTTCAAAATTGAAAACCGAATCAAATGTGTTATACTAAGGAATTCGGTGCCCAAATAAAGTATCGCCAAGGGTTCTTTTGTAGGCCACTAACACTGGAATCCTTAGTACTACACCGAGTAGAACGGTGAAGACGCCGAGCGTTCCCAAGATCGTAGGATTGGTTTGTTTTATATCTTGATTCCATATATGATCTATGTACATGCAACGCATTCCGTTTCTAGTACTCTCGTATGACTTGATCATACTTCTGTCTAGTTATGTATATCTTGCTTATGTACTTGTTTATATTATATCTGTTTCCGTTTCTGATCAGTTACATCTTGATAAGTTCTTAATTATGTACCATAATATGATCTGTTCTATATATGTTCTGTTGTTTTGGTATATTCCGTTCCACGAGTCGGCACTACTTGGCTTCGACTCTATCTAAGTCATACCTGGCTAAGTGTGGGTTTAGTATCTACTTGTAGTCCTCTGCAGATGTGATTATATTATGAGGGTTGACCGCATAGTTGTTAATATTGTTTCGGACCTCATTTCGCTCCGGCCTGCAAAATGAAAAGTTTTGGCCGATTCGGGATTTCGGCGAAACTTTTCGAAATTACATTTCGGGAAAAATATAACATAATATATATACATGTATAAGTAGAAAAATAGAAAAAGTAATAAATATAGATTTAATCCATTATGGTAAATTTTTTGGAATTATATTTTGTGAAAATATAAGAAATACAAAATATATATGTGTAAAAATAGTAAAAAAAAAAAAATTAATTATGTAAAATTCCATTTGGGCTGAAAAGTCACATTTCGGCCGAAATCCTGAATTTCGGCTGAATTTGGTTGAAATCCCAAGTTTCGGCCGAGATTGATCAAAATTCAAACCGAAAGTTTTTGGCCACTTGACCGAAACAAAAAATTTCGGCCATTTCGGCTGAAACGAAATTAAATTAATAACTATGGTTGACTGGCACCCTATGTCCATGATGGAGAGTTTTGGGCCCTCTTTTTCCTAGTGGCACCACCCTGTTCTGTTCTATTTTGTTTTTGCTCTCACTTTACATTCATGTTTACATGGTTACTTTGAGAGAATGCGGATGTGCCATTTAGTTCTGCTATTGTATATATCTGTCATCTATGATTTGTACGTCTCATGCTTATTCATGCACAAACTTGCCTAGTGATTATGCTTTGACCTCATGTGATTTATATCTATCTAACAGTTCATTTGTCTCATGTTATGTGATTTATATCTGTTTATCTTGCTTAGCCTAGTCTAATGGTGCTACACTAGGCGTCACAGGTGAGTACGTTGATGCCATTGCACCGGTCGCTGAATAAGAACAAGAAACTCCCCAGTAATTAGCTGAGTGGACTTCTAATGATGTCCAGTAGACGTCACCTGCGTTGAGCATTCGTGGACGTCACTTAACCCTAGACTTATGGCCTGGATGGTCATGATAATTAGTTGTTATAGATTTGCACTTTCTTTGGTATTGTAAGCCTTAATTAATAATTCGCTTCCGCTACTCTTTTCTTTGTTTTCTTTTCTTTAACCTTAACTTGAACTTAAGCATTCACTCTATGGATTGTTTATGCTCTTGATTATGATTCAAATATTACATGGTAGGTAAATATAAAGGGATGCTTGTTTGGTTAATTATATAGGTTCACATGGAATTGAATGGTACCCCTAATGTAATGGATTTATTACCTCACACGTGAAATCCTGTGGGAATCCCATTCGTGGGGACATATTTTCGACGATTTTGACTCGAATCCCCACGCGGGCATTTGTCGCGCCTCGAGATGGGTGCAGTCTTGGGCTCGGGGCGTGACATCCTACTACTACTCTATCTCTCTCTCTTTATATATATAGCTTATTTTGGAGCTTCGGTCTCCGTTGTGTTATCGGCTTTTCCGTATTATATATCTTGTTGGGTTATTTGTATTAGAATTTGTACGATTGTGATTATGTAATAACCCTTTCTATCAAGGTATCTTACTACACATGCCATCAATATTCTTCATCTCCACCTTTTATTCAATCCCTTGGAACTATGCAGCATTTAGAAGACAACCAAGAGAAATATTGTAGATAAGAGAAAAGGTTAGAAGTGAGGACCTATACTGATTGAAGTCGGGATTGATGGCAGAAATGACGACATATTTGATTGGAAAAGAAGCGGGAAAATTAGGAAATCCTTCGGCAAAGTTAATTTCATTGCATCTCTAGGCGAGATGGGAGAGGTCATGGACTGGAGATGGTTTTAAGCTTTGAGCTACCTTTGATAGCTTGCCCTCCATTTTCTAACCTCTTCCTACTACTACTACTACTACTACTCTCTCTCTCTCTATGTATATATCTCTCTAGCTTATCTTTGAGCTTCGGTTTCTGTTATCTTTTCGGCTTCTCCGTATTGTATATCATGTAAGGTTATTTATATTATATCTTGTATGATTATGATTATGTAATGACCTTTTCTATTAGGGTAATTTACTACACGTGCCATCAATATTCTTCATCTCTACCTTATATTCAATCCCATGCAACTAAACGGGATTTAAAAGACAAGCAAAGAAATATATAAGACAAGAGAAATGGCTAGAAGTGAAGACTTGTACTGATTGAAGTCTGAGTTAATAGCAAAAATCAGAAATGGCTGCATGTTTGATTGGAGAAAGAGCGGAAAATCAGGAAATCCTTCGGCAAAGTTGATTTCACCGCGTCTCTAGGCGGGATGGGAGAGCTCATGGATTGGAGAAGGTTTTATGCTCTAAGCTACCTTTGATAGCTTCCCTTCCATCTCTCCTCCTCTTCTTACTCTCTCTATATATCTCTCTCTGGCATATCTTAGATTCAATTTCCATTGCCTTCTCGGCCTCTCGGTATTATATATTTATATATCTTGTTACCTGTAGGGTTATTTGTATGTAAAATCTTTAAAAAGGCATTAAGTTTTTGCCTTATTTAAAAAAAGGACACAATCTTTAAAACTTTTTAAGTTAGTCCATAAGTTTTCCAGGAAGTTTTCAATTAAGGACATTTGTCCATTTAAAGTTATTTTCCAGCAACTCTTTTTTCAATTTTTTTGTAAATATCCATATTATCCTTCATTAACATAAAACCCTCATTTGCTTTCTCTATATTCTCCTATTTTCGTTCATCGGCATCCCCACAGTGATCAAGGGCAACCGGTGTTCCCACCGCGATCGACTGCATGTAATGGTTGTTGAAACCATGTCATGGCTTTAAATGAAGGGAAATTTGGGTATTTTCAAAATATTGAGCGAAAAAGTCTCTAAAAAATACCTTTAACTGGCCGGATGTCCTTAAATTGAAAATTTACATGAAAACTTTGGGACTAATTTGAAATTTTTTAAAATTTATGTGATTTTTTGAAATAAGGCAAAAACTTAAGACCTTATTTGAAATTCTCCCTTATTTGTATTATATCTTGTATGATTATGAAATAACCCTTTTTGTCAAGGTATTTTACTACTGTGTAGATACACATGCGAGGGACTAGCCATGATTTGTGATTGTATTTTTTATATTTTGGGAAGTTTTTTCATAATTTCAAAAAAGGACATTAATTTTGAAAGTTTTCAAATTGGTCCCTAATTTTTTCAATAAATTCTCAATTAAGGACACCAAGAAATTTAAAGGTATTTTATAACGGTTTTTTTCTCAATTTTTTTAAAATACCCAAATCATCCTTCATTTAAAGCATTAACATGGTTTTGGTAGCCACTACATGCAACTAATTGTGCATGGGTCGATGTTGGTTGTCCTTGATCACAATGATGACTCCAGTGAAAAAAATGAGGGGAATATATAGAAAGTGGAGAAGGGTTTTATTTTAATGAAGAGTAATTTGAGTATTTCAAATAAATAGAGAGAAAAAGTTGTGGAGAAATAACTTTAAATGGACGGATGTCCTTAATTGAAAGCTTTTGAGAAAACTTAGGGACTAATTTAGAAAGTTTTGAAATTCGTATCCTTTTTTGAAATAAAACAAAATTAAGGCCTTATTTGAAATCTTCCCCTTTATTTGGGACTAATAATTGGGGGTGAATGATACTTTCAATTGGGAGACAAAGAATCAATCTCAGGACAGTGTGTGATAGTAAGGGGCGAACACCACTCAACCATGAGCGTGTCATTTTTTAATATTATCTTATTTTATTTGTCTCATATTCTTTGTTTGTTAGTCGATCTCCTTTTTATTTTTAGAGATTTGTTTTTCTTTAACGTTTTGGTCTCACATCCCTCCGATATCATGGGGTCTCAATGTAGTAAAGTCAGTTACATGTTCTGTTCTCTTCTTGTTTCGTCGGTTTTTTTTTTTTTTTTTTGGGTGTGTGTGTGTTTAAGCCTTGTCCCACGAGGATAGGATAACTTGCCCTTCCTAAGTAGAGGTGCTCATGGGCTGGGCCAGCTTGTGACTGATCTCTAAATTAAGTGATGAAAGCCCAAAACCTGGCCCGGCTAATAAATGCTTGTAATTTACAGTGCGTTTGTGCGGCGCTTATTTCCATGGAAATGACTGGTGACAACGTGCTGGAATCTTCAGCGCCTTCTGGATGGTGTTTGAGTACGATGACGATTTGAGCTGGGATTCCGACGCCTAAGTCGGAAAATCAGCTCCATAGAGGCAGCCGAGGGGCTAGCAACGGACAAGCCCCAAACTAGAAATGTAAATGGATTCTCAATTCTTTGATTACCCGAAGGTTTCGAACTATTAAAAACCAAGTCTTGGTCTTTATTTAGAACCCGATAAGTAAATGGGTTCTGGTCCGGTTTCACGTTTGTTCGGAGCGTGGACCCAAGACCCGACATATTACCTCATTTTTTTAAAGTCTATCCTAAAAACTATATTTTTTTAATATCATTTTCTACTCAGACCCGAACCCGGATTCAGACCCGTCCCATATATGGTTCTGGTTCCGGTTCCAGAGCCAAAAAATCAGTTCCGGATCCGGTTCTATCTTTTCTTTAACGGTTCTGGTTCTCGGTCCGCCATGAACCCGGACTGGAACTAACCCGTTTACAACCCTACCCCCCACATCATAAAGTCCCTCAAAACATTGCTTTGGCCCTCCACCCCCCCCTCCATTATTTAAGGCTTATTTAACATGGTTTTGACTCTTAGAAAAAAAAAAAAACTTTTGTTGATTTTAAGGAAAACTTAAAATGAAAAAGGAAAGGAAAATAAAGGTTAAAAAAGAAGGAAAGGAAAACAAATCAAGAAGGCTTGATGGAGATTGGGGAAGATATTTTTTATTATTCACTCTAACCCATCTACACTTGCCCCAAATTTTATGGTCCAAGAAAGAAAGAGAACAAAGTCCATCTTCTCATTGGAGATATTGAAAGAAGTTGTAGTTTTCAGACTTGGAGAGACTTCAAGGTATGTATAAAGAAGAAGAATGACAAACCCACTTTTCTTTTATAATTTTGTTTTTTACATTGCATAAATGTACTAATTTCACTACATGTCATTATGCATTTTCAATCTTTGTGGCTTATATTGAAATCTAATCCGCTTAAAATCAATATATGTTGGCATTCTATTATTACATTAAGTTTTAGTTCAATTGGAGTTTATCCAATGTGGATAAAGAAATATAGTTGTATTTTTTTTTTATTATTATCATCCATGTCAGAAAAATCTGATTAAAAAAACTTATATTAAGGAGAAAAACTAGTGGAACCATTTTTTGGAATGGTTTAGATTTTAGATATGGGATGCCATCATTACTTTTCTTTGAGGTTTTAAATTATAGCTTACCAGTTACATGCATAAGAAAGGACGGCACCCATCTTGAGATTTTTCTCTGTCATAAATTTACATATGGTAGATGTCCAAATGCACCATACATCGTTTTGTTATTCAATCGTCAGGTCTTATACTTGAAATCTAACCCACACAAAAGAACTTTCTTTTGTTTTCTCCTATTACATAAATCTTTAATCCAATCAGAATTTATCTACCATGGATAAATATAAAAAGGTTATTTTTATTAAGATTATCCATGTGAGAACAAGTCTGATTGAAGCAAATTCTTCGTTGCAGAGAAAAACTAATAAGATTGTGCTTTTTTGAACCGTTCAGATTTTAAATATGTGTCCTGGTCACACACACATCTCAGTGAGCACACTTACTACTTATATGTTGAGAATTAATAAGCCGCATTATCACTTGAGTGGATGAAGTGTCATGAAGATTGTTAGATAAGTTCCATCAAGATCGTTAAAACTGCAATTTGCATCAGAATGGAAGATAGATTTCTTACGAATTATCTAATTATATATATTAAAATGATTGCAAAAAATTCCAGTACTGAAACGATAATTGATGATTCCAACTCAATAAAAAAATGTCTAACACAACTTCAATAATTTGATTATTGCATACTTTATTACTAAATTTTCCAGTTTTGTTTTAAGATTTTTTCTTTTTTTGATCCTTTTAAATAAAATTCCTGGTTCCACCCCCACAGAGGATCCAAAAATCCGACCAATCCAGGCCGGATATGGAAATGCCTCCGAAGAGGAAACGCAACGGTGCTGCACAAACACCCCCCTTTTGTATTTTATCTGAATATTTGGTATAAAGCCTGGTTTGGTCCGGCCCGGCCCAATTGATCAAATAGATGGGCCTGGATCTAGCCTGGCCATATTCCTGAACCCAGCCTTTGTATTTTGAGGGTAGTGCCCCCCACTCTTAGACACGAGTTAACCAGGTCCTTTCATTGTAATCTTTCCATTACCACTTTAGTCTCTTTTGTTTGTCATGAAATATTTGTTATGAAATAAAATAAAATTAAAGTGAGATAAAATCTAACGGTTGTATTTTCGTAAGAATTGAATATTCTCTTAATGACGGCGGGACGATGTCCCATGGGCGCCTTTTGACTCTTCAACAGTTTGATCGGGATACCCACATGTGGACAGATTTCCATTTTGTATATCCGTAGTTGATGCAGTGCGCTTGTGTTTGGAAAGCAAAAAACATCTTTCCAACCATTTTCTCTGCTCCCTTGGAAAATTAAGGTTTCGTACGCATGCCTCCAGCAAAAAGAAAGATTTAATATAGTGAACATTGACATCCAATTTCATATGATAAGCCTAAATGGTCACTCAAGTCTGCAACCAAATTAGCATCATGAAATATCAGGAAGCAAAACAGGTCAGCTTCTTTTATCCAAATTCAAAAAAAGAAAAGAAAAGATATGTTAGATTCAGCTATCGCTAACTTCTCCAGAGGCAACAGCTAGTAATAAACATTCTTTGGACCATCTGTTTCCAGTGGACAATCACACCCAGCTTACCTTGATTGAGGGCCTCAATGACCAATGGCTCAAATATCACACAAGGTTAGTAACTTCAATGTTTCACATTTTCCAAGTTTCCACATTGCTAGCACGTCTAAATGCACTTGCTTCTTTCTATGTCATTCCTCGCTTGGGGCAGATTTGGTAACAGGTATGCCGGATTCCTCGTAGAAGATATGTAGAGCTAAGGATCTCACATTGATATCCGTGTCTAACTGATAAAAATTAGTACATAAATCTAGCGTGTGAAATTCCCAAACCTGGATTTTTTCAATTCCACAGGGAAAACCAGTGAAGAATCCTTAAGAATTTGGTTGCCAGACGTGACCTTAACCTCTCAATCAAAACACTTTATTCCCACCACTTGCTCTTTACCATAACACCTAGGACTTTTACTCGGGATTTCTTAATTAATTGTTGACAGGAATTTAGGTACTGGAAGGGGCTTTGCTTCTGAAATCTGAGTGGCCAAATTATTTTGATTTTTGAACGAGATGAGATTACCTTAGTTATTATTGTCACTGTCATTATTAGCATTTTAGTTGGAAGGTTCAAGCATATTTGAATAACAATATAGGTCTACAACAATTACTGGTGAAGTCAAAAAGATAAAAAGATATTTCAATATCGTTTGTGGTAAAAGAAGACATTACTACAAGATTTTTCATTTTGCAACATGCAAGAGAAGCTTTTCACATATAACCCATATTTATTAGTCCCAAAACACAGTTACTTCCATTTTTTCTACACTCCTCGAGTTCACTGATCATTGTGTACTTTCCCTTGATAAAAATTAATGAAGCATTCAGATGCCAATATCGCTAAATTAAATTGAAATGCGAATCTACAAAAATTCAGGGCTTAGTTCTATTACATCCTAGGCATATGTATATTTACCTGAGCACTCTTCCACAAGAAACTGAAGACATCAAATTACAGATGACACCTCCAATGCTTCTGCTCCAAAAGAGGCCGGGGGTGATCTATCCAAAATCAATTGTTGGAAGAGAGCAAGCAGCTTTACATGTGCTAGTTTCGCACTGCGAGTTCTTGCAAATGGATTTCGAACAGGCAGTGCCCATCCAAATCGGATCGAACTTGAAGAACTGCTGCTGCTGCTATGTTCCACTGCATCATGGGTTCCATTTGAAACTTTGGCATCAGCATTGACTATATCTGAAATTTCTTGCAGTTCCTGAAGCAAACAAGTTGACTAGAATCAGAAAACTGGTACAAAAAAGTGTGAATTGTATGATTTATGACTCAAAAATATGCACTCATGCCCTAGAGCCCTGAATTTTCACGAAGGATCATTTATCCGAAGTCATGTTCAAATCTCCTCTGGAACGTTCTATTCATGCACCCATACTTCGGCCTTCCTCAGTTAAAGATTTATTGCTGTAGTTTCTGACTATTGATCAAATGATAATGTCAGCCATTCGAGGAATACTGGGTACTGAATCTCGACAAATGTATAACTTCCTACAGTGTATCCCCATGTATCTATGTTTTCAACATTACGCAATCCAGACTTTCGATCTGGAAAATCAAAAATAACCATCCCACCCCCACCCCCACCCTTCTCCATCGTTATTGGGGCAACCAAGAAATTCCATCTATGCTGACTGTAAAGAAGAGAAGAACCTTCATTCGCTAAATGGGCGGATATTATTTCGCCCAAAATAGCAGGGTTGGGTATTGTTAATGTACAGGATCCGAAGGCATCTTTACAGGGAAAGTCGCAGTTGAGGTTTGGGATAAAGCTCAGGCTTTATGGAGGAAAATTGTGGAGGAAACACATAGGGGGTGGGGGAAAGAATGGAGTGGGGAAGGGTGTTGGGGGCTAATGCATGTAGCATTTGGAGAGTGATCTTAAGAGTGGGGAAGTCCAAATCAGCAGGAGATGTATCCAAGAAAAAGGTGGTTCTACGGTGGGGAACAGTAATTGTGTGTTGTTTCATGATACATGCCTTGGTCGGAATGGTCTTCGTTACAGGAGTAGGAGTATTTATCTCTATTAAGTATACTGATGTCTCTTTTCATTAGCAGCATTTTGCTAGATATGCAGACCTTGCTAGACATTTTCAGGCAAGCCTTTCCAGACCTTTGTTCTTTAGCTTTGCAGGCTATTGCTCCCATAAGGTGGAAGTCTTTTATAGGTTGGTGGCGAAGGGCAAGTTAGCAATAGTGGATAGCCTGAAAAGGATTTTTTTTTTTTATTCTAATTTGCTGGATATTTGGTAGTTATGTAAGGTCAATAAGGAGTTTCAGCTCTTTTTGGGCGACTACATGGTGATAAGGCCCCACAGATCATGGGATGTGTGGGGATTGAAAGACCAAGGTGGGACAACCCAAATATCAAATTTTATGTCAGTCCGATTATCCTAACCCCTTGATCTGTGGCCCCAGGTTGTACATCATAAATTTTTTTTACCCTTTATCCAAAGCTCAAGTCCCAAAGGATTGGTGCAACTTCATGGGAACATAACATTATTCAGACATTGAAACTGTATCATGTCCAAGGGGTCCAATCTTATCACCAATTATAGGATTCTAATTCTTTTTAAAAAAAATTGTAAAAATATTAAAAAGTACTAAAACTATAAAAGAAAAAAGTACTAATGATGCATCTATTTTCTGTCCATACAACATTATTACCGCAAAAATATGATGATGATACAATCATATGAAGATCAGTGACATGTATTAGTATATCATAAATGATGTATGCACTTCAGCAAAACAGAAAAAATGATGTATGCATGAATATTTGAATATTCTTTAAATATCATTAATAGAATAATAAAAATATATGACTTGCAGTTTCTTTTTTTGGTACTCTTTAAATAAAAAATATCCAAATCATAGAAGTTCCATTCTTACAATGTATCGCCTGAAAATAAAAGAAATGATTCATGAAAAAGATGAAGATATGAAAAAAAAAAAAAAAAAAAGAGGGAAAGATGACGTGCAGAACCCAAACCTATTGTCGGACACACTAGTCACATGCCCATCCCTTATTTGTGTCTCTAAAACATCCCTCAAATCCCACAAATTATTATCTCGAGAGGTTCCTTCATCACTAGATAACCTCTTAAGAACAGAAATGTAAAAAAAAATAAAAATGAAAAACAAGATTAAGGAGCCGTTTGGAAACTCTAGTAATGAGTATCAATGAGTTGCGTGGAAGAATTGCCTCAATTGTAAGATTCAATACAACAAATATCAAATCATAAAATTCACATATGAATCTTAAGATAAATTTTTAAATGGGTTTCATTATATATATTTTTTATAATAGAGGGTGTTCCAGCCCTTTGGGCCAAAATAATCCCTACGGGCCCAGGGGAAGCCGGTTTTCATTATATAGATACGGATTTTTCTATCTAAGCTCCAATACATATCATAAGAATTTAACAACTATGCATGGTTATTCCCCAAAAAGCATCTTGTTTTAATAAAAAAAAATGAACGTGCTTATCCTAGATATAGCACCCTGCACGTGTAGCACATAAACCGAACACATGAATTACAGTGCACTTCTCCACTCCATCTTGACCTGCAGCAAACAGGCCCTACGATTCCTCATAGATATATTTTTGAGGAATGATGATGGCAGATTCATATATTGATTAGGTATGACGTGCTAAAGTAAACCATGCCTAGATGCATCCATAAGGCCAGAGGGAATTATAAATCCTCTCACCAAGGATTGTGTAATTTCTCAAAAGAAATGAATGAGATTTACCAACCTTCAGCCCCGTGGCTAAGCCTGCTGAGTGAAAAGGTCTCAACACCTGCAATAAGAAATAACAAAGTAGCAATAATACAATGTATCATCTCCTCTGAAAAACAAAAAAAAAGGGCCAAGATCAATTCTTTTGACTACTAGAAATTACCTTCGGAGTTTGACTGGAAGAAGAGGGAGATGATGGTTCTAGTGCTGGGACAGAGGGAGGCAACGACCCAGTCTATCATGGAGCAAATGAGAGACCAAATAAGAAATGCATAAATGGAACCATAATTCAAAGAGCAATGTGGCTTAGGAAGAAGGAAATCTACCCTAGATATGGGTGCGGGTATGTCTCGTGGAAGCTCCAGAGCTGGCCTCTGCGTACTGGATGGTGATGCCTACAGAATAAAGTAAGAAAAGAAATAAATAATAACAACCATGTATCCTCTACAAGAAATCCGGAAAATCTGGATGCTCGTCCAAGCATTCAATTGCTAATCAAGCAATGTTCAGAGAATCATTAGTGTGACAAAGGACTGCCAATAAACTCCAGCCCATGAACTAGGTTGCGGGCACATTTCTTCTTTTTTCTTTTTTTTTCTGACCATTTTAATAACATCTTAAAAATCATATTTATCTACGTTGTTTAGAGGCAAAAAGTGGGCACACATTCTTTTTTTTCCCCTTGCTTTTCCAAGCCCCAGATTAATGTTCAATGGTATGAACTCCTTGAAACACATTGACCATCATTTTGGGTGGGAAAGAAAAAAGAATAAAAGAGAAGATGTCTGCCTGTCCCACTTCCCGAAGGACTTCCAGACATGACACAATAAGTCAATAATGCAAGCTAAAAATTGTAGACAACAATATGGCTTTAAGCCGTAATGTTTGTGAAAAATGGAAACAAGAAAATACAAAAACTGTAGTAAGGAAGACATTTACCTGAAGAAACTGTGCATTTCTGCTTTCTTCCAACCTCTTTACAAACCCACACAAGCGATATACTCCTTGATTTGTAAGATCCTGAAGCACATTTCCTTAGTTTATTTATCATTATAAAGCAACAATATACAAACTCTGATCTACATAAGTTGTTATGTGAATGTACCTGTTTTTCTTCTATTCGACCAATTTTTGTCTCCTGCAAGATAAATGAACTTATGAACAAGTCTAGCATTTCCAGGGAACGATTATTTTCTTTTTACCACTCTAATTGCATGACTTGTGACCCACTCCTAATTCATATCAAGACCTTCCAGCAGATGATTACTTTCTATATGACAGTTTAGTAGGGTGATTTTTGAATCCATCAACTTCCCATCCAGGTGCCCCCTACTGAATGGTCTCAACTTTGCAAATTTGATAACTTATCTGTGATGCATGTGAATTGTTATTACATGGCTCATGAGGTCTGGTTCTTTCACCTTAACAAGCAAGATTATATGGTGTTGACTTCCAAGAAGGCAAGAACTAGTTTGTGGTTTATTTGGAAAGAAAGAACTAACAAGTAATTCAACAACAAAGAGAGTTCCATGGGAGAAATCTTTCGGCCGTTTAAAGTGAGTGAGCAAGTCAGATGTCACAAAGGATTTTCAAGAAATAGTAAAAGGAGATATTCTTAGAAGAAGGTTACGATAGGAGATGTGATGAAGATAACATAGTAGCAGGATATCCACCTCATAGCTACTTGGTTTGCAAGCAACATATGCACAAAATAAGTGTACTAGAGATGAGGATGTTGAGATGGATGTGGTAAAACTAGAAAAAGAATCGGAAATGAGCGCTCTTGGAAAAATTAGGGATAGGATTTAGGATTAATAGGGGATAAATTAAGAGAGACTTGTTTGAGATGGTTCGGGCATGTCCAACACAATGCAGGCGAACGATGGCACCATTGAGAAAAAGTTTTTCTATGTAGGTTGTTGGCCCACCAAGAAAAAGGGTAGACCAAAGAGGACAAGGATGGAAGTAGTAAGGATAGGATATGAAGTAGTGCAATCTATACAAGGAATTGGCTAAGGATAGATCAGAATGGAGAAATAGAATTCATGTGATGTTGGGACAAAGCTTTGATGATGATGATAATGAGTTACCTCGTTTGCAGTTCAACCTGTTCAAATTCGAGTTTGTAGTTCGCAATTCGGTGCCTATTCTAATTCAGAAATTTGTTAGGATAGGTTTATTCAGTTCACTGTTTGGTTTGCTTGGTTTGCAATTTGAGTTCGATTAATTTGATGAATTGATTTGAATATGTAGTTTGACGTCGTTTGTACTGATTACTGCAGAATGACCTGCCTGGTTGATTAGAAACACAACTATTTGTGTATCATAAATTGATTGGTCCTTTTAGATGTTTACATAAATGGAAGACCAAAGATAATCCAGCCTCCTTATAAACTTTTACACCCATAGTACAATTACTAAATTAGCGATGATCCTACTTCTATAGTTGAATTATATAGCAATATATTTGCATAATACAAAGCAATTAAATTTGAGGGTCTTAAATTGATTATTATGAGCATTTGATCATACTATTATGGAGCTTAATCCATATTTGCATCCAAATCCTCCATCCTTCTAGTGTCAAGAATTCAAGGGGGACCCACTAGGCCTAGGCATTTTTATTTTTTTTTTGTTAAAAATGACCTAGAATTTTCTAGTGGGCATCTACTTTTGTTGTTTCTACTTCGTTATTAAGTGAGATTTCATCTCAGTCCAAATACTTCAAAGATCGACCATCTATCGCTTTAAAATTCATAAGCTGGCCCAACATTTGAAATCCAAAGTCCAAACCACTAAAAAATTTTTTCTCACCTTGTATTAAAGATGGGCCCAAATTTCACTTCGATAAAATATGTGCCAAATTTTAGATTGATGACATATAGATCATGCAATTTTTTATTTTTAGTTTTGGTCATATTTGGTTATATATGTGATCATTCAGATGGTGGGTATAAAGAGTTAGATTTACCTTGTAGTTATTTCAATTTTCAAGGGAGATAGTGACTTAGTGATTTCGATTACAAAATAAGCCCTACTGAAGGTATTAATGACTGGAGCCTATAGCTGATCCTCTTAGCTCCTACTTTCTTTCTCATTGAAGACTTTCATTTATGGTCTAATAAAGAAAGTGAAATCTTCACTCAAGGAAGAAAACATTCTCAATAAAAGAAAAAGGAAATATTAAAAAAAATTTGATAGAGGGAACATTTTAAAAAAACAAAAAGAAAAATACTATTCCTTTTATCTCCATTATTCATTAGATATTAACCTTCAAAGGGGGAATGCACAGGTGCCACATGGTACAGTGACTGACTCAAGAGAGAGAGGGAAAGAATATAATTACTTATATTTTTATTATCTTTCTCAATAACAGAGAGATGCTTGCCTTAGTGTATTTAATATTGATTGACTTGAGAGGGAGAGAGAGTATAATTTTATATTTTCATTATCTTCCTCAATGGAAGAGAGAGAAGAAAGCTCAAGCAAGCAAAGATTGAAGGGAAAACCAGATCATGTTACGAGCTTTAGCAAACTCTGAAACTTTCAGAGTCCAAACTCACCTAACCCAAACTGCGAATTAGTTAAACAAATTGATTTGTAGTTCATGACATTTTAGAGAGAATTAGGTAACTATGACCCACCTCCTTCATGAGGTATTGAAGTTTAATGTAGACGGGGAAGCAAAGAGCAAACTGAATGCAGCAGGCATTGATGAAGTGATTCATGATTTATTTTTATTTTTTTTTGATAATGGAGTGCTTCATGTGACAAGGAAAATATTCTAGCAGGCATTACTCCAGGCAAGAAGAGATGGGTTTAACATCATCGTTGTTGTCACTATGTTAGGGTTTGCTACGTGAATTTTGTTTTGCCATTCCAGTTTGTCCTGGGCTCAATGAGGCAGATACAAAAGACAATTTATAGGGAATCTTTATATTCTTAAAAAAAAAAAAAAAACTCTTGTTCATTGATCAATAAGGGTGATCAGGCAAACACAATTAAGGATATGTTTGGCAAGTCTGATCTGATTAAAATAGAGCCAATTCAATTAGATTTGTTTAAATTAGAGCTGTTTTAAACAGAACTTTTTGCTACTAGACTGTTTGCTATGTCTGATTCAATTAGAAAAAACAAAATTGTGATGAAGTAAAAGTTAATTGGTAAAGTTATCATATAGTAAAAGAAGTAGAGGCAAATTTGTCATGAAATAAAAGTAGTACAAGCAAACTTGTCATATTGTAAAAGTCAAACTTGTCAAAATAAATAAGTAAATGTCTGATTGCTTTAGATATTCAGTTAGTTTGAAAAAGTTGCCTTCTTGTCACCTTTCGAAAAAGCGGCGAAAGGTCTTAAGCTTTTACATTGAGATAGTCACATACTCACATTAACTTTCTGAAACAGTCCAAAACACTAAAACTAAACTTTCTCAAACAGGCTAAAGCACCAAAACAACTGTTTGAATTAATTCAAGTTCAATAGACCCAAAAGTAGGCTTGCCAAACAGCACCTAAGTTGGCACCAGAGGAATGCAAGGAGACACAGAGATACTTGTGAGATTTGAGTCGTCGAACTCTCGTATCAAAGAACTTTGTCATATCAAAAGTGGAGCAAAACCCAATGAGATTCATCAGCCAAGTAGACGATTTTACTTATTAATAATAATAATTATTATTACCAGGATAATTTTTTGTTGCTTGGGGATACATTTTTTGGGTTTAGATTTATGCTTTCTCCTATTTTTATGGATTTTATGGAGACATCATACAAAGCTTCTATGGTGCGGTTCTTCTTCCCCTTGTGCTGTGTCCTTTCTTAATACATATTGTTACTCATCAAGGTAAAAGAAGGAATTACATGGGTAATAAAAATGGCAGCGGTCCCAATGCACCAACTATGAGTGGGGCCTGTTGTTCAAAAATGCAGACCATGGGAAGCATATTGCAACATGGATGAGGGATCTCCTAAAAATCATCCATGATGGGAGAGTTATTTGAGCCTACAGACTACTGGCTTAAGATTGGATGGCTAAATCTTCCAACTTGAAAATATTTTGTCACCTTTCCAGATGACAATAGGAATTGCCAAATCTGCAAGCCACATATATACAATTGGGTGCATCAGGACACTATTGCATTATGAAGCATTCAATTAATACTTACCAGAGTTTGGACAACACGATGAACTGATTCAACGTCAACAGCAAACCCC
This sequence comes from Camphora micrantha, assembly GCA_003546025.1. NCBI lineage: Eukaryota > Viridiplantae > Streptophyta > Magnoliopsida > Laurales > Lauraceae > Camphora > Camphora micrantha. The sequence goes on along the minus strand of QPKB01000003.1, from coordinate 32,456,663 downwards.
TGCAAGTCTCCATGTAATTGGACAACCTAAAAATAGACGAACGATATATGAACTTCAAAAAGAAAAGAAAAACTCAAAAGCTGCACTTAAATATAAATAAATACATAGCAATGCATGCTGATCTGACCTCATCCTTGGTTGCAGCAGAAAGCTCCTTACACTCATCTAAGCTGCTATCCACACGGTTAATTCTTGAAGACAATTGCTTCTTGGCATCCTGAAAATTATTAGTGGGTTTAAGATAAATGCACGTGTTACATGAAACTAAATCTAAAAGGGCAAAAACAGGAGGGAACAAAAGAAAAAGAAAAAGAAGATGAAGATGAAAACCGCTAAGGTAGTTAAGGTCTGAGCATACATTTCAACATAACAAACATAAATGGATAGTCATTGCAAATGCATACAACTTTTTTTCTCCCCTTCTGTGTTCTTTAGTTTTGCTTTTGCTTCTTTTATCTTATTTTAATTTAAAGAGGGAGGGGGTGGTGGGGAGAAATAATTCCCACAAAGGTAGCATGCATGATATGATCAAAATGCAAAGACGTTCATCCATCAAGTTGACATAGTAATTTAATATTGCTGAGTCTACAGACAATGTTGGGAAAATATGGTTGCAGCTGTGGAAGTCATTTGAGGGACTGTTTTGTTAATTTTGTCATATGTACTGGTCAATAGATACTAAAACATATTGGAGTATTTCTTGTTAATATGAAAAATATAATCAGAACCAGTATTTAAGAATTAAAATGCTGGCCACCCAACCTAGACCCAAAACGAAGTTGGATGACCTCTCTCTCTCTCTCTATTCAATTTTTTTCATTTTTCTTTCATCTTAATTTTTCCAAAATCCCTTTAATGCTGCTTTAATCAGTTATATAGGGTTTCAAGTTGGCGTCAGAGCCTTTGAACACCAAGGAGATCCATCATGGACCAGCAGGTTTATGTCATTAAGATAATTTTACTGTCATTTATAACTTAAAAGGTTTATCAGGTAGAAACCTGCAAAATCTCATAGCACCAACTTCAAAGAATTTCTCATACAAATAATGATAATAGTTTATTTAAGAACAGATGGCAATCAAGTGTCAACTTGTGAATGCATGCCACTGGTTCTAGTAAGATGTAACTATCTATGGTTTTAAATATGTCAGCAAAGATAACTAGCAAGGAACTTCTAAGAATAAAATGGAAAACTTGCCGCTATGGATGAATAAACTTGCTCTAGTTGTTTAGCTATGGCAGTGGAAGCTTCAGATAAACTACGTCGTGTTGCAAACACCATGTCGGAAAGCTTCCAACCCTGGAAGTTGTTCAAACCAGAGATGACTTAGAACATTAATGAACTGTGAGAAAACAGCTGATGCAAGAAAACATTTATGTTGAGCAAGCAAGCAAATAAATGATTAGCGTCAGATAAACAAAGCACCTAGTCTCAGCAATATAATTAAACAAACAGAGGGATGACATCTAGCACCTCATTCATGCTTAAGATACATAAGTTTGAATAGAGGGCGCCTTTTTTTGGCCATGTTGGGCTACTGGTCAGGAGTGCTAGTTCAAACTTGAAGACCCAGTGATTGAGGCGCCAACACGACTCATCCACTGGTGCGTTGGCATAGGCCGCCTTATTGTTAAGTGGAATGAATTTCTGTACGAATGTCCATACATAATCTTTATTGGTTCCTTTAGGCTTAAACATTTACAGAACTCTGAAAGTCCATGAAAAGGTAATGCCGTTCAGAAAGAGTGTCTGAGAAAAAAGGCGATGTCCTTCGGCCCATATTATTCTTCTCTAGATTGATTTTATGCATGATGCGATATTTGAACTATCACAATTCAGTCATCTTAACATTTCCACTGGCAAAATTATATAAATAGCTAAATACTTTTATGTTTAACTTTTCAAGTATGCACTAGATGCAAGGATTTTTCTAAGACCTGAAAAGGTGAAACTGTTTTTCTCAACCTGCATTTGAGGTCTTTCACAATCTTAGCATTTAGCTGTTTTTGGTTGATCCACCTCTCAAAGAGGTAAATTCCAAAAAGCACATCCACCTCTATTCAAGGCAGTGCCAAAACTGTTTTCCCCTCTCCCTCTCCTAGAAATCTCTCCAACCAAACACAGCCTCAATTCTCTCCAATGTTCAAGATGCTCTTTCAAAATTATGCAATCTTCTCCTGAATATGCACATGCACAAATACATATTTACCTACTTTTGAATTTTGATAATTACCTTCCACCAGATGTATCCATATCCCACAACTATGATGATAACAACAGGCATTCCAAGATTGGTAGCACCTGCACATGGTGTTTAAAGCCACACTAGAGTTTATGGAATTCTTCAAACAGTCAAAGAAAATGCAAAATACATTTTCTAGAACATATGATGTTTCCGCAAGTCCTATATTGAAATAGAATTACATGAATGTGAATAGTTATCATTTTTTTCCACATTGAACAAAAACAAAATTTAAAATTAACTATAAGTTAAATATACTCCATTTACTTCAATAATGCGTGTCATATTCCACGAGAAACTCTAGTTCTATTTCATTGCTGTCTAACAAAAAAATAATGCATTTGAAATTCCTAACCTGATCTTCTGCCAGTTATAATTGTAACTGATCTGGATGATGCCAAGTGTTGCATCTCCTGTCGTATTCGATCAATCTGCAAGAATAATGATTTTCTATTTATTTCAGCTATAGTTATTTAAAACTAAAGGACATTACAAGAATGTAAGCATCATAACCTGGTCCAACACAGAATCATTTTTTGGCTTCCTAGTTGTCGGAGTATCATCTTGCTTGCTGTGCTTGAGAACAATCTGACACGACATAAAATCCATTAAGGAATGACAGTAATAGGCAGTGGCAGTTCTGTATATGAAGCTAAATACAATTTAAAAACAATCTGACATGACATAAAATCTATTAAGGAATGACAGTAGTAGGCAGTGGCAGTTCTGCATACGAAGCGAAATACAATTCCAAAACAATCTGACATGACATAAAATCCATTAGGGACTGACAATAATAGGCAGTGGCAGTTCTGCAACAAAGCTAAATACAATTTACTTGCGGAGAGAAAAAGAAACCCTATCAAAAAGATTCTTAGACAAACTGTTCAAGTATAATACATCAAATGCAGAAAGAGACACAAACGTTAATTTCTAGGACGATGAATGAAATATATGTTGATCCAAAACTCTCAACTGACCACAGTATTGTAACCTAGAAGGTCATATCCAAACTCTAATGCCCCAAAATATAATTACCTGGCTGTATAATTAACTTTTTAAACAAATATACAATGTTCCATAAAGAACAGATAATAGCTTTCTAAATCATTAGTTGATCAAGAATCAAGGGGGGAAAAAGATGTGGTAAGCCATTATACCTGGATACTTGAATCATGATTCATAATAGTAATGGCAGTACAAGTATTATCCAGTGCTAAAAACCAACAACAGTCAGAGCTTCACAGTGGTCATAGTCACAGGCAGCAGTTCAAAATTTTATATGGTCCTTAACTTCCTTAAAAAAATAAAGAATATTGTAAACTGATAGATTTTATTTTTTTAATTATTATTTGCTTTTGGGAATATAGGTAAGTAGCAGATCTCCAAAAGTCATGTAGGCCATGTACTACTATTCAATCCTAACTGGTTGAATCTTTTGAGATCTAGGCCATGTTTGACATCTTGATTCCAACCTCTATTTGTCTAAATATCTAACGCGGGCAGAAGTATGGAAACTAAGTGCACACTATTCTACCCTCTATCTGCTTTAGGGAAGTAGAGGCAAATCCTCTAAAAATGAAAGGCTCCATTGCTGGGCTTGTCAAAATAAAAAGATTTAGCCTCTTTTTTATGACTGTATTTTGGATGACACTACTGGATTAAGAGTAGAGATACTGAACAAGGCCGTGATTCATTCCACCCCACCATCCAACTGGTTAAGATACAAATAATAGTTACATAAAATGCAGTTAATGTGGTCTATTATAGTGGAAGGTTTTGCATTCAATTTTGACTATCAACAGAGCCCACATGCTCCTTTAAGGGGCCTACATTTAAAATATTATAATTACAATAAATTGTAAAAGACTTAAAGCATGGATCAACGTAGCGGCCACTATATCCTAAATAGTATTTAGTGCCGCTCATATCTGTAACAGCCATTATGGTGCACTACACCCGCTATGGGGCCGTTACGAATTGCTACGGAGTGAGACAGACTGCTACTATCCAAAAAAATAAATTAATTAAAGTGCACAATAAGGCTTATTTCTTTTCTTCTTCTCTTCTAATAACATTTCTCCGCAACTCTTTTACCCTTTCATGCTTAAAAAAACACACATGATCTCACCGAATTGTAGTCGATAAAGAGAGTTCCTCTCAAAGGCTCTTCTCTAGGTATATCCTAGTAGACGCCCCTTTTGATAGAGGTATTCTTTTCTCTAAACTCAACAAAAATACATTGTTTGTTTTTTTGAAAGTTAATTCGTTATTTGGTTTGAACTTTAAACTTTATTTAAGCATTATTTTATAATTTATACATCCTTTGTTATATACAATTGTACTAAATTTCTTATTTGAATTATGAATTTAGAAATGCATAAAAGAATCTAACTTAGTACAGCTAACCTACAAGAATACATGGGGAAAATTAGATCAATATTGTTTTTTTTAAATCATTCGGCGAAACAGAACTTCTATGCAGTGAAGGGACTGCCACACCCCCTACCATAGGTATTATAGGAAAAAAGCATCAAATTCTAACATTTTCCAATATTCTAGGCTTTTTGGATATGTTTTTCAAATTCTTTAGAAAACTTTTTCAATTCACACCGCTACACTGTTGCATATTGCCGCTACTGCTATGTGGCATTTTGGCCACTGACCGCTATGCCCACCGCAACCGCTATTTTGATCCTTGGATTAAAGATTTGAACTCACAACAATTCACTTTTAAGTCTTCAAGATTTCCTCTACCCCTACACCACATAATTTTTTATTTTTATTTTTTAGTTTTTTTAGAATATGCAAATTATAAATGGAGCAGGCGGGACTCCCAAAACCGGTACTAGCCCAGAACAAAATTTTGGTCACAATATATAAATCCATTCATGTCCCGAACCTGAAAAGGTCACAACCAAACCCAACCACAAAAGGAGACAATCAGCGCCAGTCACCCTTTTAACCTGATCCATTTCCATCCCCATTGTCAATTATCCAATTGAAAAACAAAAATCCTCTCTAAATGAGAGATGGGTAAACCCCGAACTTGACAGAACCTGACTCGGGTCACAGTATGTTTTTTGAAACAGCATCAATCTTAGGGTCAAAGGGGGGTCACTCAATTTAACCTGACCCATTTCTTATCATTTGAGACTTCTATAACATCTCTAACTTTAAAAATACAATCATTCAAAATTGTATCCAAAATAAACCCTCTCTGTTTTGGATTATGAAGCTGTCTGACCCGCTGTTTATAAACAGTCCAGTTGAAAAATATTCCTTTATAAATGAGTTTGTACACCAATTCATTAAATCGTGAAAAGCCCACATCCTCCATAATTCTTTTGAGTGTTCTCATCATTTGAAACTTCTACAACATCTCTAACTTAAAAATCATCTTTTCAAAATCATTAACATATTCAAAATCGTCTAAAAAATAAGCCCTCTCTATTTTGAGTTATGAAGCTTCAATCTTTCATAATGTGCGACTGAGAGAAAGCACAGCTCAACAAGTTCCTGGCCCTGTACAAGAGGGAGATGACAGACCCAATCTTACCGTACTGCTACTGGAGTTAATGGATCTGAAATCCAAATCTCGATGGCTCCAAAATCTGTGATTGAATCTCAATCATTGAACTTGGTCAACTGACAGCTATCTACTGTTGACTTCAGCGATCTAGCCGTTAAAGCTGGCCTGGGCTGGGTTCTTATCCAAATGGGTCTGTGAACCCAGTCTCGACTAGGCCTATAACAAGCTTGACCCAACTTATGTAACATAGAGCTAAGGCAGATGGCGTCACCTATGCGCCGATCAAGGAGTTGCACTGCATCAGAGAATGTGAAGTACATTTTATGGCGATGGCCACTAGTGACAGGCCACCGGCAGCTGAAAGCAGTGACAGAGAGGTTTGTCTCTTTCCCTAAAACTATCACAACTCACAAGAAACTTCATTTTCTGCTTTCCTCTAGTTTTTCTCTCTTTTTTTTTTCTTTTTTTTTTTTTTGTCGTTTTTGCAAGACTGAAAGCAAAAAACTATTTGCTCTCCTTTATGTGATTTTTCAACAGAGAATCAACCCTATTTCTCTTCTGAAAGCATCTAGACACCGAGCAAATGAGAGTTACTCTCTCCTAGAAACATCTGGATTCCCTCGAGATTTGAAAGAGGAGACTTCTAAAAACTATTGATCGCACCAGCACAACTCTACCTCTGATACCAATTGTTGTGTGTGCATGTGGAAGTTGATACCTGCCATTGAGATTCAAACCACACAAAGGAAACACAGAAGGGATTTACGTGGTTCTAAGGTGTTCTTACATCAATGAACAAAAAGGAACCTCTTTCTCTTACTTACACTCTTAAGCATGGTTTACAAAATCAGTCAGGTCTGAGTCAACTCAGACTCCACCATACTAAGTCAGGTCCTATAGGACTCGGAACCAGCTCGAAGGAAATGCCACTTTTCTCTCATTCCACCAACTAGAGAGACTTCATTCTAAGGTTTTCCATTGGACTAACCGACTAAGTACATTTCATGCCTCATTTGAGAACAAATCTTTGTATCCTGAGAGATTTAGCCAACCCAAGATCAAATCTACTATTCATCCAAAACAGGACTTTTTTATTCTTGGAGTTTGAGATATGTTTTGTCGGTTCTACTTGGTTAGATTGTTTAGAATAGATGATATGGTGTATGTTTCTCTTAAAGATGAATTTTTCCACCCTTGATTTGTTGAAAAAAAATAATCTTCTGACTTTTTGGTCTTTTTTATGAAAAATATAAAAAATTGATTTTTTTTTCATTTTTTTATTTTTTTTTTAGAAGTCTAAGATTTTTGAGTGTGTACCACATAGATCCGTGGTTCTAAGCCTAGATCTATGCATGTACACCCAAATATAGTTGCCCCTTATCTTTCTTATTTTCTCCTTATTGAAAGGTTAGTTGCTGATATTTTCTTTTTCAGGGAAATCCCCTTTCGTTCTGCATGGTGTGAGCCGAAAGAGAAATGGAACCGGTTCCAGAACTTGTCTTATGGTTCCGAAATGGAACCAGAACCATCATTGCCTCAACGGATCTGTACCAGTTCCGGTTCTAATGTAGATCAGGCCCGGAACTGACCTGTTTGCATCTCTAGATACTAGTCAAGAGGAAAAGGTATGGCGTGCTATATGCTTTGCCAGTGGAGGAGAGTGGGCATTGGTCGCCTTGAAGCCAATGGCACGTTAGAAGTACTCTTGCATTAGCATCTATGACATCCTCAGCTGAGAATTCTTAGTGTTTAAACCTCCAAAAAAAAAAAATTTCTTAATGTTTCAAGTTGATTAAAGACATTCGGTTGCAGTAGTTGTTGAATGAGCAAAAGTTGTTTACCTTATTCTTTGAATGATAAATCTTTGCCGATCATTTACAAAAGCTTTGTAATTTATGCGGCGCTGCAAGGTTTTTCTTTATCATGTGATTTTTATGGATGATTACATATGACATATATGGATATATCCCTAAGAACATTCATAAGAATTTCATACGGGAATTATGTGTTGGGAATTGTTGGCAACAGTGTTAGCTGCTGCTTATGGAATTTCTTGTTTGATTATTGGAATTCCTAAAACTTGACCTTTTTGAAATGTCACTTTTGGCTTTTCAAAGTCCCCTTATCCCAGCATCTTGATGCAAAGGCCTACTAACAATTTGGGAAACCTACTAGGGGGACAGCATTTGGAGAATTTCTAATTCTCACCGATAGGAATTCTCTGCTGATGTTTGTATATCCACCAGTAAAGTATGCGTAAGCCTGAATGTGACATTCACCCTTTACCAGGTTTGCATGAGAAATTAGTGTAGTAACGTCAAGTCCATCCACCACTTTATTTTATCACACACTTTACCACAAGCTAACTTTTTCTTTACCTCATAAAAGTATGGTAAAGTGTGGTAAAATAAAGTCAATACAAAAGGCACTTTTTTACCACTCTCTCCCCCACTTTACCTCACTACATACTTTATCTCAGCTTACTCTGCCTCACCTTTACCATGATTGGACATCCACCTTGAGTTTACTTTATCAAACATGCCCTAAATCCCAGCAAACAAGTGCCCTTTGCACCAAAAATCTAACTTACTTGAATGCTTTCACCAATTTCAAAAATTGGTTGGAAATGGAATGACTGAAAGGAAACAATAGACACATACTTGAGATAAGACTAACTATACAGTTTCATGCAAATGGGTTCAATTGCTCGGAACCTTCACATGAACACCTTAATAAGTCCTATCTCAAATATATGTCCATGCTTTCTTTCGGCTATTCCATGACATTTCTCTAGAAATACCATGCTCCTCTAAATGAGAAATAAATTGTTGTGATTAAAATTCACCACCACCATCACTTCAAAAAAAATTATTTTTCAGTCATTAATTCTCAAGCAATTTTTGAAATTTGCAAAAGCATTCAAAGAATTCGGATTTTTGCATGAAGGGGACGTTCATTTGCTAGAATTAAGAGAATTCTTGTTAGAAAGAATTATAAATTCTCCAAATGTTGCCCCTCAATAGGTTTCCCAAATCCTTGTGCATACTTGCATCCAACATGCTAGAATTTGGAGAATTTGAAAGGCCAAAAGTGACATTTCAAAAGGCTAGGTCTTGGGATTACACTGATCAAACAAGGAATTCTAGGAAATCCATAAAAAATAGCTAACTTTGTCGCTAGAAGTTCCCAACACATAAGTTCCATCTGAAATTCTAACGAGTTAACACCCTCTTGAGGCATATACCCAGGTATTTAAGCAATCATCACAAAAATCAAATAAGAACCAAAACCTTGCACAAAAGTCACAGGATTAGCACCACATAAATCACAACATATATTTTGTAAATGACCAGTATACATTTTATCTTCATCGGTAACATGACTTGAACCCAGAACATCAAGGTTAAAATGGTGAGTACCTTCCACCGTGTCACGGGCTCGTCCGAGTAGAGGTTTCATATTTAAAGAAAAAGATAAGTTACAACTTATGCCCATTTGGAAACTACTACAAACTAAATGAGTCTTTGACATAGTTTAAAAAAAGACCGACTGGGGACCCGACTTGCGCATGGCCAAGTCCAAGTCGACTCGGGCGAGTCGCATGTAGGGTTTAAAATATCGGCCATTACCGTTTCGTAACGGCCATTGCCGTTACGATATTTTGCTTAGAAAGTTAACGTTATGTACACATCCAAAAAATCACCAAAATAATGGCCCATATTTTCAAAATATCGGTCTAGACCGATATATCGGCCGATATGGGTCAATACAGGTTGCAAAAGAGGAGGGGAAAATAGAGAGAGAGAGAGAGAGAGAGAGAGAGAGAGAGAGAGAGAGAGAGAGAGAGAGAGAGATGGAGAGCCTAGACAACGCCTGCAACCACAGCCACCTCCACAGTTGCTACAGCGCCCGCCACCATAGTCACACCTGCCTCCCACCTCCTGTTGTTTTCATCTTTCCTCTTCCCTTCCTCTCTTTCCCTCTTCCTCTTCTTCTCTCCTTTTCTTCTTCCTTTCCCTCTTTTTTCTTTTCCCTTTCCCTCGTCTCTGTTTCGATCGAGATTCCAAAAAGGAATTTGCTTATGGTGTGAGGCTACCATACGGATTTTCTAGTATTTTTAAGATTTTTTTTTTTATTTCTAGTTTTTATAGGAGAGTGTGTGCTCATGGGCCCCAATCTCTCTATATATAAATTATAAAACATATGTGGCCCCCATTGGATCTTTTTTTATTGGTGGGCCCACTATCACATTTTATTAAAAAATTGGACATGTTGTCATATTATTGACTGCTAATACAAAATATAGATCACTAAAAATATGTAAATAAATTATTAAGAAATTCAAGTATATCGCAATAGTCAAATCAACAGTGGGCCAAGTGCTATTAGAGTTATATTGATGGATTTATAAATTATAAAGTTAGGGACAAAAATCAACTCTAAAAGGTTAACATATTTAATAGTTAAACATTAAACAACGATACAGGATGTAATGACTTAGGGGGACCGTTATTTTTCTTTAAAGTGTGTACTAATGGAAAAAAAAAAAAAAAAAACATTGTTTTCAATCATTTTATAATATTCTGAGTTTTTTTGATTTTTTTTTCGAATTTTTTTGGGGTCAAATAAAAATTTGCACTGCAATTGACCGTGAACAGCAATGCAACGCGATGACCACGATTGCAATTTTGAACCCTGCTCACATGGGACTTGGCTGAGTTGGGCTGAGGGCAAAAAGAAAGAACAACAAAGAAGAAGAGGACTATTGAAGGCTTGAAGCATAGAAAAGAAAAGAAAAAAACAAGCACAAAGATGAAGAGGTGAGCCAGTCACGAAACAGCAGAGCAGCAATGTAGTAGCAGGTAGAAGGTAGAAGGTAGCAGCAGCATCAGCAGCTGCATCAGCAACAGCAACAAAGCCAGGCAGCAGCAGTAGCAACAGAGCTGGCAGGTAGCAGCCAACAGCATGTAAGCAACAGCAACAGGCCAGCAACAGTAGCACAGAAGAGGAGCAACATTCTCGTCTCTTTTCCCCCCAAAACCGCTGAAACCCTTCCCACTTTCACTTTTATACTACCCCACTCTCTCTGTGTAAAGAAATCTTACAAAACAGCCCTTTGTTTTATTTTTATTTTTTTTTTCCCTTTCTACTTTATGTTCAAACATAAGTTCTGAGTCAAGTCTGAGTCACTGTAGACCTGACTTGGACATGGCCGAGTCTGAGCCGGTTTTTTTAAACCATGGTCTTTAACTAAATTGAAACATTAAAAATATTTTTTCAAGCTAAAACTTTTAAGAAATTTCAATTGAGGATGTCATAAACGTTGATGCCAGAGTTCTTTAGACGCAACACTAGATTTTAAAGCCACCAATGCAAGTTCCTCTCTGTTGTCCAAAGCACATATTGTAGAAGATAACAGGCCGTAGGCCCAGCCCAACAAGGCCCATGTACAGCCTCCCACATGTGGGATTGGGAGTGTAGAAGATAACAGGGGTGTAAGATAACAGGCCCTAGGCCCAGCCCAACAAGGCCCATGTACAGCCTCCCACACGTGAGATTTAGTCTAGATTGTATATAGCTGATTTCTCTCATCTTCATTCCTTGTATAGACTAGGAGATATTCTTTCTATTCTTTCTTTATTCTAATTTGTATTCTTAACATGTTTAGAGCCTTGATTAAGGCATACTGAGATCATAAATATAACAGTCTACCCTCTATATATGGACGACCTTCTCTCCAGTCTACTTCTTCTTCTTCTTCTTCTTCTTCTTCTTCCATATATGCTAACACATACAGCTTTACCGTGCCTACTCCCCCTTACCAATAACCGTCCAGTTTCATAAACCTTAATTAAGAAACCAATAAAAGACCATTCAAATAAGCATTTGATTATCTAGGGTAAACTGGCTAATAGATTTTTCTTATTTTATTTCAGGCACCCCTAAAGTACAAGACAGATGTATGTTACTCAATGAAGCATTACCTACATGAGAAATTTTTAAAGCAGTGCCACTGCCATCAGCAACCAACCATTATATGTTTGTGCCTTGATAAGGAATAGACTGTGAAAGACTATCTGAATGTTTCCCATGGGCGAAGAAACACTAGTGTCAACATAAATATTATGATCATGTTGATTAACCAGATGAATGTAGACTTTAGTTTGTGTTACCGGTATTTCATTAACTTGTTCGAATGAAAATTATAACATAACAACATCGATATACAGTAGTATTCAGATATACAGTACACACCTTGAGATGGTGCCATACTGCCAGCGTCTGAAGATGAGTAATAATAACTTTATCTTACTCATTCATGCATTGAAACCAGATTCGTGAGTACACGATCCCGCTCCAAAAAGTTGTTGTGATCCAAGATTAGGGAAAAATCCCACATCCACGTGACTTAAACCCTTGCTGATTATTATTGTCACCCCCTTTTCAACATTAACTCCAAAGGGAAAAAACCTACGTCCATGAGATTTAAACCCTTGCTGATTATTATTGTCGCCCCCCTTTCAACATATTGATCATTAAATCCAAAGGGAAAGAAACCACGTCCACGTGACTCAAACCCTTGCTGATTATTATTGTCACCTTTCCATCAGCCTCAGCCTCCTCTACCTCTCCCACCTCTGCATTTAATATCCATTGTAGTCTTGTCCATGAAATTGGCTATGTTGTTGACCAAGAGAAGCCACACCGGGATCGGTTTGATGCAAAAATGATTATTGTTTTTCTTCTGCCAAAAATAGGTAGTGTATGGAGGTTTAAACAATACTGATTTCACAAAACTCTCATATTTTGAACCCAAGCCAGATGACAAATTGAAGACTATCAATTACCAGACATTGAATCCTTGCCAGGGTATCACATAAGCTCTTAAATTCTTGTACCTACTTCGCTACTGTATGAGTTCCTTTTTTGCACATCTAAAGTTGTCTGGCAACATCACTTCCCTATCTTTCATTGATTGAATGAAGGTGTTGACTAGGGGTTCCCGCACTTGCTTGTAAGTCTCAAGTCCAATGATAAAAGACAAAGCTTCTTCCATCGTAGTCTCAAGCACGTCTAGGGGAATTGATCATTCTACCCCCACAGCATACATTTGGGATTTTGTGCCTAGAGTGGAAAACTCAGAGAAACCAAAGCTTTCAACCAACAAAAGGATCTGGATGTAGAACTTCAAAGAGAAGAGGGTTGTGAATTGATTCAATGAGTCTATGAAGATCCTAGACAATGATGATTCCCTGGCAATAGTTGAAAATGTATAATGCAAGGGATTTGATGTGACAGCTTAATCTAGCGCACCAGTTTATGCAATGGATAATCATTGCTTTGGGTCTGACAGTGCATTGCTCTTCCATTGGACAAATTGCTGCAACAGTTTTGATGTTTCAAGTTTAACAGTGCACTGCATAATCCAATGGACAAAACTCTGCCTCAGATTTGGCGGACCATTGTTTTGCCCGGTGAATAAAACAATGCTTCAGGTTCAACCAAGCTTTGATACAATGAATAGATTTCCATAAGAAAGGAAGAGGAGAAAAAATGGCTCGAAGGGAAAAATTAAAAAAACCTAGAATGGGATGGCTCTTCTTAGGTATAAAGATATATTTATACTGGGGATTTTACAATAGCTAAAAAGCGGAAAAAAAAAAAAGCCTAGAGAGGGATGCCCTGGGCCGTAGGCCCATTATGTATGCAGCTACTGTCAATTGGGTCGAGTTGTGTCATTGGGCCTTGGATGCTTAGATGCTTGAGGAACTGGCTAGGTTCCTTCGAACCCTATGGGCTAAGTTGCTTGCTTTATCAAATATATGTGGCCGACCTGGATGCAAGTGTATAACATGGCTCCGAATGTAAGATGGGAATGGTGTGGATTAGGATTTGACCAAATGTTAATTTAAGCAGATCATGCCAACCCTTGATATTAGGGCCTCAAAGTTCAATTGTTTTATAAGTGCATTGTTTACTGTGATAATCCAATGACAGATGATGGTTGGAGACTTAAAAAGTGGCAAATAGAGTTTTTGATACTGAATGTTAAAATAGTTAGTTGGGCAATTGGAAAAGGATAGCCCACTAAATAGCAATTTTTAGCTCCAAATGTAGAAATGTGAGCACCCTTTTTTTTCATTCTTTTTTTTAATCTTTTTGTCTGTTTGTTTTTTCTATGTTGGGTTACTGGTCTAGGAGTGATGCTTTAACTTGATAAACTAGGGATCCATTCGATCCCTTGGCCTGTGTATGAAACCAAGGTGCCAACACCACTCAACCTTAAGTGTGTTGGTGAAATTTTAGCATTTTATCTAATTTGAGCATAAGCAAAATGTAGAGGCCTGGCAATCGAAGCTTGTAATCGCATTTTAAGTGTTCAAATAAAACCTCAAAAAAAAATAAAAATAAAAAAATTACATGCCACCAATATTTCTCTTGAAAAAAAACAACTCTTCTAGAAAATTTGAGACTTATTAAATAGTACCAGTTGGAAAAGGATAGCCCAAAAATAGCAATGGTTAAGATTGAAATGTAGAGATTTGAGCATTTGATCATATTTAGAGTATAAGCAAAAAAAGTTGAGGTTTGACAATCGAAGCTTGTAGTCACGGTTTTAATTGATAAAAGATGACCACAAACTCTACTCTTGAAAAAAAAAAAAAAAAAAAAAAAAAAAAAAAAAACAAAAAAAAGGAAAAAAAAAAAAAAAAAAAAAAAACATAAGAGTTAATCAAAGTAGACTGTAGCCATTTATGGCAGACCACATTGGTGGTATTAATCAAAGTACACAATTTGACTGACATGTGCATATTAGTGAGGTGCATTGGCTGTTTTACACCTTGAATTGCAAAAGCCTACGGTACCTATGTCTAAAGAATAGGATACTGGCACTAGTCCGGATACTGCAAGGAACTTGCAAGGCACATTTTAGCACATCTTACTCTTTGATAATCGGATGCCCATATATGGCTAGCATGCAGGTGTACAATGGCATTGGTTCTGGATACTGCATGAATATCTATAGGGTCAGGTTTAGCATACCTGAATGTACTAAGCCCTTTATTTTATGAAGTTCTACTAGTTTTCATGTTAGAAAGGACAGTAAGTAGGGACAACTTCAATAAATTAAATATGTTCTAAAAATGAAAGTAATAGTTTACTTTAAAAAAATAATTTGATATGGAATTTAACATTATGCACCCAAATACATATCCATATCTGTCCTGGATTTCAGAAAGGGCAACACTTTACCCCTTATCCTTACATCCATATTTGTGTGTATATCTGTATCTGCCAATCTGGGCATCATAAATTTACTGCACCAGGTCCATTATATAATAAAATTCTATTTTTTTTTTCTTATTTTAAACATAATAGATAATAAATAGTATGAATTTAGAGTTTTTTTAATAAAGAAGTTACCATTTTCTACAAGAAAATCTTCATATAAATCATGAAATTTAATGTTATAAATAGGATAATTGTGTCCATATCCATGTCTGGCAATTCCGAAAGTACAAAGTATTATCTTCCCACACTCTGTATTTGAGTCCATGGTACCCATATTTTGTCATCATAGGTAGTAAGGCCGCATAAAGTTAGCAGGTGCATCTTAGAGCCCCAAATGCTGAGGTTTAGGAGCTGACAACTGAAAATGCAAGTATGGGATTCGCAGGTCAAGTTTCTGTTCTGTGAGCAATAATAGCAGCCACAATATGAGCTAAACAAATCTGAAGCATGCAAGTTCAGCAACTTATTGCTGCATAGGACTCTTTTAAGTATTAAATTTGATTGTCGCTAGTTAAAGAGAAAAACAAATACCTTAAAAGCCCCAGAGAAGAAGTCTGACACTTTTGAGAAGCGCCCCTCTTGGGCCAGCACAGACCCAAGTATGCCTGAAACCCAAATAGAACGAGTTGAGAAACAGAATTAATAAACAATGACATACTGTCATTTCTTTACGAAATAAAAATTGCACAAATAGTTATCTTCTAAAATTTCCCATGACAGGAAAATTTCCATGACGAAGCATGTCTATAGCACAATGGAGAAAGGGAAGAATGAGAGTACACCAAAATTATAGCCTTACTTCTGATTTAGATAGGCAAAAATATATTACTAATCATAGAAGGAGCAAAACGACAGAAAAATGAAAATCATGGAATGAATGTAACAGTTTAGAAAAATACATATGGCAGAACCAAAAGAAAGCAAGAAATGAGAAGCCCCAAAGCCCAAACGCGCCATGGAAATTGAGCATTGCTGAGGCATTTAGAGAAAACCCAGATCTTTCCAAAATTGGAAAGGCACTAGGACTCTAGGAGATGAAAACAATGAATCCCGTCTTTCGAGCCAATCCTATATCTAACATTAAGATCAAAAACCTCCTTCAATTACATTATGCCCCTCCAAACATCCCAATTATGAGAAAAGGGCCCTGATAGTCCCATCCATTTCTAGATAAACCATACTTGGCCCTACTAAACTGTTTCCACAGACCATCTGGATCTTGCGTTATCCTCCATAGCCACTTTCCCCAATAAAGCTTGATTCATTAACTTCAGCTCAAAGCCAAGACCTTCCTCCTCTTTTGACTCACAAACTGTTAAACAGCTAGGTAAATAAAACCTATGCTTATCCTCCCTTCCTTGCCACAGAAAGTTTACAACCTTTCGATACAATTAGTTACCACCACTTGAACAAAGACATAAAACAAATGGGAAGGCTTGATAGGGCTGATTTAACGAGAGTAATCCATCCTCTGAGATGGATGCTTTCCACCAATTTGCTTTGAACCTTTTCAATTACTGGATTAGCTTTGGAAGCATGCACACAAACACAAAGGAAAACCCAAATAAGGAGCTGGATCACACCCCATGAGATTTGCAACCCTGAAGCTGACTATCTTCCATTCTCACTCCACGAGTTTACTTCTGAAAAAAATGAACTTGAGCCAGACTGCTTCAAAAAATAACAAAATTTTGTTTCCCAATAGCATCAACAGTAGTAAGGAGATTACAGCAGACAATCAGTTCTGGCAGCATGCAGATGGAGGTTGAGTGAACTTGTATCGTCATATAGTAGGGAGTGGCAGACAGGTACCATAATTTTACAATCTTTTCGATTTCTTAATGTTTTGCTCCTTTTGGTGGCTATGATTGTTTCCGCTGTTTCTTTCTGGACATTATCTTTAGTTAGTTTTTTTTTTTTTTTTAATGGTAACTTTTCATTAAAAGCAATCAGTACAAGAGGACTATACTGAGAAGAGCTTACAAAAGAGAAATTATCCTTAGTTAGTTAATATCATCATCTTAAGCATAAAAAAAAAAAAAAAAAAAAGGAAGAAAGAAAAAGAAATCTTGTGGGAAATAAGACCAGAAATAGCACTAGTCAAAGAATTAATGTGTTCATAAGTTCAGGAACAAAGGGCCTGATAAAGACTCGTAATATGGTAAAATAAATATATTTTAGATTGTATAGTGACAAAGACCATGAACATAAATAGGGTTTATTAAAAAGTAGAAATGACAAAGCCTGCCCCAGATAGATGGGATGAGGCTCGAGGGAATAAGTTCTACAATCAAGTATTATTCCAGCTGCTTTTTTATGCTTTCTTCATGTTCTTCTCTTGTTCAATTGGGGTGCTTCATTATTTTCAATCTTTTTCCCTTTTTTTTTTTTAATGGTAAATTTGTGCATCTCATAAAAGGAACAAACATTACAGTATATACTGAAAGACAACATATAGGCCCACCCTATAGGAGAGGTCCAAAAAGAAAACCGCCTGACAGCAAGATAATACCCAAAGCCAGAACCTCCAAAATCTACGACATGAAAAGGATATTCATTTTGGAAGTTCTGTGTTCGCAAGAGAGTCCACGTCCCCATTAGCAGTTCTCAAAGTATTAAAGAAAATATCTTATGATTCTGTAGAAAATTCACAAATTTCTTCCATCACATCAGCTAGACACTATGGAACAGTTGCTTGACCTTTTATCCAACCAGATAGCACAAATAAAGTTGCCTTAATAATAAGCCTAGTTAGGTCTTTCATCAGGGCTTCACACAGCCCCAATAGAATAACATTTAGCCTTGTTCATAGACACTCACAGTATACCAAATGTAACCGAGAAGGTAAAAATAGTTTTCCAAAACACCTACCCAGATTTCAGAACATGCTTCAATGGAAGCTCAGCGTAAGGACTATAAACATGAGACACCTGACCCTGGACATAGTTAGGGGCCTTGATTCACAAAGGCATTTTTCTGTATCATGTGTCATTAAGTCCATCCCCAAAGGGGAGCTATAGATTCAGACTGCAATTCATTATGTCTCTCTCGAGTTATAGGGTGAAAATAGTGGTAGCGGCGGGTGTAGCGGCGTAGCAGTGGGATTTGAAAAAATCATCAAAAACTCTGAAAAAATATGATAGACACACGAATATTATATGACTAAATTTTATTGAAGAACAATTTAAGATAACATTTATTTTGAGTGGTTTATATCTTTTATAATTGGCCCCTATTAGAATGATACAAGTCAAAATCTAGATTCTCCAAGGACTTGGACCCACCGCCAAATTGACCACCATAAAACACTTGAGATTTATTTTATTTTATTTTATTTACATGTTTTACAAGTGACTAATCGCATAGTGGGGCCCAATTCTAATTTGACTAAAATTAGCTAACAAACCATTCAAGAGGGTGCATTTGTTCCTACGTGGGACTATTAGCACAGGACATTTAAAATCTTGCCAATATTTAGAAGTTTCAATATTTAAAAAGTTTTGTAAGCTTCCATGTGGGTCCATATTTTAAAATATTGCCAATCTAATTGTTGGCCTGCTCAAATTTGGTTGAAATTGGCTACGACCCATATAATAGTCGAGCAACCTAGAACTTCAGAATATGGGCCTCATTGGGAAGCCCATAGAATCAAAGCCTTACAAGACCAAATAAAAGGGGATAAAAGCACAGAAAGAAAAAAAAACTGTCGGTTGCCTTGCCCCTTTCTCGGCTTCCAAAGAAGAACATGGAGAAAAGGAAAAAAATAAAAAGAGGGAAAAACAGAGAAGAGGAAAAAGAGGGAGAGAAGAAAAGAGCATGCAAAGAAGAGGCAAGCAACAGCAGCATTGAACTCTCTCCCTGCACAGATATGCTCCCTTCCTCCTATCTCTCTTTTTCTTTCCCGTTTTCTCTCTCACTGCAAGCATCTCTCTCTCTCTCTCTCTCTCTCTCTCTCTCTCTCTCTCTCTCTCTCTCTCTCTCTCTCTCTCTCTCTCTCTCTCTCTCAATTTCAACATGAATGCATGTAAATTGTGTTTCCTTCCTCTCTCTGTCTGTCTATTGTTTTGTTGTCAACCCTAAGAACCGTTATAGTTAATGCATCGGCCGATAACCATTTTTTGGTTGATACTTGAAAATATTGGCCAATATTTATCGATATGACCGCGATATTCTACTGTGCCGATACGTATTCATACCGATATCAGCCGATATTTTAAACCACACCTAGGATAGATTTAAAGAAAGATAAAAAGTAGTTGCTAGTCAACCGCCAGGTAGCAGCCGATGTGTGGTGGTGCGTATCAGCTGCTACAGGTAAATGACGGCCAATACACACACCACCACGGATGTTAACGATGCTCACATCAAATTATCAGAACGGCCTTGGCCGTCACAATAAAGCAGCCGCTATGGCCAATCAAGTGGCCACTACGTAGATCCATCCTCCTTCCTATCCAATTTTTGGATCTTCTCCCAAATAGCTTCCTTAACTTCTTCGATAACCCCACAGTTCTCCTTAGCCCACTCCTTCAGCTTAACTCTAAGCCTTTTTGAGTTACCAGCCAACCTATGACCAGCACACCCTTTTTTGTTGGCAATCTGATAGACCAATCTCTGACCTACTCCTTGAAACCAACAACCTCCATCCACACAAACTTTAACCGAAACAGAACAAGACCCCAAGCTTCCCATAAGATGTCTAGAAAAATTGGACAGCAATCTAACGCCGGTTGAGGGAGGCCCATCACAGTAACACCAAGTAACAAGTCTAACCTGCTTAGTTGGAAGAACTAGCAACTTGTCTAGCACAGACAAAATTTGGACTTATTGATAATCTGATCACGTAAATAAAGAACTTTCCAAATATTTCAATAAATAAATAAAGCACTTTCCAGCAAGAGATCAAGCCTTTCATTTCTGTTAATCCAATTAGAGAATTTACTTTTACCAAGGCACTTCTACTGCCTCTAGATCTTCACATATCAAATGACATTAAAGTCTCCACCAACACACCAAGGGCTTGCGCATCTAGGTCTAACAACGTCCAATTCCTCCAAGAAGGCAGCTCCCAATCAATCCTCATTCTGCATGTATATCAGAGATATCCCCTACCTACTATTGTTGCCTATGACCATGAGGAATGTTGAGGCCGAGAATCCAAATTTCCCAAAAAATAAAAAATAAAAATAAAAAAAACCCAGCAAAAACCCCAGAACAAAGCATCTAGAGCCAGCCACCTACAGAAGTTAGAGCTTATAGAGCCCATATAAAATATGGATATGGTAGGGGCATGGCATGGATATGGTGAGAATACATATTTTAGACATAAAAAGTGGAGTATGAGATATGATACAACACGATTTGTTGCATAATTTGAAGTATACAGGTATTACAGGTTAGATACCAAATAGAGCAAATCATCAAACCGTCCACCTTGGCTTATATAATCTCTTGAATAATCACCAAATGAGGCTTATTTCTCCTAAAAATCTTCTTCATTACTCACCTCCTTTCTAAGTTGCTTGTCCCCTAAATATTATATGGAATCAATTCATTAGGAACGGTATGTTTTGACAATCAATACTCATACCTCCTTTATTAGTAGTGTGAGCTCCCCTTTCCTGCAAGGTGACCATTTTTCAAAAAATACTGGGTAGGCAAATCCCTGTATTCCCACATAGCTTTTTACCTTTTTCTTCATTGTCGATCCACCTCTACCCAACTCCTTCTTCATTGTTCTCTCACCAACCCATCATTTGTATGTGGTCTATTCCTTTCATCTTCTTAGGAGAGGTCCCCTTCTTCTAAAACTATTTTTTAAGCCAACTGCCACCCTTGTTCAGCTAGGGGTCTTGCAAATATTCCGCCTCCCCCTTTGACTTAAGAGTGCTTTTCTTACTCCCCAACCCATCTAGGATCAAAAGAATTTTCTTTTCATCTGGATAAGAAACATCTTGGAACAAACGATCAGCTTTCCTCTCCAATGAAAACAACCCCTCATGCTTCTCCCTCTCTTCACTTGCCTTCTCCACAAACAACCTTTAGAATGTAATCCCTGCATCGGGAAGGACACCTTTGACTTTGCAATGACCAAATATACTTTCCTTTGCAGCCCTCAACCTATTAAGCTCAAGCTGCCTACAGACATGCCCTTGAACCTCCTTTCTCAGATCATTGAAAGCTTAGCCCATTGAAAGAAGAACATCCTTCAACGAGTGCGAAACAAACTTCAATCCATCTACAAAACCCTCTCGCTTGCCTTGTTTGAAAATTAAAAAGAAAGGCATGCGAAAAAGGCTGCTCAGCCCATTACCTTGTCCGAATGAGAGGATAGTATATCATCTACCCCTACTTCCCTCTTATGCCCTTCACAGACAAGAATCTGCTACTTAACTTCAACAAGGACCTCCAGCGCCTGCTCCCCGACCAGAAATTGTTTTTTCATGTCCTCCTAGCCCTCAAGAGTAGCTACACATAACTAAGGTCTTCTACAGTTAGATCCACCAACTGTGAGACATCACCCTCCCTAGTTTCCACACCTACGCTAGCAAACTCCAACATTCACCTGAGTTTGATCTATGATCTACCGCCACCACCAAACAAAACAACCTTGTAGCATAGGAATGAAACCTTCACACCTTTTGGCCATGCAAGCAGCAAGATTCCATATTGATGAACCCAGGTCGGCTCCCTTAGCTTACCCATAACCTCCATTCACCTGTTCGCAAGAATTAAAGGGGAGTTCTGTTCTGCTTTAATTTTTACCAACATTAGGATTTCCTCCAGCTCATTTTCATGAGACAAATGAGATCAAGATGATCTTCTTAGGTACCTTGGTAATACCAATTGCCATCTCGCCTTACTTGCCATAAAGCCAAAAACCTCCACCTGTTTTGGTCCATCACCTTCCTTCATGAACTCAATCACACTCCACCAGAGATCCGTCTAAAATTTCTATGAAACCTAATCTGCAACCCACACCCACATGTAATCTTTGGCACACCATATTTTACCTCCAAGCTTTCAGAGGAAGATGTATCAGTTCTGTCGCCACTGGTCACTGCTAACCAGCTAGCAGCTCTTCTGAAACTGCTCCTCAATTTGGCTTAAGAGTGTTTCTTTACTTGGCTAACTAAATGTTAATTTGTTGCATCCCAAACTCTATTATTAATCTGTCAATGGTCCTCTTAGCTCCAGCCATTGTCTTGAAACTCATAAACCCAAAATCCC
Organism: Camphora micrantha; assembly: GCA_003546025.1. Taxonomy (NCBI): domain Eukaryota; kingdom Viridiplantae; phylum Streptophyta; class Magnoliopsida; order Laurales; family Lauraceae; genus Camphora; species Camphora micrantha. Next base: position 32,434,364 of record QPKB01000003.1, on the reverse strand, counting down.
TTATGTTTCACATTATTTTCCTTCTAGGTATGAAAGCATCCGAAAATCTTCTAGCCCTACAACATAGTGATGAAAGGCAGGTTGGATACAAAAGGAGTTACCGCATTTCTCCTCAATTTCACATCCTCTTAGGCACCGCCTTCTTCCTCCAAATTCATACTTTCAAGCAATCACATTATCAAATGATGAACACAATTATGTGGATATAGTCGATAGACCATTAACAACCAACAACCTTAGTACGAGGGGTTACATATATATCCATCGTTTAGCAAAAGTCTAGAGGTCTTATCCCTGTCTATAATTACATATGAGGAAAAACATGCCTAAAACCAAGGTTGTATGTCAAACATCTTGCTAGGGCAAAGGAAGATAACCAATGACAAGTCAAAATTGGAGGAATTAAATTGGCTGCACATGCTTCGTTCTACCAAGGCTTAGCCACATGCATACAAATGAAAGCAGCACCCCATGTCATCAATCATACCCATGCACGCATATTAGTGGCATAGATGAATGGATTAATGATGTTCCTTATACTATGGTCCTTACAATCCAATCATATGACTACCCTGGGGATAACCCCTCATTCAATAGTTTCTTATTAAACGTCCCTTTTTTTCAAAAAAAAAACATTGCATTAGCATTGGTTTGACACTGTGAAAGCAGTGCCTCTTATTGTCATTCCTCAGCCGGCCTCCGATAATCCTTTTTCTTTGGCATGTGCAGGTTGCAAGCCCTAGAAAAGGAGGTGGGTTGGTGTCCCATGAAAATTTAGCCAGACCCCTACTACATACTGAGACAACGTTATAGCTGATATGATACAAACCAGATACAAGAGTCTAATAGTGAATCCTAGCAAAATGAAAAATCCACATAACCTATATTTTCCCACTTCATAGCTGCTATTGCATGACTCTGGCGAGAGCGTGGAACATGTATAACGTGCACTGGTACCACAGGGGGGGTGCGTTTCATGTCAAGAGATGCCTTCATATAAATAAAATGTAACAGGTGTAAGGATCAGGTGTGGTCCCTAGCAATGGCGGACCTAGGATTTTAATTTGGGTGGTGCGGGCAATGATCAAGCTAAGAAGTTAAATAATAAATTAGGGTTTTCTTATGCTATTATTTAAAGAATTTCTCAAATCTCATGGGTGTGGTCGCACCCTCGTCGTAACAGCTAGGTCATCCCTTGGTCCCTAGAGGAACAAATCACTCCCACGCAAGGACCATGCTACCGCTAGCCAAACAGGCAAATACAATCCACACTCAGCCACGTCCGAATAAGGCAGATCGAAGCTGAGTGGTTGCCGGCTCATTAGTCAGATAACTGGATATACCGGATACTTAATTCTAATGGTAACAAGTGGACTACTCTGAAACAGGCTTAACTTAGTAGATCATGTATTTGGTGAGTAGTTTAACAGTCTCAGGTATTGATAGCTAGATAATACTATCCATACATGTCTAGAACAAGCGTGGTAATCAGACACATAGATAAATAGACCATTGATGACAGATTATTGATATGATCATCTCAAACAAAGCATCATTAAGAAAACAAAAACCCTAGATTCCTAAAACCCCATCAAATATAAATAATAAAAAAAATAGAACCAAAAGAAAGAGAACATAAAGAAGTAAGACGGAATTAGGGTTTTGGGGGAGAAATCGACGTATGTACACGAATGGTTGAAGAGAAAGTAATGGAGATTGCGAAAGACCTGCTCCGACGAGGATGGTGAGCTTGCCAAGGGGAAGGGCCATGACTGTTGGAAATCTGCTACTGCTATAGAATTGATGATGACGATTCTTCCATCAGCGATCGATGTATAGCATTGAAAGAAAATGATTCCTTCTCCCTGTTGTGAGTGAGTGAGTAGAGAAAAACAAAACGATGTAGGGCGTCGTATACGACGAGCAAGTCCGACTATTTATTTTGCACGAGTCAGGGTTATGCCCCACTTCACCTTTGTGACAAACCGTCCATCATCAATCAAATCAGAAACCCTAGCATCGCATGGTTCATTGAATAATAAATTGACTTGATAAATAAAATGATATGAATTGACTGAATGATTAAAAAAACAATTCGTGGGATCACGTGTGAGTATCAAAGTTATCCAATGAACACCCCTGTAGACCTGATAGCATGGCCCACCTCATGGTACATCTAAATTGACAGCACTTAAGGACCCTCTTGATAGTCACACACTTAATTCTAAGTTTGAATCCATTCAAATGGATTAGACTGTTGGATCAGCTGTGCACCGATTTTTAATGGAGAGAATTTGTGAGTCTTTTGGTCAAGGGCTAAGGATGATCACATGAGCCTCATCATCACTGTAAATCAGTAAGGCCTATCCAGAGGTTGCCATCTCCTCGGTCCCATCTCTAGGTAGGCCTTGTGTGTACTAGATTAGGACCCTCTCTCTCACATATGGGTAATATTTCTGTACATCTGACCGCGAAATCCACATGGGCCCCATGGGTTTGGAAAAACCCACTCATGATGGGCACAGATATAAAAAAACGAAGTCAGTCACATGCCTCTAACGCCCTTGATTGGCAGATAAATTTAACCACTTCATAGTAAAGAATAAACTGACCACCGGTCCAACTGTCCAATCTATTTGGTGTCTACAAACCCCAAGGCTTGGTGACTAGCGGGGGGGTCTGATACATGCCATGTCTTCATGCACGTTAGAGATGAGAGAGATGGGTAGTATTTTCTGAGAATGCGCTATTTAATTATTTCTAAGTTGTGGCTAAGCCATTTTGTTTTATTAGAGGGGTCGTTGTCTACATCCATTTACATATGTAAATAGTGAATATGCGTAACATTTACGTATCAGTCATATTTGCGTACAAATATTTACGCATATTGCTTGTAAATCAGATGTGTAAATAGTGTGAAAATAAGCCCATTTTACACCAAAATTTGAAGTTGAGATGGGAAACGGAGAATACCAAAACACATGTTGTTTAGAAAAATACCCATTGGATGCAAACGGGTGCGGGGCATTTCTATAAAAGAGTTTTTGGGTTCGAAACCCCTCTCCAACGCTTTAGAAAAATAATAATAAAAGAGGCAAAATGGATGATTTTAAGGGACAAAATATGTAAGACAAAAAAAAAAAAAAAGCATACTCCAATGATTTTAAGGGACAAAATCTGTAAGACAAAAAAAATATATTAGGAAATGAAAGTTTCTCCAATGATTTTAAGGGACAAAATCTGTAAGATAAAAAAACATATTAGAATATGAAAGTGGCTCCAATGATTTTAAGAGACAAAATCTGTAAGACAAAAAACATATTGATAGTAAGAATATTAATGGACAATCTATAAGATAAATATCTCAATGATTTTTTTATATAAACTTTTAACTAGTTAATTACTTTATAATTTCAGTTTTCTTCCAATATCTTAATGATTTTTCAAAAGTTATTTATTATTGCAATACTTTAAAAATCTTTCTACATGTATATATGAATGTAAGAGAGAAGGAATAATGTATTTTATATAGCATTATGGGATCACTCAAAAATCATGTATAAATGCAACTTCACCTAACCATAACAAATTTGTAACACTTTTAATATGATTGAACTTAGCTACAAAATACTAATTTTAAGAACTTTCTATAATTGATTAATATTAGCATAAAGCTTATGAGATGCATAGGTTAAGTTTTATGCAAATTGAATATTGAATTAAGATCAATATTGAATTAAATATTAATTAATAAAGATATTAATAATAATGCTATTTGTTTAACCATGAGAATATAAATTCATAGTTGCTTAACTAGACATGTTGGAATGCATTTTTGTGAAAGTGATCATTGATAGAAATGCATATTTTTTAAAAGTATATTTCATGTTGAAAGACATGTTCATTTTAAAGGATCTAAAATGCAAATGAAAGCTTTGATATAAAATGGACCTTTTTGTCTCCTTTTCAAATAATTATAGTAGAATTTAATTTAATGAATAATAAGTATCATTTACAAAATCATCTAATATATTTATACATATAATTGAAACAAACATGTTAAAATGAATCACATATGTAAATGATGCGAAAATAGTGTTATTAGACAAACGTTGTAAAAAAAAATGCATGTGTACTCGTTACATACTTAAAATTTGAATATTTATCATTTACATATATAAATTGTATTTACATATGCCATGCGTAAAAGACAAACAACCCCGCAGCAGTAAGAGTAGTTATCTAACTTTAGCTATGTGTGGGGCTAGTAGTTGCTAAAAGGAAGGATTTGATGTATTTAAATGAAAAGAAGAATGAAATTAGGGGCTATCAGTTGCCTCATTTTAGTCTTCTTGGATTCTTAAGGTTTTTGCCGTCCCTCGAAGAATAACCAACTTTCCTTATATCTCACTCTTCACCTTCCTATCACAATTCTAGGTAAAAAGAAAGTCCAGATCAGACCGATTGGTCTGGCCACAGTAAATTGCAAGATATACATATCAGGGTCCCATGTGTGTGAAAGATTAGGGTGGGGTCTACTGAAGTTCTCATCGTAACGATGCACCATAATATATATGGGGATATTCATATGCATCCATCCCTCACCATGTTATGGTGAGAGACAACATAGTAAGGTTGACTTTATAATACATCCAAACCATCCACACACATGAGACCCCCTTAAGTACACGAAACCTATTAAATTTTTCACTTACACAAATGGATTGGACCATTGGATCGAGAGTCAAGTTTTTTTCCTTTAACATAAAGTTGTTAAATTTGTAGGCCATGGATGAAGGGGTTAAATGCATGTGATTGATCCCAAATTTCATGTATGGGCTCATCCAAGATGTCTCTTTTCATCCCCCACAAGTCCCATGATTAATGGGTTCCTAGGTGGGCCATATTAAGTTTGTCCCTCACCAAATGGTAAGGGAATGATACACATGAATATCTCCCACATATATATATATATATATGGGAACTGGTCATATAAGGACTGTCCTTACGGTTTGTACAGTTAGGAACGCCCACTTGGGTCCACCTTTTGACCCAAATTGACTAACATTCACAACCCCCTTATAAGCATTGAATCCCATGAGTTTGTATGGATTCAAATGAACTTAACCATTGGATTCATGATCAATTTTTCTTTTTTGATATAAAGCTGTTAAACTTGTGGACCACAGATGAAAGGGTTAGAGGTATTAAATTGACTTTAAATTTAATATATGGGTTGGCCCCATTTGGATCTTTCGGACCCCCTCTAACCCATGACCATTGGGGTCTCACGGTAGGCCCCACTAGGTGGTTCGTAATGTAAGTTATAAGGACGGTTGTGAGACCCCATCCCTTGTGGACCCTAACTTTTGATTGAATTATGCTAACTATAGTAATATATATATATATAATTGTGCTAATTAGTAGGGATTAGTAAGGGTAGTACAGTATTTTACTGGTAGCTTAGCCTAATTCCTAGGAATTATTCCCCTTTTGTATTTCATAGGTTCTATATGGTGTCTATTGTAATTGTAGGAGTTTGTTAGTTAGTTAGATGCCCTTGCTAGTAATTAGAAGTAATATGACGGGTTTCCACATGAGAATATTTTCAATCTCACCTAAAAAGACCTAAAAGCCCATGTACTTATCTTCATTTACAACTAATCAAAGGAGGGCAATTTAGTAACTTCCTTTTCGACACAAACTATAAAACTGCCGCTCCCATCCCAAACAAACCTTCATGCTCTCTCTCTCTCTCTCCCTCTCTCTCTCTCTCATATTTTCCTCTCTTTTCTCCCTTCTCTCTTATTTTCCCTCGAATTCCCTCATTTCCCTCCATTTCTCTCTCTAAAAACACTAGATCCAAGGTTCTACTATAAGAAGAAGGAGAATTTTCTACAAGTTCCAGCTATTATATTCTCTAAGGATCTCTTCTATCTTATAGATTTCTGATCTCTTTACAGATCAAGATACTTCTCTCTCTCAAGTTCAATTTCCCTAGAATTCTATCTTTCTCTCTCTAGATTCCTTTCCTCATTGCAAATCTCGTGGATTTGGGATTAGGCGTTATAGATCTACTTAGATATGAGTTTTTGTGTTGATTGAGTGATTGAAGACCTTAGAAGCTTGGAATTATACTTTGGAGCTTGAATTTTTCTTATTTCTAGCTTTTCATTGCAATTGGATTAGAGGCAAATACAATATACCTATATTAGCATAGAATGGATATTTTCTTTCAGCTAACTCTATAATTTCAGTTCAAATGGATGTTGATTGCATAGATCTACCTTTTGAGCTTGTTTTCATGGATTTTGGTCATTGATGGATGAGGTTCTTCATTTGGAAGATTAATGACCTAATCGATGATGGCTGCATGTTGATTGAACTGTTTCTGATGTTTGTACATGTTTCCATGATGAATGGACGAGATTTATGTGTTTTTGACGGAAATTGGGTTGGATGGGAGAAGTTCCAAAAATCCAAAATTTTATATTCGTAGTGTACCCGGTCGACCGGCCATGCTAAGTGTCAACTGGATACAAAAGGGATCCAGGAAAATAATTGGGAGTTAAGTTCTCCCACAGTCCTAGAATTTCTTTGTACCCGATCGACCGGCCATACTAGATGTCGACTAGATACAAAGAATTTTCAGGGGTTCAACTAGGAACTAAAATGACTTTCTGACTCAGAAATCCAGTGTACCCAATCTACATCCAGGCCATGATGTTGATCGGACACACTGTAGAAATTCTGAGAAAGGATACTACCTGCCAGGTGAATATCCAAAATTTTATGTTTACCTGGTCGACATCCTAGCCATGATGTCGACTGGATATACAGCAGAGGATGTCGACCTGGGAGTTAGAACTTGACCTTCCTAGTACCCGGTCGAACGCCCCTAAGAGGATGTCGACTGAATGCACTACAGACCGAGGATTTCCAGTTTTCCAGTTTCTGATGTTTTGATCTATTGTGGGGCCCATTGACCATCCAAATGAATTTCTCTCAATGTACTAATCATGAGTTAATGGTTTGGCTCAACCTTGAATCATGAGGACCACCAAAGTAGGATTTAGTATACTAAATGATTTCTATTCAATCCTTAAATGTTGTCGAAGATACCCATAACTTCTAGAGCACCAAAATACAGTATCATTGGCAATTGAAAAAACTTTTAGGAATGGAATTAACTGACATGGACCTGGACCTGAATGGAGGTCATTACTTAGGTTGGACATTTGTTATTTCTCATTGATTGGCTTGGTTTTGGAGATTTAATATGTGTAATTCATTGCTATCACTCTTGTACCTTTTCTATTGATTTGACATATTAATTAAATGGAAAATAGATGACCTGGACCTAGGACTACCTAGTAGTGACCCGATGTTATGAATTGATGATCATTGACCTGTATCTGTGGCTAGGCGGGCCATCATATGGCCTAAGAATGAAGAGGATGGTTGTTTGTGAACTTATGACCCATTTATGAATGAGAACGGACTGAATACTATGGGACTAAACTTAGATGTTATACTAGGACTATTTTTTACTAAGACCACGGCATTGGTGGGCCTTGGCATGGATTCGATGATAGACTTGGACTTCGATTGTATTATAAATTGGACATATACCTTGGACCTCTTATGGAATTGATAGGACCTTAGCATTGGTGGGCCTTAGCATGGATTCGATGACAGACTTGGACTTGGATTGTATTGTGAATTGAACATATACCTTGGACCTCTTATGAAATTGATAGGACCTTGCTCACGAAAGGCAAGCCTAGATAGATACAGATCTTCATTTGTTCCTTGAGTCGACATTAACATTTACTCAGTTGTTATAAGCTTAGCCTTTGGACTGATCATCATTGGTGAGGGCTATATTGGTTATGGATTAGAGTTATCATGATGAGCTATGGCTAGATGGACAGTAGGATTCCGGTTCTGGTCCAATAAGCGTGAGAGTGTTGATATTGTTGTTATTATTGGCGGGGCTCGTTATCCTTGGCATGGTTACTTTACTTTCCTCGCTGCAACTAGTTTACAGTAAGGGACGACTGCGGCATAATATCCTGTGGTGTCTAGCTTGTGTGAATGTGCCACGTTGATGTTGGTTAGGGTAGATGCTTTACTTTTCATACCGACTCTATTTGTTATATCTTGCTCAATTGCTTAGCATTTGTACTGTTGCTTTTCTTATGATACTATGACCGCCTTTATTCTCTTTGATGCTTACATCATATGTTACTTGCATATTGTGCCTTGCCAGATCCTTGGATCTGACCCATCATTTGGTGCTTAGGTATTATCTCCGACCTCAAGGGCGACCCACTCGTCGAGGCGCCTATAGTAGACAAGTATGGATGGGGACCATCTAACCAGAAGGTCAAGCTAGAGACTAGAGTACATTCATTGGGGGCATGAGTGCACATTTATTTTGGGTTCGAGAGTCTTTTGTTGTGAGCATGGAGTTAGTCTGATATATACTCTATGTTCACACTTTGAGATTTGGCTGAACTTCAACCCTACTACATTTGCTTTATGATTTATGATACCTCTTATTGCTTCTGCTATCTTTCTTTATGCTTTCGTACTTAACCGTTGATCACTATATTGTTTCAAAAGTTTTAAATTGGACCTCACTGCGGACTATGATCTTGGAAGTTCTCGGATTTTTTGAAAAATACCACGCCAATTTCAGGTACCTCGGCAGTAAACTCAGCATTCGGAATTAGGGCATTACAACGGTCTTCATAGGACCGGTTATTATGAGAGTAAGGCGTGGGGGCCATTACATTTAGGATGTTGGCATTGGATATGGATGTGAGGCCCCCAACCTTATTCTTATAGTACTGAGAGAGTAACTCTCATAGGAGCATCTCCCATATAGATATATATATATATATATATTGTGCGTGTATATGTCTAATCACTGGTCCACCTATGCACATGTCGTTGCGGAGGCCCACCTAAAGCACCACCAATCAAAGGGGTGAGAGATCCAAAGATCTGGATAAGCACTACCTCTGTATAAAATTTAAGGCTCATTAAATCATCTAACCCCTTATCCGTAGCCAACAAGCTTAATGGCTTTATATATTAAAAAAATGACCCTCAATTTAAAGGTCTCCCAAAAGGATTGGTGCAAACCAATGGGATTCAATGACATTCATAGTGGGTGTGGTGTATTCGACTTGATGATCATGTGGGTCCTAGGAGGTGTTCCCTGTAAGATTTGTGTGTGAAGTGTGCACTTTATACAAGTGGACTGCATATGTAGTCTAACTCAATGGGACCCATCAGGTTTGCCCACCTTTGATCTATGCCACTCCTTTCAACCTTTTATCTCTTCAAGTTCTAACACTATACCTAATTTTATATTCATCAAATTTTTACTCTTCGTGATCTTGAATCATTAAAGAAAAGAAAAAAAAAAGAAAAATTTATAGCTTAAAGTTTATTTAAATTTCAGGCCATTAAATTCAAGGCTAAGATAATATAATAGAACTAATTTTTTTTATGACCCTTTATCGGCAAGGAGACCTTTCCATCCATCCTGCCACTAATGATAGAAAAGCATCCAAGTGGGCTCTATGAGCTGTTTTTTTTTTTTTTTTTTTTTTTCCTTTGTTAAGTTGGATTGGTGGTCAGGAGTGGTACTTTGATATCGCATAATCGTGAGTTGTTGGCAATTGTGATTGAGTGTGTCAGCAGTTTTACCTATGCGATCTTCTTGAAGGTGAATATCCTCTATATTGCTGTGTGTGTCTCCCTTTCAAATCATCATCATCATCAAAGCTTTGTCCCAACTATGTCGGGGTTGGATATATGAATTTTGTTTCTAGGTGGATGTCTCCCCTTGAAATACAACAATATACTGGGGTTATATCTATATATGTTGGATATTTTCTAAAAAACAATAATTTAATTCCCCAATCAAGACATCCAAATCCGAATAACCTAATTCTGAAATCATTTTTTTCTCAAAAGAGCTGATTTTTCTATAAAAATTGATCTAAACAACTAAGACCTCCTTCCCTTTATAAAAGTGTCAAAATTATCCAATAATCACCTATCAAAAGTAAGCATAGATGATAAAAGGCTTATTTTAAAATTGAGAACTACAAAAAAGAAAGGTACATGTTAGTGTGAAGACAAGCCCATTCTAACATTCAAGCACATAAAACAACTAGATCAACAATCATTCACATGAATAAAAGAAAAGTTAAAGCATACTTAACTTCATCTAGTAGCCCCGATCGCTAAGTTAACCACACATTGCATGTAAGAAAAAGATGATCCTCATTAAAAACATTCTTAAGTACAACTTTAGATCTTCCTAAACCTAAGTTTTGTTGAACAAGGCCCAAAACTACCTTTAAAAGAATGGAAAATTGGAGAACTAGAACTAGAAGACCTAGATATAGAAGGGGGGAAGAGAAGAAGAGGGAAGAGGAGAGAAGGGGGGGAGGGGGACATCCTAGGCTAAGAGAGTTTCTTCTTCCTTTTGGTTTGAAACTCTTCCAAAAATAAAACTCTATATTGGCTTGACTTATAAGCAAAGCAATTGTAATTTGAACTGGAGTTGATTTGATCCTCTTTCTTTATCTTGAACACAGCTCAGAGTAGTGGGTCCCACAGAAAATATCTTTGTTGCACAATAGATAAGAATGTGTGGTGTGGATTGAGCAAAGGAGGAGATAGAGAGGGCATGGGGTGGACTTCCAAGGGCAGTAGGCCCCAAGGTTGGACGCCCATTCTCCTTGGCTATTTTTGAGTGAGATTTTTAGCTCCTTTCTTTCTTTGACTTTATCTTCTAATCCTTCTTGGTTTCTATCTCCTTTTTGCTTACTCATCACAAATCTCACTTGGATAACACTTCCTTAATTCAAATTCTATCTGGAACTCTTCTAGAATATTCTTGATTTGAAATTCTAATCATGATAGGAGAGAAATCTTGGAAATTTGGAGACTCGGAAACTTGTAGAGAGAGAGAGATTTGTATGCCAGTGGGACGCACACCCGAGGGTATGGTTCCCTTTATTATTTTCCTTTTTTTCTTTTATTTCTTTTCTCTTTTCTTTCTTCAAATTATCTCTTTCATGTGGGACCCCATTGCTTGTGACAACCCCTACACAATGTGATAAATAAATCACTAGCAATGAATTAATTAAAGATGCAATGCATGGGATCCACGAGCCCTACCTAATGCAATGGGGCCACAGTGCTTTAGATCTATTTAGTGGGACCTACGGGTGTCGAAAAACACTTATCTCATAAATTCATGCAAATTTAAGGGTTTTTAGTTAATTTTCACTATGAGTCCACTATTATACTCAAATGCACGAAATCATGGGATTATAATGCAATTTGTCCTGATAAAGTCTACAAATGCACATGAAATGACGGTTTTTTTAACCTAATTCTGTAGACTTATCACACCCCAAACCTGCTTTTTGCTAGTCCTCGAGGAAAACAAATCTTTAAAAAGAGTAATTTTTAACCTAATCTATAAAAACAAATGAAAAATGCGAAAAATAAATAGAAAAGTGCCACTTTCGCTAGCTCTCTTGAGTCTCGACTGCATTTAGCATATGCAACAAGCCCTTAAACCCTTAGGTTTCTCCTAGTGGTCAAGCTATGCCTTATGAGCGTTTGCAGTGAATCTACCCACAAAATTCATTTACCCTAAAAATACTCATAAAACAAAAACAAAAACAAAAGAAATTTCTCCGAAGGACATCAAGTCATCTCGGATGCCACTTGTATAACCCAGAGTAGTCAAAATCTCGGACTTTTCAAAATTCGGTTAATCTTTTTATTTTCCAAGATTTGCTTATCAAAACTTTGTGTGCTCTGTATAAGTGTATACATCAAATCAATCATTCAAATGTTCCGCTATGGTGCCATGAAAATAGAATTCTCCCTCAACAGCTCCATCCTTTTCTAGGTTTAGGAGCTCATAAGTTTCCATCTCAAAGCTACTATGATGGGTTTCGCACTATTATTTTTTCAAATGCCGCGAGATGCATGTCTATCTTTTTCTTTCTTTTCTTCTTTTTTTCCTCAGCATAGGGTTTCATTGGGTGAATTTAGCTTTTACAAATAGGACATGGGGAGCAAACCCACATTTTAAGTGTTTCACCTTTTTTTTTCTCTTTTTTGTACATCCCTATATATTTTCTTTTCTCATTCATTTTTTTTTTCATTCATCAATTTTTTCTACGATCCCCAACAATAGGCAGCCATTTTCAATTCGCCTGAACTAATCCATTGGTTATGGTTGGCCTAACCATCCCGATGAACTAGGTAGACTTGCAAGTTTAAACTTCGGAGAGTCATCTTACTGTCCTGAAAATCCCGAACTTGACACCTGTCGCGACCCCGGACCAAGACCCGGGCCCCACGACGGTGGTTGATGAGGTAAGATGATTAAATCTCCCACAGGTTCCCGCGGTGAGGGTTCCAAGGACTCGTGAAACCAACTCACATGATCAAATAGGCGGAAGCGTGTAGCAAATCACATCATAATAAATCATAATAGAATATGAACATAAATGTCATCGAGACTAAAATATCAGAAAGGAGATATAACAAGGCATTCCCATAATAGTTCAAGTTACAAAGTTAACAAAGTGTGTTAAGTTGTTACAATCCCAAAATAAGAGGCCAACAAAGACCAATACAATACCAAAAGTATATAAAGCCCAAAAAGTGATACATCGGAACTCATGATCGTCCCGACGTCTAGATGACGTCGTCGGGTTGCCACATGCGAGTTAAGGTAGGCTCAACAGCCTCCTCCTGGCACTCCTCCTCAAAGGGATAACCTCCTGCACCTGGGCACCAAAATATAAGCATCAAACACAACGGTTTGGCAAGAAATCCATTTAAGTGTAGGCATGGAAAACAATGTTTAATCGAAAACATAAAGAAACACTTTACTGAACGTAAAACAAATACTCACAGGAACACATTTCTAAATCAGAGACAAACTAGCATGCATACATAATATATATCATGAATCGTAAATCCACAAAGAGCTCATCCTTTCTCTATCATTTGTAATGAAAAGAGTAAGCACGCACGACAAGCATGATTATACATAATATAACACGACATGATTCCCACAAATACGGGATTCCGGCCGCGGAACCGGACACGCACGATGTGTAATAAATACACGACTAATCTGCAGATAGTCCACATGTTTAAGGACCCCCGGACAGCGGATCAGACTGAAAGGGCAGTCCAAGCTCTGTGGTGTTCACTTGAATTCATGAATGCATAAAACACGTGATACAAACACGTCTGAATAAAAGGGGAAATCACTTATCAAAACAAGACACAGCACGGCTGGCAAAATGCATAATATATATGCTCACAACTTAAGAAAAGATCCCCATTTAATACTTTAAACAAATCTTAGAACGAGCTTAAAACTTGACTTCAAAGCGAGTACACGATATTGCTTGCTGTATTAACCAATGTTCAAAACACGATAATTTCACCAAGTACATGCTAAGGCTATTCATTGACCCTTGTGTGATTGGGACTCTGTTATTAAAATACAAGGATTGGTGTCCCCGAAGTTGGCACATATCTTGGAGTTCCAATTATACGATGTCAAGTTAAAGTCCTTAATACAGCCTAGTTTTCAAATTTTTAAAGGATATATAAATGGGGTAAAAATCCTCCCAAGAAGGAAAATTTCAGTTGGCCCGGTCGACCTGGCCCTTGGCCGGTCGACCCCTTACACAGCGAGCCCGGTCGACCCAGCTCAGGCTCGGTCGACCGGCAGTTGTAACTTGAAAATGGTGCACAGTGATTTGGTCAGGTTCCAGGGAACCTGACCTTGTGTCGCCGGTCGACCGCGTGCACTGCGGAAATAGAACTGTAGGTTCTGTTTCTGCAGTGAATGGATCCAAATCCATTCCTCTCTTCTTTGAACCTGATATGCAACCAAACCATGCATATTTTAAGTCCATTCTAATCCCAACAATCCCTCAAATCAAGCCATTAACATTAAAACCCATTTCATAATCATTCAATCCCATTCTTATCATAACAAATCCAAACTTCAAAAAGGTAAGGCCTAATTAAAAATGATGAAATTTGAAAGTTTGGAAAGTTAATTAGCATGCTTGCTATTTATAGAGTAAAATCTCAACATGGAAATCTAGTAAAACAAAGCATTAATACTAAATGACAAATCATATAAAATTTCAAGAGAAATAGTGAAATCCGTGAACACACATGCACAAACAACATATAGAGATTACTTGCCTTTGCCCAAATGCTAACAAAATTCTCCTTCAAGCACTCCTATCCAAGAGCCAAGCCAAGAACTACAAAAACCCCATGAAACCCATTCAAAACTCACCCAAAAATATAAACAAGCAACCCATTTCGAAATGGGTGTTGAAAGTTAAAAAAACATGATCATTAGGAGTCAAAAGAACTCCATTGAAGAGATGGCTAGGAGCTCTTACCTAGAGGTGCCCAAACAAGATGCAAGGAAGGAAATGGAGAGCTTGCCCAACTAGAAATCCAACAAAAATGGCATCAATGAAAAGCTTGGGATGAGAGGAAGAAGATGATGGTCTTGGAAACTCTTTTGGAGATCTCTATCTCATGCATTCAAGAGGAGAAGATGAAGAGAAAAGGAGGGTTTTCTCAACCCTAGGTCAAGAAAGTTGCAAAGATTTGATAAATGGAGAAAGAGAGAAGGGAAAAAGGTTTTAAGTGTTTGCAAGTGGGACCCATAGGAGAGCATTTTTGTATCAAGGAAAACATGACCTTGCGGGCCTTGGATGAAGTCGACGAAGAAGGATAAAACGATCTTTGAAATATCTAGTTTCCGAAAAGTATATTTTTGACACGGTTTTGAGATCTCGAAAATTGTATCCAGATTTAAGTGTAAAAAGGCTATTTTACCCTTTTGGCCAAAATTTGAGTTTCTGGGCTACAAACACAGACGGGCTAAACACGAAAGTTGTACAAAATTATAAAACCATTCAAATGAAATGAAATTCACGATTAATACAAAACCAAACACGATCTTCCCACGCTTGCACGTACACCCAGGCCTTCTTGAGTGTGCCTAGTTAACACTAAACGTTCTCGAAACTCCCCAAAGCTATGATCATGACTAAAACTAATCATACTCTAGCCCACGGTAACCAAACCCAAACACTATTGGGTTCAACCAAGGCCAGGTATGATTGAATGGACTAGGCCAGGTTTGGCCAACTTTTCAGGCCAATGAAGTGAAGCAGTTCAAATCTTCTGGTAAAACACACCAACAAAATGGCCAGGCACGTACCTATTTCTCTACAAAAAACCTGGACTATACTACATTGCTTGATCCAGACCAATGAATTCAACACAAAAGGAACTATTTTTTTTTTTGGCCAACAAGATGGGTTCGAATGTAGCCCCAATTTTGAACTAATTGAGATGGGCCTCTTCATAGTTCATTTTCTCTTAGGTCATACCAAACCCCTCGGCAGCGCTACTAAAAACCCAATAATGCACACTTCTTGTAGAACTTTCATCAAACATGTAACATGCAAATAGAACAAACAAGCGCTTCCCCTAAGGCTAAAATAGACAAAACTCAATACTCAAGTTAATACATACAGTCGGTTCGGTTTAAGCGGTTCACCGTGGGTTCAAACCAATAACCAACCGAAGTAAGGCGGAATCTATAATTTTCAAATCGTTGACCGAACCGATCTACATAAAACCGATCCGAACTACCTGATTCGGTTGGTTCGGTACAATTTTGCGGTGATACTGGATTTTTTGTGCATCCCTACTCAAAATGATCAACCATTAAACTAACAAGGGGACCTAACTAATTACCATCTGATCATACTTATTTCATACTAAATAGTATTAATTAGGATCAGGATCTTACACCCAATTTGAATTCAAATCAAATACAGCCGCTCCAACCACTCGGGGAGTCTATAAATGGACACCTTGGGCATGCATCGGAGTGACAATCTTCAATGATTGCAAAGACTTTGAAAAATCCAAGCCAAACCTCTCCCACTTCCTAAAACTTCCTTACCTCAAGTAGGGACTTTGTCAAACTCTGTTCAAAACTCCCAAAATCTTTGATTAAGGTAGCCTCTGGAGAACACCTCTAGAGGATAAACCAAGTCCTAATGAACTTTACCAAAGCATTTTCATTTGAGAATCCAGTCTTTAAGTATTTTCTTTGCCCTTCTCACTTAAGAAGTATGGATGTCCTTAATCATAAACAATTTAATTGTGTACGTCCTTTGGCTTCATTTTAGCTTACCACATTGAGCCAGGAATGACACACAATCCATTGGGCAAGAACCAACAACTCCCTTGGGTTTGCACAAATGCCACCCATGAAAAACAAGTAATGGATTTCATCTATGCCTAATTGGCTAAACAAACACGTCCTACAAATCAAACCCCCTGGTAAAACCCTGTAGAAATCTTTGGTAGAGATATTCAAATCAATAGTAGATTCCTCACAAGGAAGAAGAAAATGACAATTCTGCTCGCACTACATTAATTGATTGCAACTATAGTCAGTCAGCTAATGGATTGTAATTTCAGTTATTTGCAATTTTTTATGTTCTTTTGTATTTAGTAATTTGAGGTTATCTAAGGAGAGATGGGGGGAGTTGTAAAAATTCAATTGTAAACAACTTATTTGCATCGACAAGGCGAACGCATTAGGTCCCATGTAAAATAAATGTGAGAAATTAATGAAATGATGAATACTTTTGCCATTTCTCTTATTTTTTGATGTGGAAAACATGAAGTTAAGCTTGAGAATTTCACAATTTTCTCCAGCACTCACTATTAAGCCATGTACATGAATGAATGTGTTACACCCTGATCCAATTTAACCTTGATTAATGCTAATTAAGTGTGATTTAATTAAATTAATTATGCTTAGTTGTTAATTATGATAATTAGTGTTAATTAGCCTCTATAGACCGAGTTGGTCAGGCCTTGAGCCTTGGTTAGGTGAGTTGAAATCGATTTGACTCGGTTGAGTAGAGTCAAAGGTTTTTTCGTAATTATCGATTTTCGCATTTTGCATAATTTGCACGTCATCTTGGCGTTATCGCGTGTGTTTCGACGAGTACGTCAACTTTCGTATTAGACCTTACTTCATTCGAGCTATCGATGAATATTTGGGCCCCCATTTGACTTATAATGAGAATATGCTGTTTTTAGTGGGCCATTTTGCAAAAGGACACCCTTATCCTTATATATTCAACCTTATCCCATTTCTTTCGTTCATTTTCACTTCTTTTCCTTTACTCATTTCCTTCTCCATTCCTCTTCTCCTCTTCTTCTTCAATCACTACAAGAGTGAGGGCATTTGTCTTGGAAGCTAAGGGTGCACCTATCCTCACCCATCTTCATCATCTTCTTCTTCCTTTCTCCCTTGGTGGCAAAGAATCATTCCCTCCATCTCCTATTGTCTTTCTATTGAATTCATAGTTGTGGTAAAAGTAAAAAAAAAAAAAAAAAAAACCTTTTCCTTTCATGCTTTTGAGTTGAAATAGAGTCAAGAGACTCATTTATAGTCAGACATAAGCATTCATGGCATTTTTCATTTGGATTTGTGGTTAGGGTTTGTTATTTGGGGTTTTTGTATCTTTTGAGCAAAAGTTGGAGATAAAAGCTGGGAAAGCTAATTTGAGGCAAGTATAAGATTTAATGATTAATGCATGTGGTTTTATTCTTTGATTGGATTATCAAATTATATTATTTTCCTTTTTACCGTGATTAGCCTCTTTGATTTTAATTAGAGAATGATTGTAGTATGGGCTTGATTTTTGGGTGTTAGTAGTCTTAATTTGGAAAGGTAAAGAGGAGATTGGATTAGTGATGAAATAGTATAATTAAATAATCATAAAAGGCATGTGGGTGTACATGTAATTATGTGCCAAAGGAGCATTTTATCTCATGCATGTGCAGGAGGTTGAAATGGGTGGAATCTTTTATACAAATGTAGGTGCATGTGGAATCTTTCATCCAAATGCATATGAAATGGTGAAATGGGTAGTTGGGCTGATGACATGTGTTATGTCATGTTGAGAATATGCAGGTGGCTCATGAAAAAAAAGAAAAGAAAAGAAGGAAATGGAGACAGTCCATCGCTACAGCGAGGATGGACCTCGCTATAGCGAGCCACAATCTCGCTATAGCAAGTCGAGGTTCTGTGTTGGACCCGGATTTTTGATCCAAAAATGCTTCTTTTTGCACACTGAAGTTGACGAATACCTTATAGTGTGTAATTATAAAACCAATTAGAATTTTGGACTCTGAGAGATTTATAGGACCTTGGAAAATGGCACCTTTGACGAGATCAACGGACCAATGATAATTAATCACGTGAGAGATTATTGAGGCTAAGATCATCTTATGTGAATTTTATCTTTCATCTAACACCTTGTCATGGATGAGGTTCGGAGAACCCGGTACACTACACTTATACAAAGTGACACCAAATTAAAAATAGCCATACATTGGATCTCCAAACTTCATTGCGTGAGAATGTGAAGACAATAGCCTAGTAAAGGATCCTTGATTCTTCTTAATCAATGCATGTGCATATTGGGATTCATTTTCTATTTGACCTTCAAATTCTAAATAATGATTTATATGCATAAATTGTTTCGTTTCTACTAGTTATACTTGTGCGGTTATACGACATTCAATTGGAATTCAAGATGAATAACTTTATATGTGAAATATTTTGGATATTAATGATTCGATTTGATTCAAGTAAAAAGAATTTTACTCATGTGCGTATTTATTCGATTCGATTCGATTGGTCTGGCACTACTGAGCTTCGACCTTATGATACCCAACGGGGTTAAACTTGGTTTAATTATTTGAGATCACTGCAGTAGATCATCTGGAGCACCGGAACTCCAGAACCGGGTAGCCAGCTAGCCTTTGGCGGGGCCGCTGGTGACATCCAAACTAGATTCACTCTCTATTTGAGAGGATGAACTTATTGTAGTAGCCAACTAGTGTGTTTTATTCTCCATTGATTCGTAAAGCATGAATTATTTGATTTTGGCACAATTGTTTAGTTATCACTTGATATTGACATCTTTTAATCAATTGTCTATTAATTCGATTTGATACATCATGTGATTTATTAATAATGCCTACACTTGTCGAATCGTCTTATTCATGATGCTATTCTTGGTGTCACAGTCACAAGTACAGCCTCCAGCCTTGAGGAGGCCAAGGAGGGAGAGAAGGCTACCAGGAGGTACCTTCAGGATTAGAATAGTGGCCAGAGCTAGGGCCAACATAGACTTCTCCTTCCTCGGAGTGCGTAATGAATATTTTGGATTTTGTGGATATTTCATGTAGCTAGCCCCTTTTTGTGTGGGTCACACTAAGTGTAGTTATTCTTTTGTTTATATTTTTGGTATTGTTGTATAAGGTTCTTTTATATACGCTCTTCTGTAAAATAATGTTTATATTTGTATAATTCTTTTGTATTAAAACTTGAATATTAATTGGATTGAATGAGAATTGATATTCTCACATGAATGAAATATACCTTCCGCTATGAATAATTGCTATTGATAAGTTTTTGTGAGTTTTAACTCACGTGTATGGAAAGTTATTTCCTCTCCTTCGTGTGTTGTATGTGGCTCGAGACAGGTACATCACGTGGGAGTACGTGTGACACACCTCGGAGATTGTACCCTAGGCGAGGGTGATGGGACCGGGATGTGACAGAATGTTTTATATTCAACTATATCATATAAACAATTATGTAACCCACAACAAATTAAGCAACATGAAGATAAAAAAGGCAAATGGAGTTAAATCTTTTTTTCATTTGTCCCTCTAAATAATCATAGTAGTTGTATTTTTGGACCATTGGTAGATCATTTTGAACTTTGGTGGTGATTGCACTCCCCATAAACAACTAAGAAATATCAAATATAAGGATGGGAGACAATTACTAATTCAATAAAAAAATTACTTTATTTCATACTTGGTTATTTATTGATTGATTGATTTGTTAAATACTCACACAGCTAGCCACCCACCCACCTAGAGTCCCTCACCATTAGCACTACAACTAGGGATTGATCTTTGATTGGCAACTAAGGAAGTCACCTTTTCCTTATTGGAACTAAGGGAGCCACTTTAGTCGTCAGCTAATCCTTCTTTTTGGTTAAAAAAAAAAACCTCTTTCCCAATTATTTTTCGAGTAAAACCAAAATTAGACAAACTAAGGGAGCCACTTAAGTAGTCAGTTACTTCTTTTTTTATATTTATTTATTTATTGTGTCGGGGTTTGTTACACTTTTGTGTCAACATTTGTTGGGACTTGGGATTGACATTGATAAAATTAGAAAAAAAAAAAAAAAAAAACGATCTTCTATAGAGGCATGATAATTATTTAGTGAAACTATTCATTTGAATATCAGGAACTTAATTAGATTTTAGATGAATTTCAATTTTTTCTCCACACTTGATATGGAGAAACTTCATACTTTCTTGCATATCATGGTTAAAAAATGCCAACTTGAGGCCAACCAAACAACATTTTATGCATATTACATTTGATTTTTTGTGAAAAGATGGGTAACAACTAAACAATAAATAGTTAAAGACGCAAAGACAAATTTTTTTAATTAGGGAAAACTTAAAACCACCTTATATTCACAGAGCACTAATAAGCCAAACAAAAAAAACAGTACTCAAGATTACTTCATAAGTGCATAAGGTCTAGACAAATTGAAACCCACAAATAAATGATTAGGAAGTACCCCTTATGATTCTCAATATATTTAGGCACCCACTATTTGTCAATAGGTTTTACAATCTTATGCGTTTATAAGATTATAAACCATTTATGAAATGATATGGTAGAAATGAAAAAGATAATAATAGACTATCACACACTGTTTGCTATATAATATAATTATATATTCCCATGTTTAAGAACTAAGTTGAAGTTGCTATTTTGTATAAATTATTCGCTCCTTTGTTCAAACTTCAACATGTTTAGTAACCACTGTAGACTTGCATTTGGCTCAATATATGCTCAAAGTTATCAGTTGATCTCTCAATTGGATGGGTGTGGGTTCCTTCATAAGTAGTCACCACGACCCCTTCATCCTTGGAAAGGCGTTGAACTTGCTTCTTGACGTTGCAATCTTGATTGGTACATCGGTAGTAGCTTCTGCAAGCAATATGAAATATTATGGACAATAATGTGTCAAATAGTGATCATATATCCTTATCTAAACTACAGAAAGATGTTATTGATAAACTCTGAATTACATTGGTTTATAAAGTGTGAAGCTGAGAGAAGGAAATACAATCAAATCAAATCAAGATCCTTTCAACTAACTCAAAATCTAATTATATATTTTATCTTAACTGTTTCTAATAAATCCTATGTCCTTAACACCTGTATCCTAATCACATGGTCCTTTCAAAAAAGACCATGCCAATGGCCACATTCAATACAACTCACTGATTTTGGTTGTTGTCCTACCAAAAACTATCTCTGCTTTATAGGTGCTCATCATATTTCTGTAGAGTCCAATCATTGTCGCACTCTTCTCTTTTTGAATCAGTAAGCACTTGTCGGCGACTGGATCAGATTAGAATATCCTGAGGCTTATATGAACGCATGAATGCGAGGGGATGTTTGATATTTATTTAGGATAAAAACACATTAATGAAGCACTAGGACCATGGCCGGTCCAATCATGAGATTGCTAACAGCCATAGCTCAAAACCAAGTAGAATTTGTAGAAACTACATTTTCTTTTCCACAAATCAATTCAAAGATTACATTTATTTAAAGTGCAGAGATAAATAAAGGAAATGTAATCAAATAAAGAAACTATTCAAGATCCTTTCAAATAATTCAGAATTTAATCTAAATATCTTCTATCATAATGTTTTCTAATGTATTCTATTTAAACATGTATATCCTGATATAAGAATTGTTTTAACATCTGGGCTTAGGAAAGTGCCTTATTCTACAACTCGAATTAGATAAGAAAACAATATCATTCAATTGGAATGGTCCAAGGCACTTACTCTCCTACCTTCAATCTTTGCCTTAACTATTTTGAAAAAAAAAGGACTCAATTTGTTGATTAGAAACAAGAAGTAAAACGCAATGTAATCTTGAACTATTATTTGTGATCTATTATTTCAATGAAAAATTGAACGATTTGGGTTCCAAATTTGGGCCAATTGCAGTGAGAAAAGTAGAATGCAATTAATAGGATTTGATCCTACCACTCATTGTAGGTAGAAATGAGTGGAGAAGTGTACTGTCACCTTTTGAGATGGGAGAAGTAAAAGTTTTGTTCCTAAAAATGGTCTCATTTATACAATATTGATATGTTCAAATTTTTTATTGACCTATTAAACCCAAATAATTTATTTCTTAAATGTTCATATATTTTGAGATATATAAAAATTTCACATATATAATTTAAATTATTTACAGTTTATTCATATGAACATGGCGTTTCCAAATAAGCACGGTATTGTATTTCATAAGTGTAAATGTTACGTATGTAAAATTTACATTTACACCACAAAATCTTACATATATAAATCTCTTTTCATGTGCTGTGTAAATAATGAGAGAGAGAGAGAGAGAGAGCATCACCTGGAAGTCTCACCTTTCAACATGATTGGATGAGCCAAATAAAAAAAGTTTAAATCAAGCCGACAATAAGATATTGGAAATCAAGGTCATACATGCATGGGAAGTAGTGTAGTCCATGTTGTGAATCTCCAATTCCTCCAATCCCACAATCAACGTACCAAAAGATTAGGCCAAAGAGCCCTTAACTATTATCTAGTGCAGAGTCTTGCCCACTCCTTTGAATTAATCAAGTTTCATCATTTGTTAACAAATCCATTTAAGCCTTTTCTAGAAACCTTCACTAATGGTATATCTTTTCATGTAGATGTTAGAAAGCAATTTCACTTATTTATATAAAATGGGAAAAATGGTAAATAAATAGTTGTATAGTCTTGCTTAGTTAGTGAGACACCTGCCTTTTATAGAAACAAGCAGGGCCTAATTAGGTTACTGGAAGTGTGAATTGGTGTGTGAGTACTTACCTTTTCTTAAAAAAAACTTGTGTATATATAATTCAAAAGAGAAAAGTTTGAAGGTTACCATTTTGAAAAAGTAAAAGTTCTATGGACAACTCGAAAGAGAAAAATTGTAAGGACTGTGCCAACTATATAAGAAAATTTGAACATGATATTCTTCTTCTTTGATGGGCTAACCAGGTAATGTTAAGATTGAATGCATAGAATTGAATACTGTCACAATATTTTTAATATTTGCACCTATATTTTATATTATCAAGCAGGGACGCTTTATAATCAATGGCTTTAAAATACATATTATACAAAGATAAAATATATAAACAGTAATTTCAATTTTGAAAGTGCAAGGAGATATAACTTCTGTAAAAATTAAAGCTCAAGAGATATAATAAAGATATTTATTTGTATCTTTGGTTCAATAATTAATAAGGATGAAAATACTCGGGAGGATATTGAACATGGGATAAAAAAACAGATGGTTAAAACAGAGACTTGCTTTTGGAGTGTTTTATGATTGGTGTATATCAACAAAATTGAAGAAATTATTTTACAAGACGACAATTAGACCACCTTTGACCTTGAAGTAAAATATTGGCCAAACATAATATAACACATGTAAAAATTAGAACATGTAAAAACAAGTGCAGCAGATATGAGAATGATTTTCATTTCCTTGTTATGGAAAAGCAGTTCTAACCCCCTAAAGGAAATGCTTCTCCACTAACTTTAGGAAAATCATTTCAATGTTTTTTTTTTGCTTTTTCTGGATGAAAAATACCTAAATAAACTGCAAAAAGTAAATAAAAAAAAAATTTGGAGCCTTTTCTGAAATATAGAGGAACCCCGGCATTACACAAATGTAATTAGCCTTCATTATTGCAATCCCTAACCTTTACTTGTAGGTCCTTCATACGCAACCTTTTTTCAACTCATACACCATATACATGGTATATGTCCATGTCATTTTGGTTCATCCAAATAAGGGTCATCTATGGAAGGTGCATATCGTGGTAGTATGCTTGATATTATGATCCTGATTATCCAATATGTAGCCATCAAATGTAGGAGTGCTCATGGACGAGGTTGGCATGAGCCCAGCCTGCTTTGAGCTTGGCTTGGGGCTTAGGTTCTAGTAGATGGGTCGGGCTCGAAGGTTTTTGTTGGGCATATTTAATAGAGTGAGTTTGGACTCGGTGGTTGAGAGACTGAAGCCTAGATGTAAAAAAATTCTTATAGGGAGAGGTAATGGGAAAACCGAAACTCAAAATCTCTCACATAAGGTTACATGAACAAACCAGTTGAGCTACAACATGAGACATTGCAAACAATCCTTTTTTTTTTCTTCTTTTATAAAGCAAAATTGGGCCAATCTTGGGCTGAGTCACTCAGGAGGGTCGGGCTCAGGCGGACTTTTGCTTTGGGTCGGGCTTGGGCTTATAATTTAGCAGTCAGATTGGGCCTGGGGACATTCCTTAGTCCGGCATAGCCCGGCCATGAACACCCTTAATCAAATAGACTATAATAAGGAAATTCTTGGGGCCTAATTCCAATTTATGATAAAAGGGGACTTTCCAAAATAACTGATAGAAAAAGTAATCTCACAAGAGAAGAGATAGAAAGAATTACGGCAAGTAAGAGACGAGATTGAAAGAAATACTGGAGATTTATTATTGTTTGTGATGATAATGTTATAAGAGCAAAAGTAGTAAATATAGCCCTAGTTTGGACGACAACATGGGTTTTAAAACCCTAGAGTTTTCTATTAATTGTATTCCAAAGAGGATTAAACTCCTTATTACTCGAGGTTCAAGAGTACTCCTTCCTCTTTTAGACATCCTTGGTCATATGAACTTGGTAAGCTTGGGTATGCTTGGACTTGGTTTGCTGACCTTTTAACTATCATGTCCCTTACACTCCCCCTGGAGGGAGGTGATGCCACTTTAAGCTTGAATTAAAAGATTGAAAGCCGCTTTTGGCGAAATCTTAGTAAGTATACCAGCTAATTGATATGATGAGGAAATGAAGCAAATAACAAACTCTTCTGAAGCTAGGGACCGAACTAGGTGGCGGGGGGTGGCCATGCCAACCTCCAAGCCCCCTAAAATTTCTGAAACAAAAAAAACCCTTTGGTCACGTCTGGCAACCAAATCCACAAAAAAAAGATTTCCACTTTCCACCTGCTCATGGAAAATCTATATTTGACAATTGTAAATTTCCAAAGATTTGAACCTATGGAAATCCCCATTTGTTTGGATTTTTAAATATGACGGTTAGATTTGAAAATCCTCACTTCAGCGAATTTAGGTTGAAATCAGATTTTTTCAAATTTATGCATCGATATGTACTGATATTGATGTGAAGTCTTCAGCTATACAAATCCTTAATAGGAAATTCTTACTCTGAGGGTAGTAAGGAATCCTCACAGCTGTGGATTCTTCACATAATGTGAAACATGCTCTTTGTGTTAATGGAAATTCCATGAAATTCTGCCCATTGGCCTCCTAAGGATTTTATTTTTTTCAATTCCTCAACCCAAAGCACATTTTCTAGTTTTGCCCCTGCTTAAAGCAACCTTCTCTCCAACAAATAATCAATCTCACTATGTTTAATCTGCTCATGAAACACAGGATTTATAAAAATATAGAGAGAATCAATGTTGTATCTTAACAACGTGAGTGTGTGAGGAAGACATACTCCAATGGCATGAAGTAAATAAGTGATCCACATGATTTTAGTAATGGCCATAGCCATGGAATGGTACTTGGTTTCTGCATTAATTAGAATGAGATACGGTAGGTTGTTTCTTCAAGCTCTAGGAGATACAATTAGCACCAACGTACATACAAAAGCCGCAAGCAACGAGTATGAGGACATCCAGCCCATAAAAAAAACCATAAAATTCAATGGTAGAAGGTGATGATAAAAGGAGGCATATGATGTGGCTCTTTTAACATAATAAAGGATACGCTTGACAACTAGTAAATGAGAAACATTGGAAGCATTTATAAACTACTAACAGACAACATTAACTGCATGAGCAATATCAAGACCAGTAATGGCAAGATAAATGAGATCCAACAATGCTTCACAAGCAGGATCAACAGGTGATAATGGACAATATGCACAAAATTGGTGTTTAATAGCCAAAGGAGTTGCAAACGACCACATCATGAGCATATTTTTCTTGTGAAAGAAAACACCACCAGAGAATGGAATAAGTTCGTTACCTAAGAAGTAAAAAAGAGGACCAAAATCCTTCAAATCAAACTTGGAATGAAGACGAAATAACAATTGTGACCAGGGCAGAACCAGAAAATTGCCCTTTTAAGGAGGGCTCTATGTAAAAAATATATATTGGTGACCATATATGAAAAATAATAAAACAATAGGGAGTTTTTCAAAAATTTTGGGAGGCCATGCCTGTGACAGTAATGAGTTATTATTGCTAACAACAATAATGTCACCAACAAAACAAGTAAAAGGATAAGGCTTTTAGAAAAAAAATTAATTAATAAGACAACATAAAAGTCAATACGATGAGGAAAAGGACTAAGGAGAACAAACTAGGCAGATCAAACTAGGCTCTTGCTGCTTGCTTTAAGTCAAATAAAGCCTCTTTCAATTGACAGACATGTGATGATAAAGATGGATGTACAAAAAGTGGGGGTCTTTAATGATCGATTTAGACTAGTGTAGGTGTATATAGGGATGGAAATTCCTAACACGGTGCCATACTAAAACCAGTAAGTCTCGAATGGGGTTAACATTTCTATTTCCACAAACCTAACTCAACAACGACCTACGTAAGAGAACGCCCACTTACTTTAAGTGGCTGCAGTTCTCACCTAATTGAACAGAGTTTGAACTCTGGATATGCAACCTCTTTCCACTTGTGTGAGATTTCTTTTCAGTTATGCGAGCTTCTTTCCCACTCGTATGAGCCTTCTTCTCAAATGTTTGGGCTCTCTCTTGGGTCCTAGCCCTCTTAGCTAAGTTATAAAAAAATAAAAAACAACACCCTACCCAAGTTATTGTATTGAACACATCAAGATTAAATGATTCTAACCCAAGCTGTGCATTTAATTGGTTTGGGTTGACATTTCGAACCCGATTATCAAATGAGTAAAGGTTCGACTTGAATTCTTGATGTCACTGTATGGTTTCCATTGTATGAATCATGTGTGAGGAATCAGAATTCAGCTATTTAAATAAAGAGGAAGGCTGCAGCTTCTTACATTTCATTTTGCTAAAGCATTATAAATTAGAGAGTTGTTGAGATGTAAACTTTGTGAAACACAATATGGTGATCACCGGCAATAGCAGACTCAGGGTTTTCATTTGGGTGGTGCGGGCAATGCTCAAGTTAAGAAATTATATAATAAAATAAAAAAAAAATTAAGTGTTATTTAGGAATTTTCTCAAATCTCACGGGTGCGGTTGCACCCACGTAACATGTAAGTCTGCCAGTGATCACCGGAGATTCTTTAAAGACACAAACATATGATTTAGTTTAGCCCTTGAGATTGATATTTGCTGTGAAACCATGAGACTTCTGTCCATTTCTTAACACTATATTTCACTTGATAAACCCTAGCCTCCTTTTATTATTTTGTGTGAGTGTTAGAGAGAAAGAGAGAGTGAGGAAACCCATGGTAGAAAAAAGCCCGCATAGACATTCAACTTATGCCTATTTTGTATACCTGAAAAGAGCAAAAGCTCAATCTACAGGAAGCAAAACTCAAGGCTATCAGAACCCAAATTTAACGCTACAGACACTAAGATACATGTTCTGCAGAGTATTATATCCAAATGCATCAAAACGTAAAAGGGAAATTTATCCCTTGTAGTTGAGGAACATCTTAGAATTTGAAGTGCACCATTTTACTCACTTTGGGTTTTTGAAGGAGAGGCCAGACTCTAGAAGGGGAACCTTGGTGTTTTTTTTTTTTTTTTTTTTTGTTGAATGGTAGAAGGGAAACCTTGGTTCTAACAACTGAGAAAGAATGAAGCTGATGAAGACTCATCCTACTGAAGAACCACATGGATGTTCTACTCATTCCACACCCACACATGAAAAGATTAAAACCTTAAATAGAAAAGTATAAAAAATCTCCTGACATTTACTATACTCACAAATCCAAATAGCAATTAAAACAAGCGGTATATTTGATTCTATCATCCAAGTGCAATATATATATTGCTGTAAAACAAACCCCAACAAAAGGTGTTAGTGTGGATTTGCACCCTACACCTATTTTCGTACTTGGGTTTCTTCTTGTAATAGTGTATCGAATATATCATATCTTTTAAGAGGATATTTTTTCTTTTTTATTTCATAGTTCTATGGAAAGAGCTGGAAGTAATAATGGTTGAAGGAATATATGTGACAATAGTGGGGGGTGGGGATACTTTAAACAAAAGTGGGGGGAGAGAGAGAGAGAGAGAGAGAGAGAGAGAGAGAACCTTGGGTATTTGTTGTTCTTCACAGCCTTTTGCCCATATTTCCTCCAACGATAACCATCATCCAAAATATCCACCTGACTTCTAGTCTGGAAAGCAAACCTCGGCTTCCTATCCTTCCTCTCCACCTTCTTTTTGCCTGTTTTGGCCTCATTTCCAGACCCTGCAAAGGTTCTTTCTATTCGAGGGATGTTGTCGCCACTTGAACGTGGAACATCAACCTCTTCCTTGAATCCCAAAGGACGACTTGTGTTCTCTTGAAAGTTGGGGAGAATATGTGATGCTGCCATGTTGGATGGGAAAGGAGACAGATAAGAAGATGCAAAAGAAGACGAAGAAGAAGAAGATGATGATGAAGAGATTGGTAAGTGGCAGCCTTGCATGAGGGAGCAAAGTGGAAGATAAAAATGAGGGATTTTTTTTCCCCTTAGAGTAGGGTAGAAGTTGCTTTCTTAGGTAAGATACAAAGGTGCATGAGGGTATGAGGGGAAAGTGTGGCGGCATAGAAAAAAGTTGTCGTAAACGGCACGTAAGGAGCGGCAGTGTGTATGGGATCCGGATCCCCTATATCTTCCCAATTAGAAAGCTCTGTCTCGTCAATCTAAGACAAAACTTGGCAGAGTGGCAGAGTTTTCAATGCCAATTAGCTCATATCATACCTTCGATGTTGTCAATCTACAGGCACGGTTTAGCCTCCCTCCCTCTCTTTTTTATATATATATATTTGCGCGCATGGGTTTGAGCTGAAATTTACTTTATTCTAAGTTTGAATAGTGCTGCTCTCACAAATTAAAATAATTATATATGTTTTTTGTATGATGGAACTGGAAAATCCAGTTTTGATTAGATTTGTCTCGATTTTAGAGACGATCATCATACAAAAAAACAACGATAATCGACTTTTATTTATGAGACCAGCACAGTTTCACCTTAAGATAATGTAACCTTCGGCTTAGGAGAGCTGACCATATATATATATATATATAGGGAGATGCTCCTATGAAAGCATCTCTCACCTTACTATGAAAGATAGGGTGGGGGCCCTTACATCCGTATCCAATGCCAACAACTTAAATGTGAGGACCCTGACTCATATCTCTCATAGGAAGGTGAGAGATGCTCTCATAGGAGCATCTCCCATATACATATATATATATATATATATTGACAAGAGACTTGGCCACTTTGGTGAGCTTGGGACTGGGTATGTGAGTGCTTTTCTTAAAAAGAGGGATTTTGACATATTAGTATTCCGTAAATTTGAATTTTTTACCAAAATTTAGATAATGTAACCAAAGTCACTTGACTTTGGTCAATATCTTTTTAACCTTTTTACCCTAGATCCCATGATATTATGGGATTTATCATACACAAATTGATAAATCTCATGATATAATGGGATTGTCCCATGATGTCATGACTTATATGCAGACTATTAGGGAAAAGAATTTTCAAATGATAAAACATGATAAGCGGTGGTCAGATATGCATTTACTTTCACAAAAAAAGTTCATTTTTTGTGTTTTGTAAAAAAATGAATTTGCTTGCTAGTTGCAAAAAGTTGTATATGATATAAAAACTGATAGACCCAATGATATCATGGGATATGGTACAAAAAAGTTTAAACAATAAGTTGACCAGAGTCACTGAATTTCGGTCATGAAATTAGGAAAATTGAGTTTAAAGAGAGGTACTATGTCAAAACCCCAAAAAGATGAACTATTATATCTCAAAGCTCTCTCCATTAAAAAAGAAATCTCAAAATACTCTCTTGAATACTATATAAAGCAACTCCACAAATACTCCCATGTGACCTTTTCATTGGAGATCCTTGTGTATCTAGCTAGAATGAAGGTCCCAATGCTAGAGGCCTACCTTTATAATCCAAACTACTCAAAAGATCTATCCCCAGGTTTTGTGTGCAAGACCAAATTTCACTCTAGAGTATGGACACTCAAGGCATGTTTCTTTGAAATAATTTCTTATTAGAATTGGTTATGTTGGGAATCCAGAGACAAGATGTAATGGTTGTCCCCTTATCATTTAAAAATGTCATTTTTTTGCTAGAATCTCAAGTTTCAGTCACTCGCAAAGTCTCATTTAACCATTGGAATTCTCAATATTCCAAGCTTCTTGGTATTTGCAAATCCTCCACGCAAATTCCATATATAGATATGAATTCTTTGAGTTATCTCAATTGGAATTCAGCAAATTCCTGCGTAGAGAATTTTTGAATTCTTAGATACAGTGGAATTCTTGAGTCCTTTATACTGAGCATCCAGAAATCCCACCAAAATGCGAAGGAGGAACTGGAATTTCAGGAATTCTAACGGACATTTGAAGGTGGCTGAGATTTTGGTATTCTGGCAAAGAAATATGGCATTGCAAATGCCCAGAGATAAGCCATCACATCATGTCATGAATCCCCTACCACACCAAATTCTTGTTAGAAATTATATCAAAGAAATAGGCCCTCAGTATATATTATGCGTTTAACGCTTGAATAACATAGCCGCTTGAGTTATATTAATATGTGAGAGTCTATTTAGCTCTAATCATATACCTTTAATAGTTATACTAGCAACAAAGGCCCATGCTAAGCCCGGGCTCTAAAAATATTAATAAATTCTTACATCAAATTTTGATCCCCTTTGATTGGTTAGGAAAATAAACTAAGATCATTTAAACTCTGTGGCAAACTTAACTAAAAATTATAATAAATGTAATAAAGAGAATTGATTGTGTAAAAAGAAAAAAATAATATGAAACTTGATAAGAACACATTGAACCCATGCTGCCCAGGCTGTATTTTGAAAAAAAAAAAATCTAAGATAATTATTGACTTAAACAATAAATACAATGTTTTTAAAATTATTCTATAGCAATTATTTAAAAATTCTATATATTAGTTTCTATTTTAGTGATCAATTTTGCAATATCTAGAAATTTAGATTTAAAAAGAGAACTTTTCTTTAATATTATTACAAAATTTAATTATAAACTTGATAATTGAAGTTAAGATTTTTATTTATCAAAACGCAGTAGTTCTACATATCCTATGACTTCTGCTTATATTTTTTGTATTTGGGCCAGGTTATCTTCTGTACTATTTCTTTAATTAGGTAATATATTCTTTAAAAAACGAAAAGATATATGGACCATGTAAAGTCAAAGTTTATGGTCCAAATTGTTTTTGTACTTTATGCCTTTAACATTTACTACACCCTCTTGTCCGACATCGATTAAGAGTTTTTATTTACCAGGCTTTTTTTTTTTTTTTTTTTTTTTTTTGCATAAGAACAAATTATCTGCACATCTAAAAGAGAAGGTGACCAAAAGTTCAAAAAGAGAAAAAGGAAAAGTAGAAAAAGATGACAAATCTACAAGAGGTTAATGCCAAACAAAACTCGATAGAATCTCAATCTTCGCTTGTTGTCCTTTCTAATGATCATATAGTTTCACCAATTATGATTATGCTCTATAAAAAAATGAAAATAAAATTTGATTAATAATTATTTATAATCACAAAACAATATAAGATCAGAAAAGGCAACATAATAATAAAAAAAGAAAAAATAGAATCAACAAATTGAATGATCCGAAAGATACAGAAGAAAACATATTGGTAAAGAAATCACTGAGAAGTATATCCGGTTAAAACAAAAGGACTACCCATCATAATAATTTCTCTAACTATTTCTATATATTATCAATGGATTAGGTTTCTAACTTATCTTATTTTTTGGGTCAGTCTCGAGTATATGAAAAATAAGCTCTCTCAGCTGGAACTAAGCTTAGCCCAAAAAAGGAAGAGTCAAAATCTACATTGCCTTATTGAAAAGTCTAATTATTCTGTTTTTTCTCACAATTACATATTTGAATAACCCAAAATGGGGCCTTACGGAAAAAAAAAAAAAAAAAAAAACACACACACACACATTGAATGCTATATAGATTCGACATTCTATACGTGTTTTTCACAAACTGAGATAAAGCTGGTTGCCTTCTTCTTTAACCGATTAATCAGAGTTAGAGATAAAATCTGTAATCAAGACATGGCAAGAGTACAATGGACCTTATTTTCATATAAATTATATAAATTAAAAAGGAAAGAGATAAATGATGGTTGTATTGGAATAGTACCCGAAGAGAAACATCGAAGGGACGAAACATTGGAGAGGGTGGACTTTGTTGCCGCAAGAGATTCCAATGCATGTATTTGATCGAAGAAGCCAATATTCTCAGAGAAATTGTCCATGTTTTTGTTTGATTAAAAACTTGGAAGTTAAATACAAAAATGAGAATGGAGATTTGGAATATGGATTAAGGAGGCTTTTCATGACTGGTTGATATTGAATGTCTAATCCTTATATTATGGAGCATGTATAACTAATTAAAAGGAAGTATCATGGAGAAAAACTCACAACTATCATGTCCTTGATAAGTTAAAAGAGTGGGTCTCACGTCATTAATTTAAATGACTATATAATTAACAGCGGGTACCATGGAGCAATTCCGGTTTGCATTCATTAATATGGCCATTTGGATCAAAAGGTTTTATTTGCAATCACATAGCCATTTCGATCCCACAATTGGTATGATCTTGAGTAACTTAAAAGAGTGGGCTCCACCTAATTAATTTAAATAAATATATAAATACCAGTAGGCATCATGGAGTAGTTTCATTTTGCATTCATTAAGGCCTGGATACCAACAGTCATTGACAAATATTGTGGTAGTCAAAATCAATTGAACAAATCGGGACTGATTTCTCAATTGGAAACAGTCCCTTTCATATATATATATATATATATATATATTGTATATTTAAAATTTTATTTTGAAGCTCGTTTATTCAGTTATACTAATGTACTCCACATCTTATTATGGATACGTAGCTTCATCATTTTTTAGATTGATAATCCAGCTGCAAAACAAAGATCCAATGTTGGATCCGAATTCAGATCATAAAGATGGATCCCCACTGCTTCTGTGCCGATCTTAAGGAGGATTAGGGCTTTTCCCTAAGAGGCTACTCATTTTATGAAGTCCGTATAATAATCTTAGGGGTCTGGGAATTTTTGCCCCCTTCATTTCTATGCGCGTCATTTCAACTTTGAATCGAGCCCATATATTTTGTCTACTTATGCTTGGAGGTGGGGCCCTTTATTATTTTAAAGGATAAGTGGTTTCAATTTCTGAGCTTTGGAATAACATGTCCAAGGAGGCATTAGTAATGTTAACCAATGATGACTCCCTTTGAAAGATCAAGTATCTATCCTGAGTTCCTATGCTTTCATTGAACGAAAGGGCCTAGGTTCCATTAATTATAAATTACTTGGATATTGTGCACACGGTTTCCTTAGACTTCGACGTTCGCGCTTGCGTCATCAAAGTTAAAGTATTTTCCACGGAGCTGTTGTATATACAATATTTTAGGGTCGTACGATATCTCACATATTATACTGTGCGATATCATAAAGTTGTGTGATATCCCATATATCGCTCGATGCAATATACGAGGAATGTGGGATATCACACCATTATTGTACAAATAGCTCTGAAAGAAATATTTAAACTTTGAGTATTCTAAGGTAAATGTTGAAATTAAGGATAGTCGAACTATCAAAATCTCTAAATTATTAGAGTCAACAAAGTAAAATAAACAAAACTCCTCATGTGATTGGTATTCCTTGATAGTGAAAGAATAATTGAGTTTTTTCTTTTGGTAAAAACGGAATAATGGCGTTGTGGGCTCGAAGTGTCTCATTTAGGCTTTCCCAAGTGGAAAAAGGTAGAATTCTACAATGGGGTCTCCCTATTAAGACTCCGAGTAGTTCAAAATAAAGACTCGACTCATACATGTGATTTTCATCAATTTCACTCTAATAGAAATAGATCCCACTGTAAGTTGAGAATATGACTAGAAACATGATTACTAAATATAATTACTAATAAATAGGGTAGAGATAAAATGCAGTGGCATTGCATTGTAGTATGGTGCAGTGCCTAGGTTAAGCACATGGTTGGTGCCCACCTTTAAAAAATCTCAACCGCTTATTAGCCCTAACACCCACTGTAATGATTAAATATCAATTATTATTTGAATCAGTAAAATAGACACCACTTGATAATCTAAATTCTAAACTCGTGATTCAACTTGTATTTTTCTCTATTTCCAAGATAGAAATAGACCATGTCTAAAATATAGTGGTTAATCTAAGGTTGTCCCACTAAGATAGGCATTGGATTTTTACATGCAAAGAATAGAATGGTTGTTAGAGCTGATAAATGGTTTGGGTTCTTTAAAGGTGGGCCACACTAGTGTACTTAACCCAGGCGCTGCACTATAATACAATCCAACGTCGCTGCATTGTTGGCTGTCCTAATACATAACATTGTGTTAACCATGTTATTAATGATATGATCAATACTAGGGTAGGATCAAGTCCAATTGGATAAAATTTAGGGATTTCCCATATACAGGTTGGTGTTGGATGTTCATTCTGGATATGGGTGTGGACATGCATTCTGGCTAGGCCTGTCACTCTAACCCTTTAAAAGGGGGATTGACCCTTTAAAGCCCTAGAATGAGGGTTTTTATTTTTCTTAAAAGGGCCCAAGGATCGGGTTAATATTTTGCAAGCCTGTTAATTTTGAAGGTCGGGCTTGGACAGAATGATTTCTAGCCCAGCTCAGACTTTTTTTTTTTCATTTATAATGAGTAATGTCCAAGTACAAACTTCCCTTACCATCTTACGGTACATGCCACCTTCTGAGTGTACTGTTGAAAAATTCTAAAGTTTCTCCCTCTTCCAAACAGCTTTATTTTGTGCTCGGCTAATCATCAACACTTCTCAATAGAAGCATTGAATATGAGATCTTTCTAGTATCTTGAGATTTTACAAGTTCAAATTAAGGCCTTCATTGACTAATAAACGTACAAAGAAGTTGCTGTGAATATTGCATTGAATTATGCCCTAGAATTGCTGCTTAGCCAATACTGATGGTGTTTGCACAAGAATTTCTTCTGGCTGCATTTTAGTTCTCCCTCTCATCTGTTTAGCAATCTGTAGTAGCAATCATCATTCTCAATGGTTTACTTTGTTTATTTGAATGCTTTGAGGATAATATCCACCGGTATTACCTTTCTCGACAGCCTTAATTTTCTCCAAGTTCTTTTTCAACAATGTGTTGCAATCACTGTCATCTTTGATCATGTTGTTTTGCACATCCCCCTAATTTGCTTGGGCTGCTTTTTGTTGGCTGTAATATGGTTTCAACCTCTTTGTATGACAGTAGATATCATGTTGACTTCTCCCTATAATTAAGGAGTATATAGTTGAAGATTTCCCATTTAAATCAACGGTTTGCAAGGAAAAAATGAGTTCTTTTCCAGACCAACTAAATCATAAGATGGTTGTTATGAATGGAATTCTTTTGTTATCCTTGGGCGAGTTGTTGCAACTGTCATTCAAACAATTATGCTAGTGAAAGCTGATTATTGACTTGAAAAAGAAGGAAGATAACGATTTACTTACAACTTGATTCATTTTAATTACTCAAGGGGACAACTTTGTTCGTGTGCAAGTTTTTGGCTATTTTGTATAATGATATTAGAGTATCGGATATTCGTAGTAGTAGTTAATGATTGAGTTCGGTGGTATATTGCATTGAATTTTATCATTGGTTGATGGCATTGTAGAAAGAAATTAATTAGAAAAAAATAGTTTTCTTGTTTTCAAGCACTTCGGCCAGCTTTGACTCTATGAGGGCTTTGACTTGCCGGCTGCTTGGCCTTGTATATATTGAGGTTAGGGCAAGGACAATCCTGGGCTTTTGCTTGCCTGACCCTTTAACACCCCTAATTCTTGTCCATGGAGAGTGGAAATACCGTCCTCCATAATTTAATATGTAAAATATCAACTAAAACCAAGGATCCCAGCAAATCTTCTTTTCTTGCTGGAATACTCTATAGATATAAAATGATGCTTAATTTATACTTTTCTAGAAGAAACTTATTAGAATAATATTTAAAACAATTCAAACTTGAACTGTCAAGTACTAAGTTGTAGTTTAGTTGGTAAGGGTTGTAAGTGTGTG
The DNA here is from genome assembly GCA_003546025.1 of Camphora micrantha. Taxonomy (NCBI): domain Eukaryota; kingdom Viridiplantae; phylum Streptophyta; class Magnoliopsida; order Laurales; family Lauraceae; genus Camphora; species Camphora micrantha. The sequence continues at coordinate 32,397,659 of QPKB01000003.1, read as the reverse complement.
AGTTCGAGTTTCCAATGCTTCAAAAGGAAGGGAAAAAAAAACTAAACAAAATTCTTTAATAAAAAAGCCTAATTAGAGGGCTCATTTCAAATTATTCGACATCACCTTGACATTGATCTCTCGGTATGATCTTGCGACACATGAGTTCTCCTAATTTTAATGCTATCACCAATTAGCAGCTGCGATTTTAAAGGGTCAAGATTTAGTTTCAGTGCTAAACTTATTATTTATAGTTATTTTGATTCCTATTCTTTTAGGGGTTTCTGACTCTAAATTTTGTTGGACTGTCCTGAGAAGTAATTTCAAGTTTGGTTCAAAAGTTCTTAAGTAATTAGGGTTTTTATTATTTTTGGAATTTTTTTCTATTTCGAAGAATTTAGGTTTCCGAGGTTATACATCAGACAGTTTTATGTTGCTATGAGAAAAATGCGAATTTCTGTTCTTTTTGGGGTTTTTTTTTTTTATAGTTTTTTCATGTGAATCTAGGATTATTTTAATTAGGTTGTGGACTGTGATCTTCTTTCTTAATCCTTTTTGGTGATTTCTGACCTTGAGGTTATCAAATCATTTGTTTGTGAGCATTTTAAATGATTACTTTGTGACTTAACAAAATATCCCTACACAACTTTGATTCCTTGTGCCATATGCATTTGAAAACATACATGACTTCTTATTTGCAAAGTGTTAAAATAACCCTTTATTTGACATAAAACTATTCGATGAAGAAAGTCATTTCATGTATCCTACATTCCTATTCATGTGGCAGAGTCCCTTCAAATTGCAAGAATGTCAACTTTGATTTGCCCGCACTCATTTTATTTTTTTAATATATGCAATATTCAACTTATATTCATTATTATTCTAGAAGTTTGCAGATCCTCACTGTATATTGTCAAGATCAGTAGCTCCTAAAGACCGAAGATAAAAGCTAAGATTAGCCATGGATTAAGGAAAGTATGAGCATCTAAATGATTTCGCTTTCTGAGATTTAGAAATTACAAACATGCTCAATGAATTCATCAGAAATTCAAAAATTTCACGAGTTTGAGAGATTGAAACTTACTTGATGATATCTAGATGGATCAAGTAGGTTGGTAATCTAGAAAATTGATAATATGTACTTTTAGATTTCAGGCTCTAAAAACTTGTGCTAATTCCTAAAAGTACATGTAACCATTGCATGTGCTCTTTTCTGGGTTCAATCTATAATAAATTTGCTTTACTCCTAGACTTGCAGCTAGCGTACCTTCAAATATCTATGGGATTATGATTAAATCTATAATTTGGTGTATTTTTAGTAGTAGATTTTTGTGGTCATAGTTCGTTGGTTGATGTTATGGTTGTTGGGTTGTGATATGAATGACATAATATTAATAATTACCCTTTTATTTAAATTTATTAGTTATTTATTACGTTTTAAATGTTCTAATTATAGCTTTCTTCTTATTATATAGGAATTAAAGGGATTTGAGCATATTTGAGCTTAATTTGAAAATGTTGAAGCTAAGAGTACATAGGCCTGGTGGTGGAGGGGATCTTGGAATTTTTAAGTTAGAGGTCATAAGATCAAGCCTTGGCAAATTCAATTTTTTATTTTGAAGACCGACAATCTTATAGGAAAATAAAGCACCAAAAGGGAGAGAGAGAGAGAGTTTTTTTTGCTAATTGGTAAATTTGTATTGAAAAGAAAGAAGGGGGCAAAGCCCCTTAGGACAAGAGAAGAAAAAATACAACCAAAAGAAACCAAACGAAGAAGCCGAACCTTTGACAAGGGGCAAAAGCAGGCACAAAACACACTAAGGAGAAACAAAAAGCCACAGGAAGAAACAGAAACCTGAACGACTCCTCGAGGCATTGCATACGAAAAAGACACCAGCCCGGAGCAAAAGGGAGAGCATCTAAATAAAACACAAGACAGGCAGCAGCAAAAAACGAAAGAGCACTGCACACTCGAAGCAGAAAAACAGCCCAACAAGACAAAGCAAAACCACAAGAAAAGAGAGGCACTTCTTGGCTACTTAATCCAGCTGAAAGACACCACAGAAAGCAAACTGCGCAGCACAGAAATCAGCATAGCGAGAAATGAGGGGAACCAAACTCATTAGAGCAACTGAGAGCTAGCACAGAACAAAGAAACACCACCCAGCAAAGAACGAAGCTTCAAAAGCTCTGCCTGCAGAGGAAAACAGAGGCCAAAGCTCCACAACCAAGCACAAAGAGCCTGCCTCCGGCCAACTCCACCCAGTGAAGAGATCAAACCCAGAGCAGACTTAATGGGGCAGAGAGAGAGCCCAGCTGCCAGGAAAAAAAAAATGAAGAACCTACTGCTTCTACGACAGACCCTGCACCGACGCCCAAACAGACCTGCAGAGAAGGAGGGGACTGCCAAGAGGGGAGCTAATTTTCCCACCCCAAGGACCTCAGAATTGAGTGGGAAGGGGTTCTCTTACCCGAAGAAGAGCGAAACAAATCACTGCAACTGTCATGGAAAAACAGCTGCACCTTCTTCAGGCACCTGATGCTGCGATGCTTGGCTGCATTCCGAATGGACCAGAGAATGTAAATGGCTTGGAAGAAGATTATTGTAGCAGATTTTCTTCCATGGCCTTTTTTTTTTTTTTTTTTTTTTTTGCTGACAAAGGGCTGAAGAGAAAGCCACACAAAAGAGAACAAAACAGAGCACAACGATACTGGAAGAAGCAGCCAGCATAGCAAAGCAACGCACCGCACAACCCTGCACTCCCACTACCTAGCTTTACACAGCAAAGAGAGAAAACCACCCAAGCAAAGCACTTCCCAGCAGAACAGCTGAACCATAGATGGAGAGGCACTGCACACTGCAAAGCACCACTCATAACAACACCAAACCACCTCTTAACACCACTCCACACTCCACTGCACAGAGCAAACACAAAATTCTGCTGAACACTGAAAGGGAAGAACTCCACAACAGAGCATACCAAGCTCAAAACCGCCTTGCTCTCCACAACAGAGCACTGGAAACCACAAACACTTCATCCCATCACTCCAGCCGCAGCAATTAACCCAGGCAGAGGACCAAAGCAAGGCCAAACCAGCTAAGAGGGGGCCTCAACACAGCCCAAGGCCCTCAGAATTGGATGAGAGTGAATAAGCTTACCTGAAGAGCAGCAAGATAAGCCACTACAAAAATTAATGAATATCTTTTGAGCTATCACCAGGGAAGGCTTTTTACTATGATGCTTAGCTTCATTCCTTAAGAACCAGAGAATATATATGAGTTGGAAGAAGATGGATGCAGCTGAATATTTTCCCTTAGCATCTGCATCCTTGCTGAAGGCAGACCAAACCGAAGAAGGCGAATGGGGGAGAGCGAACGAAATGTCCAGAAGACTGAGAATCCAGGACCACAGTTGCTGAGCTATGGGACAAGAGAAGAAGATGTGCAGATCTGATTCAGAGTTACAGCGACAAGAATAACATCTAGAGGCCATGGAGATCCCTTTACACCTTGCCCATTCATCGGTAGGAGTTTTCCTTAGGAGAAGACGCCAACTGAAGCAAGAAAGTCTTGGATTCATTAGGTTGTTCCAGACGAGCCCATGCCACAGAACTACTGTTTTTCTAGTTCTTAAGGATTCCCAAGCTTTTTTCAGAGAAAGAGATCCAGAAGAGGAGCTTTTCCATGTAAGATTGTCCTGGGTTGAGAGAGTGGGGAGGACGATTTGACTTGTTTGCTGATGAAGAAAGCACTGCACCTCGGCCGGGATGGTAGATGGGATGAACCAAGAGTTGTTTTGAATCAGGTCTGCCACCCTGTCTTTGTCTGAGAATTGGAAGAGGGGAAAACTATTGGCAATGGGATTTTGGTCTATCCAATTATCTAGCCATAATAGGATATTGTGGCCATTTCCCAGAGTTCCCTGCTGAAGGATTGTTCCAAAGGATTGTTCCAAACTATTGGCAACGACTTCCCTGCTGAAGGATTGTTCCAAAGGATCTTATCTTTTTCCAAATACAAGACCCACCCTTTGGGTTTCCGGAAGACCAAATTGGAGAGTTCCTGAAGTATCTGCCCCTAAACCAAGAAGCCCAGATAGAGGTTGAGGTTGCCGCTGACCATGCCAACTTCATTAAACAAGCCTCGTTAAACTCCTTCACCCTGCGCAGGCCCAGCCCTCCCTCAGCTTTTGGAACACAAACTTGATCCCATTTCACCAAGTTTTTTCTCTTATATTCAGCACTAGAGGACCATAGAAAATTCCTCATGATCTTTTCAATCTGCATGCAGGTTCTGGATGGGAAAGGGATGACAAGGGAGGCATGAAGGGGAATGGAGGAGAGCACGTGTTTGATCAAGATCAGCCTTCCTGCAAAGGAGAGAGATTTTGCTTTCCATCCATCAAGCCTGGATCTGAAAGCATCCAAAATCTTGTTAAAATGATAGTGCTTGGAGGTTCCAAAGAAGAGAGGAACTCCTAGGTAGACGGAGGGGAGGGAGGCCCTTGTGATAGGGATGAGCCCTGAGACCATGTGAGCTCTACTTGCAGAGCATTTCCCCAGATAAAGGCTACTCTTCTGAAGGTTGAAATTTTGGCCAGAAGAGGATTGATACATTAGAAGTAACCCATAGATGTGCCTCAGCCCTGCCTTGCGAGCTTTTAAGAAAAGCAAGATGTCATCGGCATAAAGGAGGTGGCAAGGGGTGGATGGGACAGGGGATATAGGCTCAATTTTCCCAGAGGATCTGAGAAGCTTTATGTGGAGGCTGAGAATCTCTTCTGCTAAGATGAACAAGTAGGGGGATAAAGGGTCCCCTTGGCGAAGACCACAGGATGAGGAGAAGAATCCACTTGGACTATTGTTGATTAACACAGATCCTCTACTAGTGCAGATCATCTCCCGAATCAGGTTTATACAAGCAGTGGAGAACTTGTAAAACTTTAGGGCTCTGAATAAAAAGCTCCATTGGAGCCTGTCAAAAGCCTTAGATATGTCCAATTTTAAGCAAATGGTGCCTCTCCTAACCTTGGAGTTAAGTTTTTGGATAAGATCATGGGCTAAAGCGACATTATGATGGATAGACCTTCCTGAAACGAAGGCCGATTGATTTGGGGAGATTAGGGAAGGAAGGATACTTGATAACCTCGAGGCTAGAATCTTGGATGAAATTTTATAGGTAAAGTTCAATAGGCTAATTGGCCTGAAGTCATTGAAGGATTCTGGCGAGGATTTCTTAGGAATAAGGGATAAAAAGAAAGCATTGGTTTCTCTTAACAGGCGGCCTGAAGAGAAGAAGTGAGTGACAGCGGCAATCACTTCCTTGCAAACAATGGGCCAGCATTTAGTGAAAAAGATACCGGAGAAACCATCTGGCCCTGGGGAGCTGCTCCTCTTAAGATGGAAAACTGCCTTCTTTATCTCGTCAGGAGATGGAACAGCAACTAGTTACTGATTTTGCGCCTCCGAGATAGTTGGACCATCCATTTGAAAAAGGCCTTCGTCTGGGACAATCGACATAGATTGAAAAAGGTTAGAGAAAAAGGATGCTGCTTGGTCTTTTATCTGATGGGCTTCTTCATACTCTATTCCATGAACCTTAACCTTATCGATGCGGTTGCGAATGCCTCTGGCCTTAGCTGAGAGGTGAAAAAATTTTGTATTCCTATCCCCATCTTGAAGCCACTTAACCTTCGCCCTTTGCTTCCAGTGGGAAGCCTCCACATTCAACCAGTTATGAAGGGAAGCCTTAGCTAGATTCAAGTCTTTAAGATGAAGGTCACTAGGCTGGTCTTCAAAAATTGCTTCCTTAGCCTGGACAAGAGCCTCTGCCTCTGCTATTCGGATCTTGAAGTTTCCAAAAACTTCTTTACTCCAGATCTTCAGGTTCAGCTTGAGATTCTTAAGTTTGCTAGCCAAAATGAATTGAGGAGAGCCATAGCAGGGAGTAGCCCAGCTATCCTCCACGACCTTGAAGAAGGATTCATGAGAGATCCATTTTTCCTCAAATCTGAAAGGCTTGTTGATGGAGGAAATATTTGGCCTATGGTCTAGCTTAATTGGGCTGTGATCAGAAGAGATCCTTGGGAGATGAATCACCACTGGATCAACATAGGTGTCTAGCCAATAAGAGTTGGAAAGAGCTCTGTCTAACCTTCCTGCCACATAGGCCTGACCCTGCCTATTGTTTGCCCAGGTGAAGCTGTTGCCTTTGAACCCCAAGTCCTTTAATCCAGCTATTAGGACTGTCTCTTGGAATTCCCTAACCGAGATAGGGGAGGGGGGACAGGTGCTGAATTTTTCGCTAGACAAAAGGATTGCATTAAAATCTCCAATCACACACCAAGGCTTAGACGAGAAAGGACTTTTTTTCAGATAGTCCCAGAGATACCTTCTTTGCCTGTAGTCTGTAGAGCCATACACTCCAGTGATAAAGCTAGGAGGTAATGAGGGGGAAGCTGAAATGGAAATAGAGATGTGCTGGGAGGAGGTATCGACTAGGGAGAAAGATAGGTTGGAGTTTTTGTTGCAGAGGCACCAAAGGGAATTTTCTAGATTGGAGAATGAAGGAGAGTATCCAGAGTGAAAGCCTCCATTTAAGAAGGTATCCAGGATGGACTTAGGTTCAGAGAGAAAAAGAACGTCAGGGGAATGAGCTGAAGTGAGGTGGTTTACCATATTTTTTGTGGGGATGTTATTGATACCCCTACAATTCCAGAAGATGACTTTAACCATTAGGTAACTAGTTTGGGAGTTTGGCTAGAGGAGGAAGGACCTTTACGTTTGGATTTCCTGGATGCTTTCACCTTGAACGGAGATAGGTCGACCACTAAGGAGATATCTTTGTTAGAAACAGGATTATAGTGAGAAGAAGAGGTAGGATTATGGTGAGAGGAGGAAGTTGTAGAAGAGGGCTGGACAGAAACTGGGATTTGATCAGGGGTGATCCTCTTCAGTTTCGGATTGGCAGCTGATAATTTTTTAAGGTTGGCAGTAGAGAGGGTAGGATCCGCTAGGGAGCAATTTTCCAGGACTGCGAAAACGTTGGAGCAATCCAAAGTGGGAGCAGGGATTTTTTCCATGATCTCAAAGGCAACATCTGAGGGAAGAGCTAAGATTGGATTGTCTGAATCTTCTTGAGAGAGAGTAATAAGGAGGAAGAGAGAGATTCTTCTATCATCTCAAGTGTGTACGAATACAAGGGATGAGGCTTATTTATAGGCAAAGTAACATCCTCATTGAGGAACCCTAATTACAATAGGATTCTAACTCTGACTCATCTCATGTGTGCATCCACCTGTAATACTTATCTTATAACATTCCCCCTTGGATGGTGTTGGACATACATAATGCAGCCTCATTAAAACCTTAACTAGGAACACAAATGTCCCGGGTAGCATACTTCAGGATGCCCCACCCCGACAATTAACCAATCCCCCTGATGACACATATATCTCGGGTAGCATACTTTAGGATGCCCCACCCTGACAATTAACTACTCCCTCGATGACAACAACTTTTCACATAGTTCGATGATGAACTCCACACATGCCAATCTCATATACAAGCTTCTGGAATATTGATTTTGGCAAAGATTTGGTAAACAAATCTGTCAGGTTGTTATTCGAATGAACTTACTTGACTTCAATCTCATTATTCTTCTGAAGTTCATGACTGAAGAAGAATTTCGGTGCTATATGCATGCTTAGTCTTGTCACCTTTAATGAAATCTTCTTAAATTTGTTTTATGTATGCTTCATTATCTTCATAAATAATATTCGGGATACCTACAATAGAAGATAATTGAAAAGAATTACGAACATGCTGAATCAAAGATTTCAGCCATACACATTCTCTATTGATTTCATAAAGGGCTAAAATCTCATCATGGTTAGAAGAAGTAGCTAGCAAAGTTTGTTTGGTAAAACGCCAAGAAATGGCGGCATTGTCACTAAGAAACACATGACCTATCTGTGATCGACCCTTATGAGGATCAGAGAGATAACTTGAATCTGTATATCCTACAAAACTAAAATCTCTACGATCATAAGAATAAAATATTTCCAAATCAGTTGTTCCACGTGAATATTATAGGATATGTTTAATACCAGTCCAGAACCTTTTAGTTGGTGTGGAGCTATATCTGGCAAGTAGATTCACAGAAAAATGAAATATCTTGTCCAGTGCATTATGCCAAGTACATCAGGGCTCCAATAGCACTTAAGTATGGTACTTCGAGACCCAATACTTCTTCATTTTCCTCGATGGGGCAGCGTGGATCTTTCTTTATATCTAGAGACGGGACGACCAGGGGGGTACTTAATGGATGTTCCTTATCCATACCAAATCGTTTAAAAACCTTCTTGGTATAATTAGATTGATGGACCAACATCCCACTATAATTTCTCTCGATTTGTAGGCCGAGAGATAATTTCGTTTTTCCAAGGTCTTTCATTTCAAATTATTTCTTTAAATCATCACCTATTTTTTCAAGCACTTCTAGAGTCCCTATCAAATTTATATCATCCACATAAACTGCTACTACTGCAAATCTTTTTAAGAATTTCTTTACAAATAGATACGAAAAAATGAGATTGTTTTCGTAGCCTTCCTTAGACAAGTATTCACTAAGATGATTGTACTACATTCTTCCGAATTGCTTCAAGATGTACAATTATCGTCTTAATTGGATCGAGTACGTACTCCTTGACTTTACTTCAGGGAAAGCAAATCTTTCCGGGATTTTCATATAAATCTATGTGTCTAAGTCCCCATACAAGTAAGCAGTTACAACATCTGTGAGTTTTATTTTTAGATTTTGAGAAATTGCTAAGCTTATTAGATATCTGAATGTTGTTGCATCCATAATAGGGAGAGTATGTTTCCTTATAATCAATCTTAAATTTTTGCAGGAAACCTTGTGCTACTAATCGTGCCTTATATCTAGTAATATAATTCATTTCATCTATTTTTCTTATAAACACCCGCTTGTAACCTACAAGCTTAATACTATTTGGGGTTTGTACTATAGGTCCGAACACGCTACATTTATTAAGAGACTCTAACTCTGCTTTGATGACACTTTTTCATTTTGGCCAATGTATCCTTTGTCACCATTCATTTATAATACGTGGTTATGTATCCCAATCATCATCATCATTTTCATTTGATATTTGTAAAGCCACTGCACATGGAAATGCATCGTTGATGATAATTTCCTTTTGATCCCATCCATGGTTCAAAATCGCGATTCGCGGTTATCACATCACAGTTCGCTGTCATCGCGGCCCATCGCGGAGCGAATTTTTATTTGACCCAAAAAAAATCCGAAAAAATATCCAAAAAATCCATAATATTATAAAATGATAGAAAATAATGTTTTTTTTCCATTAGTGCACACTTTAAAGCAAAAAAATGGTCCCTTCAAGTGATAACATCCTGTATCATTGCTGTATCGATTTATACTATAATAGGCTGAAATATCATAAATTTGACATAATGCAACCATAATTTTGGGCAAACCAATAGTGTTAAACATTTAAATTCTACAAGCAAGCAATAAATACTAATAGAGTTAGTGCATGTGCCCAATGCCAGAGCGAGTGGCGTCCTGGCTCGATATTATCATCATCATCATTATTTCTTAAAGGGTAGAAGGCACCAAATTGTTGTGTTACACAGCCTCCACTCCCATAGTGCCCCTAAGGTTGTTGTGCCCGTGGATGTGGTTGATGAACGAAGATTGCTTCATAAAGTGAGGCCGAGTCATTAGTAGACTGAGATGACTGAGGGTAGTCTTGGTGCTGCTGATAAAATTCGTGGGGAAGATCAAGGTGCTGATGTGGATGTAATACATAGTAGTCACCATACATAACTTGTTGGTGGCCAACATCACCACCACTTGTACCCTCTCCCCCGCCATATCCACTACCACCAGCAGCTACATGTGATGATTCGGTTGGTGGGACAATTCTCCGGTACTCATGGGTCGGGACTATGTTACCAAAAGAAGGAAAATGTTCTACTGTCTCCATCATATGGGGTGGTACCTCACCACCATCTCCACCACCGCCATCCCCATCAGAATCATGCAGCGATCTAAAGATGTGCTAGTACTGCTGAGGCTAGTGTCCTCATTATCATCAACCTCATCTCGCATCTCCTAAGGGTCGACCCCACGCCTTCGTTGATGGGTAAGATTTATCTCGCGTAGGCGGCAGCTCTCATTGGCTCTGGCCTTTCCCCAGTCAAATCCTGGACCATATCACCAATCTGTTCATCATGATCTAGCACTGGCTCTTCTACCTCTTCTATCCATTGTGCCAACACATCATCATTCTTTGAAAAAATATTGTTCAGATTGATTGGGCAAAAGTATATTGGAGCACTTTCTCCGTAGTTTAACAACCACTCAGCTGAAAATAAAATGAAAGTATATTTATTAATTAAATCATACATGACTCAACTTTTAAACTGACGTAGAATGAATGAAATTACCATGATCTTTACCTGGAAATGACTTCATGTTAGCTCGTCTGGCGGTCGGTGACCCAAAACTACCAAAGGCTTCATTGTATATATCAATCTGGGATATACCATAAATAAAATAAGAATCAACTAACTCTTTATGCTCTTTCCAAAAAAAAAAAAAAAAAAGGTACCCATTAGTCCATTACACTTACTTGGTTAACAGCCTCACATGCATCATATCCTCATTCGCTGTAAGTTTTTCAATAATATTTTTTAGACCTACACGTATCTCATCTGTTAAGCTTTTGTCTTCATTTTCATTGTATCGATACTATGGGTTGAAGAAATAACCTGCATAGTATATTAATTTAAAGAGATAAAACCACAATTTAGCAATAGTTAGAAATGCAGTCTCAGTCTATGATTCTTTACTTGCAGCGTGCAAGTCATAATGGAGTTAGTTTTCCCAACGTTTGTCGATGATCTTCTAATAAGCATTGTAGTATTTGCAATTTGCTTGTATGACTAACTTAGCTCGATCTACGGCCTCATAGAAGAAGCCCATTGTAGGCTTGTCATCTCCATTGGCCAACCGAAGGACCTTTATCAAAGACTCTAAAACCTTTAAGGTCTCACCCACAAATGGCCAATATCTCTTAGATTGTACAGTCTTTACAACTTGCTTTGCTTGGGGCATCGACTTCTTCCCCCACTTTGATTCCAAGGCTTCTTGTGTTGTAAATAGTTGGTGTAGCACTCCTCAGTATTTATAAAAGCTTTCTAGAGCTATAAAGTAGGTAGCAAATCTTGTAAGGCCGGGCCGTGGTAGCTCGTGGTTGTCTGTATATTTCTTCATCATCGCTATGAGCCTGTTTGACTGATAGATAAAATTAGTGATTTTTTTTGCCTTTAATATCACACCTTTTATCATTTTCCTCTTAGCGATGTTTTCGATCATTAAATCCAAGCAATGTGCAGCCCATGGAGACCAAAAAATATTGGGCCTTTGCTACATGAGTATCACTCATGCCTTCTTCATGCTTACATCATTGTCTGTGATGATCTAAACAACACATTCTGCCTCAATATCCTCAATTACCTCATTGAAAAGCTTATTCAAGTACATCACATTATCTTTGACGCACTCGGTTGCGTCAACCAATCTAAAAAAAAAAACAGTCCCTAAAGATGAATATACTAAAAAATTCAATAGGGATCGTCTAGTGATGGTAGTCCACCCATCACACATGAGTGTGCAACCCTTTCTCTCCAGATCCTCTTAAATTGAATCACCCAATCCATCGTCTCTTTATATTCCTCTTCAATATAGTAGTGGCCAATTTCATACGGTGTGGGTGGTTTTATATCTAGACCATGTTCTGTAGTAGCGTCCAACATGCATGGTCTTCAAATAAGGTGAAGTTGCCTTATTTGGTGCAATGGCTCCATCGAAGAAGAATTTCCCAACTGCCCTAACCAACATGTTTCTTGCTAAACCCATCTTCCCGCTGATGGCTTTGGCTATAGAAGGTTACTTTGCAGATGAAGACCTATATGCAGTAGGGTCAATTGGACCCATAAGTTCTGGTCTACGAGCCTTTTGTGTGGCAGATTCGCCAGACTCCAACCAATCCGGTGGTCAGCGAGTCTGTTTTTGACTAAACATCCGATGCAGCATCCCACCACCAGCTGTTTTTGACTAAACATCCGATGCAGCATCCCACCACCAACACTAACTGAGCCACCCCCATTTCATATTGGCCCCCTTTAGAAGCAGACTCATAGAGCATTCTTCTCCTCTCTTCTTCCTTATTATATGATCTCATACTCTCTCTCCTTGCTCTATCTACATCTGATTCGCCATCATCATCATCATCTGAGTCAAGCACCTCCCTAGGCCCATACACCTCTTCTCTACATGCTTCATACTCTGTCTCTCTCCTTTTCTCAGTTACTACTTTTTTTTTTGTTTCCCCGCATTTAAGAATGCTTGCATTTCCTTTTTTAACTCTGGGCATACCTTGGTACACTTTGCCACATTTCCCGATTTATGTGCCAAGTGTTCCTTCAATCTGGTGATTCCCCTAGTTACCACCTTACCACAATAATTGCATTTAATTTTACTCTTTTTTCCATCCACATCAACACCATGTTGCCACGCCGGGTCAACTTCACGTACCATTGTTTTCTACAAAAGAATAATACTAAACACATAATCCATAAAGCAAAGTAGTTTAGACTTTGAAACATAGAAGCTTAAAACAAAATGTTTTATATCCATTTTTCAAGTAAAATTATCATTAGAAACATACACATGAGTTATACATTACACCTAGAATAATAAAACAACAAAATGTTAGACAAATCATCAAAAAAATATATTTTAATATTGATTTATTAAAAAATCCGAAAATAAATATTTAATAAATGTAAGTTTTTGGACATTCATCTAGTGAGTAACATCAAATCTAACTTAATATAAAGCCTTTGGTTCATATATTGAGTATTACACAATCACTTTAAAGCAAAAAAAAAAAAAAAAAATCGGATTTAAATAATGAAAAATAAAAAATAATACAAAAGTGCTAAAACTCACACTTTTTTGTTCCAAAATTGTAGATCTATTTTAAACTAACACATTATAAATGCATTTGATCACTAATTTGATAAAATGTAAATGATATCAAGAAAAGCCCCAAATTTTGAAAATAAAAAACTCTAGATCTACACCTTAAAACACTAGATCTAAGGAAAAATTAGTGAGTAACATCATATCTAACTCAATATAAGGCCTTTGGTTCATGTATTACACAATCTTTTAAAAAAAAAAAAAAACTAAAATAATTTGGATTTAATTATAAAAAATAAAAAATATTACAAAAAGTGCTAAAACTCACACTTTTTTGTTCCAAAAGTGTATATCTATTTTAAACTAACATATTATAAGTGCATGTGAACACTAATTTGAAAAAATGTAAATGATATCAAGAAAAGCCCCAAATTTTGAAAATAAAAAAATCTAGTTCTACACCTTAAAACACTAGATCTAGGGAAAAATTAGTGAGTAACATCATATCTAACTCAATATAAAGCCTTTGGTTCATGTATTAGACATTTACACAATCTTTAAAAAAAAAACCTAAAATAATTCGGATTTAAATAATGAAAAAATAAAAAATATTACAACAAGTGTTAAAACTTGATTTTTTTTGCTCTAAAAGTATAGATCTAATACATCTCAAGCATCTCTAAGTTATTTTGATGTTGAATCTTGAAAAGAACTCCAAAAAACAAAAAAAAATACGCTTACCAAAGATGTCCATTGAGTTTGATTAGCTTTTCCCACATACAAGTCCACTCAAAAGTAGCTTAGATCTAAGCTTTTCCATGCTTTAGAAGTTGTAGCAGGCCTTAGGAAGCCTTAGAAAGCTCTCAGGGAAGAAACGGAATGAAAGAAGAAGGCCAGAAGACTCGTTTTTAAAAAAACACTTCTGTCAGACGGTATGGCCGTTATATTCAAAATAAAGGCCGTTATGATCCGTTATTTTGGCAATTTTTGGCCCTAATACACATCGCGGCCATTATATGTATTATAACGTGGCAATTTTTGGCCCTAATACACATCGCGGCCATTATATGTATTATAACGTGGCAATTTTTTGGCCCTAATACACATCGCGGCCATTATATGTATTATAACGTAAACGATACCGGCCGTTATCGTTACATAACGGTCGTTATTTAACGGTAACGGCCACGATTTTAAACCCTGATCCCATCTCTCTCTTGAATAATTGTAAAGTATATACATCTCTTCATTATACGGTACCGGTTCCATTTCAGGGGCTTCCAAAGCCTTATCAGGGACTTCCATTATTCTAGAGAAAACAGATTTTACCATACCCTTTTCAGAAGCGTTATGTGTGTACACAATAAATTCATGAATAAATAAAGAAATGCACCAAAATTCATTGGATACAAGTTTTCCTCCATTTAATGGGAGGTTTTACATTCAATTTAGTGGGTACATCATACTCCCGATCGTGAGAACTCATCGATCATTAATTACATCTTCAATGGAAAACCTCTTATTATCAAGACATTGACTCAATAACATTTATAAAGAAAATACAGGAATGAAATAAATAAATAAATAAAGACAAGTTCCCGCTCTTCGCATTTGCTATCAAAAGTACTTCTTTCGGTTCACCTCGATCTTCATGATCAATTTTCAATTGGGTTCATGAATCGATGAATTTGATGGTGATTTTGATTTGGTTTTAGTGAACCATTCTTTATATTTTGTTGACCCATTAGAATCATGTCCATAATGGATTTGAGATGATCAGAACTCATAGTAAAACAGGTTAAATTGGGTAGGTTGACCTACACCTTATGATTAGATGGGTGAGCTTTGACCTTTTCTCGTAGAGAGATTTTAAATTTGAAAGGGTGGTTTGAGCTCCCTTGTCTCAAGGAGCAGTTCTCAACCTTTTTCCTCTTATCCCTTTTAACTTCTTATACCCATTCCATATTACGTATGAGTTAAATGAGTTCAAAAGATTTGAATTTGGTGAGACATTGAAGAGGTTGGAACTGGCAACACTACCAAATAATTAGAGATCAAATAGCAAATAATGTATGTATGACCTCTTTTGGAAAATCTATCATTTTTTTTTTTTTTGGCATTGATTTTTTTTAGCATAAAATATCCATAGTTCAACAGTATATTCTGTTTATTTCTATATACCAAATGCTTTTCATAAACATAGCATTCGATTGAGTGGCAAATTCATTTTTTTGATGGACACATGTGATGATTTATTCCAATCATTTTTACTTTTTGTAGACAGTATTGCGACCCAATTTTTGGTCACATTACATGATCTATAGGTATGGCTTGATTTGGATTTTAGACCTGTAATTCTGTCATGATTTATTATTATAATTCTGAGGCTAATTTAAGCCTGTAATTCTGGCCGGATTTAGATCTAAAAAAGTCTGGTCTGATTTGAATCTCTAATTTTGGCCAAGAATTCTGTCATGGGTCAGACCCAGAATTATGGCCCAAAATCTGTATTGGATTAGATCTAATCTTCAGGCCTGATTCGGACCCAAAACCTAACCTGATTCGAACTCAAAAATCTGACCTGATTTAGACCCAATATTCTGTCTGAATTAGACCCAAAATCTGCACTTATTTAGGCCCAAAATCTGGTCTTATTTAGCCCAAAATCTGGCCGTATTTAGGACCAAGAATCTATCTTAAATTGGACCCAAAATCTGGCCTTATTTAGGCCCAAAAGTTTAGATTGATTTGGGCCTGAGTTGAATTTATAATTCTGATTAGGCCCATTTGTAACTGTTATTTTCAGTCCCTTTTCAAAGTTGTTTCCAACTCAATCCCAATTATGTCACAACATATTCCTAACCCGAAAATAGGCTGAGTTATGGACCTATTTTCTAATTGGATATGGACATTGTAATGGCTCGTTGAGACCCATTTTACGGTCATTTAAACTCTAATAAAGTGGTCTGATTCTGACTATAGTTTGGGCCACAGTTTAGCCCAATTTTAGCCAATATTTGGGCTATAACAGAGCCCAATTTCAGTTAACATTTGGGCTGAAAACTCAACTCAATTCATCAAGTATCTGGGTTAAACCCAACCCAAATCCCCTCATTTTTTGGGCTGTCTCCTGACACATTTAGAATCTATTGCCACAATTGTTTGTTCTAGAAAATTCTGTCCATTTGTTTGGGTGGATACAAAGTGTTTGTAGGCTGTTTGTTTGAGTGGATTTGGGCTCTTCATTTCCAGGAATTCAACTCATTTGATTATGGGAATCCATGTTTTAAAGCAACGCCTAAGACAAATTTCAGGGTCATAGTAAACCATGTCAAGCTCATAACAGCCCCTGTTTGGGGCATTTGCAGCCCATGCCACATGCCAATTTAAATCATTTTGCCTGTGATTCAGACTAGGTTCATTTTTTTTACAATGGGTTGAGACATGGACTCCGTTTTATGAACCGGGTTCTTGAAATGGGTTCATATCTTAAAGCGGGTTCACCTTTAGATAATTTCATGGAAGGGTTCATAGATGGGGGAAATTTTATGAAATAAATTCATACATAGGAAAATCTGATGAAATGGTGGGGGAAATTTTATGAAATAAATTCATACATAAGAAAATCGGATGAAATGGGTCCTCTATTTGTACTATTTTGGGCCTAGTTACATAAGTCATTTGGGCCATTTATAATCCAATTCCAGTCACTATTAGGTCATACCTCAACCAAATTCCAGCCACTATACGGAAGCTTTGATTGAGTTTCAGGTTGATTTTAAACCCACTTTCAGCCAATATTTGGACAACATTTCAGGCCAAAATCTGATTCATAATCAGCCTTTTTTTTTTTTTTTTTTACTATCGTTTGGGCTGATTTTCAACTCATTTAAAAGCAAATATGACTTGATTTTTAACCCATTTATAGAAAACAGTTTGGGACAAGGTTTAACCCATTTAGAGGAAACAGTTTGGGTCAATGTTCAGCCCATTTAGAGAAAGCAGTTTGAGTCAAGGTTTAGCCCATTTAACAGTTTGGGTCAAGGTTTAACCCATTTAGAGAAAACAGTTTGGGTCAATGTTCAACCCATTTAGAGAAAACAGTTTGGGTCAAGGTTTAACCCATTTAACAGTTTGGGTCAAGGTTTAACCCATTTAGAGAAAACAGTTTGGGTTGATTTTCTAAACCCATTGGTAATCAATAGACCAAATGTAGGCCATCATGCTAGAAGAGTGTAAATTTCAGTCTTTTCTTGGGTTGGATAATACCAAGTTAAATTGTTTGGCTACAGATTCAATACATATATATATATATATATATATATGGGAAATGTTCATGTGCATCCATCCCTCACCATAGGATGAGGGACACTTCCCCTTTGTCCCTCACCCTATGGTGAGGGATGGATGCACATGAACACTCCCCTATACATATATATATATATATATATATATATATATCCTGAGTTCACTCCTTAATCTTTGGAACCCAATTTCGAAGTGAGTTCAATGTTCTGGTTGAATCCAAGTCATGGGTTCAGGTCCTTTATTTATTTATACCCAAACTCTTTAGCCATACCCATTGTAGCCAAATAAATGATTTTTAGGCCTACTCACAAAACTGATTTTCAGCTTGTTTATAGGAGTGTGCTGAACTAGTTTTCAGTCTATTTGAGTCCCTCCTTTAGACTGTGTTTCAGCCCACCATATCCATTTATTTGGGGTGGCTTTTGAACCAATTAGAGCCCTAGTCTTAACCAATTTCTCAACCTATTTGCACACAAAATCTGGCTGTAACACAGCCCAATTTCAGCAAGTGTTTGGACTAAAATCCAGCCCAGTTTGAGGCAAGAATTCAGATCCATTTGCAAATGTTATTTTCAGACCATTCATAGTTGCTGCATGGGCTGGTTTTCAACTTAACCATTTCAGGCTAGACATTCAACCATTTAAAACCATTATTTGGGTTATCTACACCCATTTGTAACCATTTTTCTTATTGTGTCGCAGCTCAGTTCAGCCAATATTTGGGCTATCTCCTGACCCATTTAGAGCCCCAGCCTAGACTGAATTTTTCAATCCATTCGCAGCCAATATCTGACTGTAACTCAGCCCAGTTTCAGCAGCGCTTAGGCCAAAATCTAGCCCAATTTTAGTCATTTGTTTGCGCCGACTTTGAGCTCATTCATGCTTATTATCCAAGTTTGATGGATGTGAGAATTTGTAGTCTGTTTTTTTATGGAGTTTTGTTGATTGTTACTGTTGGGCTGATTTTCAATTATCATAGAGAGTACTATGGAGGGCAGCAAATTTACAAAGTAAGGTTCTGAATCTCCATTGTAAGATGATTTAGCGTAAGACCAAGGCTGATTATTTGGGGCATATTTAAATTTTTTAGGAGGGCAGATTTCCATCAAGGAAATCTGAATCTCCAATTTTTTTCTTCAAGCCATTTGTGGGAGGGCAGATTTCTTTTAGAGAAATCTGAATCTCCATAAAAAAAAATGGGGATGTTTTTAAAGAATAAATCTTTTTGTAACATAAGGATTTGAATCTTCATTTGATGGAGGGCAGAAACCTTTGAACAAGGATCTGAATCTCCATTTTAATGGAAATGAAGTGGTGGGAAAGATGAAGATGGAGTGGGTATAGAGGTGATGTGGTGGTTGGAGGGCAGAATCCCTCTAAAGAGGGTTCCGAATCTCCAATATATGGCAATGGGGAAGATGAAATGGATGACTTATATGGAAAAGATGAGATGGGAAGATAGAGTGAAGAGTCGAACAAGAAGACAGCAACTTCATTTCCTTATTCATCTTTCCTTTTCCTCTCTCTTTCTCTTCTCTTTCTTGTTCTTTGTTTTTCTCCTCTCTCTTCAACAAAAAACGAATCATCCCCCCTTCTCTATTTACTTCTCCTTTTATTTCCTTTGTTTGAGAAGTTATATAACTTCCAAACATGATGGGATCGTGAGGATGGGTGGGGAGTCAAATGGCCTAGATCATTTTGTAGGGCCTGCATTTGAATTTTGAGGAATAAAAAATAGCTTATGTAGGGATTCAAAACTTATACTTTTGGGATGATGTGCATTGGCTTCCACCACTTTACCAACAACTACTCATATAGTTTTTTTTTTTTTTCTTACTAAAAAACTGTTTTGAAGTTTTGATGACTCATGTCATTGAATTATGCTCATTTAATGGACTTAGACCAATTTCCATCTGCTTCTTTTGTTTGGCAAAATTTTGACATCAACAATGTGCCTCTTCTGGAGGACATGATGATGATTGCTCATTTGTCATTTTCCGCAAAGCTGAGTGCTTTGAACCTATATGTTTGTCATGCTTTTGGTGTATTATAGATTCTTTTACTGCTGTATTTTGACTTTATCCTACATGGACATTAATCCTAGTAGTTCATTCATAGCTGACACATGTGACTTTGTTACCTTTGCTACATCAGGTAATCTATTTGTAATTTCTTATAAATGCACAATTCTCCATACTTCATTTTTACAATGTAAAGTACGTGGATCCAAATGAGACAGAGTGGAGGTATTCCATGTTAATTCTTGTCATTCTTTTGGAACTATCTTATCTCCCCTAACGACGGGAATATTGTCTCTCCGAATTGATAATCAGCAAAACGAGCAGTGAAGACATCTCCTGTCATTGCGATATCGAATAATTTAGGAAGAGTCAAAACTTATATAGATTCTCAATCTACATTATGGTCCCATCTTAATACACTTAGGAGATGGTATTGGGACTTGAACTACAAAACCAAACTTGCGCAAGTGAGAAATACTGGGTTGATGTCCTGATATAAGTTGTGCATGAGAATATTGATGATAGGTTATGGATTGAAGTCTAATCAACATTGATGAATGCAACCCAGCATGTCCCCAAACACTAATTGGTAATTTGGATTGCATCAGTAGAGTCCTAGAAATGAGTCAGATGCACTTAATCATGGATTTAGGTCAGCCATTCTCGGTGTGGAAATGGGGAACAGGATGATCGATACAATTCCTAGAGATGAACAGTAGTCATTAAAAAACTGCGATGTAAATTCGCCTACATTATCAAGTCTTATAGACTTAATAGGATAATCAGGGACATGGGTCCTAAGTTTAATGATTTGAGTTAATAGGCAGGCAAAGGCTATATTTCTAGTTGAAAGTAGGCAAACATTCGACCAATGGGTAGAGGCATCAATCATAAACATAAAATACCTAAAAGGTCCACTAGGGGGATTTATGGGTCCACAAATGTCACCTTATATTCTTTGGAGAAAGGATGGAGATTCGTATGCAATTTTAGCAAAAGAAGGTTGGGTGGTTAATTTTCCTTGTAAACATGGGGTACATAAGTACACACTAAGTATGGTCAATTGATGGTTCTCTAAGGAGCGCGCAAATGAGTTAAAACGTTGAAGTCTTAAGATCACTAAGCTCCGGGCTTAGTTTAAGCCGCGGGCTTGACTTTTTCATTTTGCTCATAATCGAATGTGATTCAACATTGGAGATTGTTGTGTAATATAACCCTAACGATAGTACATTTAATTTTTTTAGTATTTGATACTGGCTTTCAATACCAGTAACAATGCATAAGTATTCATTGTTACATTCATTTACGGTATCAATGTGATACCCATTCATTATTATGTCCTTGAAACTAATTAAGTTTCTACGGGATATTGCTTGAGAACAATGCATCTTTAATGAATAGATGGATACCATTAGGTAACATCATATGTGCTCTTCCGGAGCCTTCAATTATTTGTACAAATCCAGGTATGGTGAATACCCTTCGTGGATTGAACACCAATTCTGAGAAAAGACTTTTGACTTTTCAAAATGGTGTGTGTTGTGGCACTGTCTACCGAACAGAGATTATCCTCAATTTCATAATCCATAGCTTAAACAAAATAACAAACTAATATAACTATTCAATCACATGATAAAGATCAAACCATTCACCATAAAATAGAACATCAATGAAATAAAGACCTAACTTAAACCAAAAGTGTAAAAACACGCATCTCAAAGGAACTCAAAAATTAAGTTTATGTAGTTCCAATAATTATTGGTCTTTTAGACCATTCCAGGGAGTGCTCCCAATTTAGCATTAAATGCCTCATTACTCATAGGTTAGCTATCCTCATCTTAAAAAAAGCCTCAAGTCACTAAGTTTGTAATGTCAAATGGAGGCCCCTTTGGTGTCATTGTATCCAAATCCCAGTCTTTCATATCATTTGTCTCCACTGAATGAACAAAAGCCTTGTATGCTTTGTATTATTCTACCACTTTCTTTGGTGCACAACAAGTGCATGACCAATGCTCACACCTTCCACATCTGTGACACGTGTCATCAAGACGGTGGGTAGGATTAGCCTGTGGATTCCGATTCTGATTGTTCTTTTGTTGAGGAGTAGACCACTTCTGGTGATTCTTGAATTATTTTTATTTTTATTTTTTGGACCACAAAAGCCATCTCGCTTGGAGGAATTATTTCTTTCACCTCTACTGGGGGGTTTACGTCTCCCACTCCCCCTTCCTTTGCTTGAACCGAAATTGGCATTTACTTCAAGAATTGTCGAAGACCCAGTTGATCTAGAGTTATAGTTTTTCATCAATATTTTGTAATTTTGTTCAGCGAATAGGAGACAAGAGATAAGGTCTGAATATTTAGAGAAACGTTGCTCTCAATACTGCGATTGCAAGAGCACATTTGAGGCGTGAAAAGTGGATAATGTTCTTAACAACATCTGCTCTTCAGTAACCGTTTCACCACATAATCTTAAACAGGAAACAATATTGAAGATGACAGAGTTATATTCAGATATTGTTTTGTAATCCTAGAATCACAGGTTTGGTCAGTCATTCTAAGCAGTTGATAATATTATCATCTTCTGGTGATCATACCTATCCTTCAGGGATTTTCAAAGACCTGCTGGGTCTTCCTCAGTTAGATATTCATTTTTGTGGTCGCCATGTATGTGATAGCGTAAGAAGATGAGGGTTGACGCTTTGTCCTCCTGGGACATCTTATTACCCTTTTCTATGGCCTCTCCAAGCTTCTTGAATTACAAATGGCTTTTTGCATCTAATTGCCAGGATAAGTAATTGTCCCCACTAATATTATGTTCTTTAAAATCAAGTTTTGCCATGTTAAACATCATGCAAGAACTGTAATAAAGATACTTAAAACTAATGGTATCTAGATAATTAACAAAATGAAAGAAATGAAACCTTAACTTTCAAAATAAAATAAGGATAAGTTGGCCAGTGAAAGTTGGAATGTCAGGTTTTTAACTTTAAGAATCAAGACCACGGGTTCTATCAAGACTTCAGGCTTGATTTAGAGCTTTAGATTCATCACATGAATTAGAACTGCATGTTTTGTCGGTTTTCGGTTTGAAGCAGAACTTCCAGTTCTATCAAATCTTCAGGTTTGAAGTAGAACTTTTGGTTCTAATAATGTTTCAAGCATATATCGGAATTTCTGGTTCTGTCAAATCTTCATGCTTAATTTCATGGCCTTATCATAATATATAGTTTATTTGGATCTGAATAAAAATAAAAATATAAGTTTCATTTATAGATATGAATCTACAGGTTCATGTCAGTATTCAAACTTCTAGGATTGCTGGTCCATAAATCAATGAACTTCGGGTTCAAATTTAGAACTTCGGGTTCTATTTAGTGATCCATTCACATAAATAGTAATGATAAATTCAATTCAGTAAAAAAAAACATACAAGATAATGAATCGTAAACAAACACCATGATTACTATAAACAACCATCCTAAACTAATTGTATGCATTCTAATAAATTGAATTTAAGGACGGTTAAAATACCACTTACTTTATTTGAAGGAAAAATACCACCCTTTTCTGAACCGCTGGATTGCCCTTTTGTTGCTGCTATTGTGTAGATCTCTTACAAGGACTCCGTAGGCGCAAACGGATCATTGATCAGTGTCTAGATGGCCGAGATATAGAAATTAGAAGTTTCGACGGTGATCAACACAGTAAATCCATGTAGGGAAAGAATCCGTGCAGAGAATCCGTGCGGGGAAGGAATCCGCACAGGGAAGGAATCCTGCGTAGGGAATCTGCGCAGGGAAGGCTTTCTCCTCTCTTTGGGTTTCATAAAGAAAAAGAAGAGTATGGTTTTCTTCCTTCTCCTAGAGCTTTATGGTGATAACGTGTTGTAAAATAAAGGACCAAGAGGAAAAGAGAGTAATAGGGAGGAAGAGAGAGATTCTTCCATCATCTTAAGTGTGTACGAATTCAAGGGATGAGGCTTATTTATAGGCAAAGTAACATCATCATTGAGAAACCTAATTACAATAGGATTCTAATCCTAACTTATCTCATGTGGGCATCCACCTATGTTACTTATCTTATAACAACAAGAAAAGGAAAGGTGGATTTTCGAAATTCTAGTCTAGCCTGCGCAAGCTTTACTATTTTCAATTTTATGGTCTGATGTGTTGGAAAGTGGATTAAAAGGAGAAAAATCATATCTCGCAAGGATCTCCTAATTTTGACGTTTTGGAGGTCAAAAAAGGCCGTCAAATTGAGAGACGAGAGGGATGAAGAATTGGGGGGGGGGGGGGGGGGGGGGGGGGAGGGGATTTCTCCTTCTTTTTCTTATTCTATTTCTTTCTTCTTAAAATAAATTATTTTCTTTTTAGTTGGGAGGGCTTTCTCTTGCTCTTTTGTTTTTAAGTTTTTTCTTTAATTTTTGTTTGAATGGGAAGGTGGAGATTGAGTGGTGTGTTAGACAACTTTGAAGGCTTCCAGTAATTAAAACTTGTGTCTTACTTGTTCCATAGTGCTTTGCTAATCCGTGGATTAGGGTGGAGGAGGACACCAAAACCAGTGAAATTGTTCCTTGTTATTTTTCTATGTCTTTCCCTCATTATACTTAATGATTTAATAGGCTCTACTTCATGAATGCTATTCAACTTCTTGTTTTGTAAAGGTTGTTTGAAATATCTTATATTTTTTATGCTTAATCTTGACATACCATATTTAGGTTAAAATCCTTTAATAGTTTGTGCTTGATCTTGATAAGTAGTGATTAGAGTTTCATCGTGTTGAAGTGAAGGGAGTCTTAAGTACTTGTTAGATAATTGGATTTTTAATTAAGAAAAAGGGTTTTCAAAGCTAAATCTTCCAATCTAAGGCAATTGCTTGCTCATTAGATTGAGTTTTATTGGGATAAGATTAGGAAGTAATTTTGGGATGACTAAATCTATTTTGGTGGAATCTGATAACTTGGTCTCTCTTTCTCTAATCAATTATTTTAGTTTTCTTTGATAGTAATTTAGTTATTATTTTCTTAATTTATTTTGTTTTCCAAATCCATAGTGTGGAAATTGATTGAGGGTTTTTTTTTTTTAATCTTCTTTCTACAAATCCCAGTGGATCGACTCATACTTGCCGCTGTCTAATTAATAGAGACTTGAGCGACTGCGGTTAATTATTTTGAGCACATCAAAATTTTGGCTCCGTTGCCGGGGATTTGCTCTTAAAAATGATTTTAAAATTTTAATTTTTGATTTTAGACTAGTTTAATTTAGGTTTTTAGCCATTCAGCTACTTTTTTTTTTTTTTCATTTTTGCACTTTGTTATTGTTGATTTTGCAGGATTGAAGAAAAAAAAAAAAGGAAGGAGCACTTAAAGCAAGTTTCTAGATTTTGAGCACAAAGAATTTTCAACTAAGTTTAAAAAAAAAAAAAAATCTCGCAAAGGAACACAATCAAAGCAGGAAAGGAGTTTTATTTTTAGTCGTGTTTTTTTTAGATCCATTGTAGTAGGAATTCCAAAGTGTAATCATTTTAATTATTTTGAATTTTGGGAAGGCCTAGATTGTAATAATTAGGGGCAAGGAAGGACGACAGTTGGACGATACTCTCTCTACACCTCGAGTTGGTATAGTGAGTACATGTATCAGTGGCCCGAGTCAACTCAACTAAATCTTCCCCCCCCCCCTCTTGAGTGGGAGGTGGGTATTGAAACCCTACCCACGCCTCTTCAGTAAGTGAGCTAGTTCTTGATTGTTAAATTTTGGTCAAAGTGTGATTGATTGAATGTTACATGTGAGATCGTGACATTTAGTAAGGTCATTAGTCCTAATTAATTATGTTTTGTTATTTATTTTTTGTTTTAGTGGGATATTTGATTTTTGAGGGTTTATTTGTAATTATATATTTTGGAGAAACTTATACGTATTTTTGGTTAATTATAAGGGGTTATTTGCAAAATCCAAAAAGATTCACTGTTTAAGAGAGGATCCCGCATCTTTTCTCTCCTTCTCTGTTTCTCTCCATCACTCCCTCATTCCACCGGCAACAATCAGCCACAACCCTCTCCCACTCCAGCTCTCATCCTCTGTTTCATTAGCCAGCCCAAGAAGGAAGCTCCATCACCTGTTCATCATCTTTTTCATGTTCTTCTTCTTTTCTCTTCTCTATTGAGTATGGGAGAGCTCTATGAAGTGGGTTTTGGTGGGGTTTTGAGAGAGCTCAGTTAGAACTCCAAACCAAGGGGAAGTATCTGATATGCCTTTTATGTTAACGAATTTGATTTCAATAAATTACATGAATCTTAGTTTATTTCCAATTTATTTCATGTGTTTAGCTCATAATATGAAATTCTTGTTTAAATCATGATCATCAAGATTTTATTGATTAAATGAGGTTTTTTAAATGATATCAAGTAGAATAGATCATATCTTAAGTGTTTGGAAGAGAAGGAACCTAGAGAATGAGTTTAGGATCGAAATAGAGGAAATCTGAAGATTGGTTCCACTTTTACTTTGTACTCAGTTGACCAACACTTGGTTATGCGGTCAACCAACTACACTAGCCTGATAGACGGTCGTTTTTCTGCAACTGAGAGTGTTCTGTCCCGATTTTCTTCAATGAAGGTCGATCGCCTGGTGTACGATGTCTACCAAATACCACCATTAAATACTAATGTATTGCCAAAGAGGTTTTGTATATTAAATTAACTTCTGAAACGCCAATGTAAGGATCACATTAGTGTCTAATGATGTTATTAAGTAATCTGGATCGGATGAGAGACCTTTTAGTCAATTTTGGGTAATTAATTCTTGTATTCAATTTCATCTATTCAGGACCACCGAACATGACTCTTTTATTTAAACAGCAGCTTGGGGATGTGGATTGATGTTCTGATGAACATCTTGTCATGATTTATCAGTTATTAAATATTGTTATGAATATAAGTATATTTTAAGTATCTTGAAAATACATGTTTTCGTTTCACAAGAAACATCTGTATTTTGTTAAACGTGGATATATGTACATGAGTACACTCTGATATTGGCACCACTTAGCTCGATTCTTTTGGAACTGGACGCAGTGAATGCAACTTAATTATGTTATCTGTGGAGTATTTATACTCCAAGTACCTCTGTATTCTGTTTTTCTAAAATATGTGGCCACCTCCTGCTATACACGATACCCATTATATTTTATTTATTAAATCATCTCTTAATTAAGATTAAGACAAGTTAGCTAATGTGGTATTGCCCTCAGTTATTTTTATATTATGTTATCTTAGATGCATGCATTTTTTCAGAACTTATTATATTTTTCTCATATATCATGATTAACATGTTACTGTTTAGCATATCAGTCTCGCGCTAGATTACTTGATGTAACATTTGGCGTTTCAGGTTATATGATCAGGAGACCTAGGATTTTAGTTAAGTTTTGCAAATGTCATATAGACATCGAATTCTAGGAGCTGTGCTACCATGGGATGGGTTTCCATTCAGTTCAGTTGTACTGACCTTTATTTTTCTTTTGTCAGGTTATATAATAAAATATTCATATTTTTTGTCTTTAATTTCAATATTGTATATAACATAAATCTGTATATGCTTTGTTTTGCTCTATAAATGTGAAATTTATCCTATGGGCAAAATCACGCTCCTAGATCTAGAATACAGGGGCTAATTCGGATTTAGGACATGACATTACACATTAAATTGGAATCACACACTTAGTAAGGGCACTCACCCCCATAAGAAAATGACCGATTTCATCACTGAATTCTTGCCTATTAGGTTAACCATACCCCACTTTAAACACCCAAGCTAATAATTTAAAATCAATTAGACATTGGACCTAAGATCTTCGAGCTACTTAAGAAGATGAACACCAAAGGTTGCACCAGTTGGTGACTGTCTCTGCTCTAGGAGTGTGGTTTTTAAGGGGGACCCTTACCAAGCGCATTTGACCCCACCACTCAACCTAGGGGCTTACTTGATCGATTTGGTTTCATAAGATCGAGTTAGAGGTTTATGGGCACTCTTCAACTAGTTAGGAGCAGTCTAGTTAACATAGGCTAACCCATTAAATTGTTGGTGTGTTAAAATTAAGGTGTGCTTGATTGCTTGTGCATCATTCTAGGGTCAAATAGGATCCTTCATTTAGTTTTGGTAGTTTGTACCCTAATTTATACAAACTTGGACACATGAGAAAGGTCGTCTAGCCCGATTTCAACTATTTGAGACACCCATCAAGTTCGTAGAAAATTTCTCAGTTGTTCCCAAAATGGAAAATCAATAGAGAACTCTCAATGAGTTGTTTGCACCCGCTTCTGCTACCTCACCTACTTGCATAGTTCTACGTGCAACCACTGCTGCCCAGTTTGAGATTAGAGCTGACCATTAACATGCTTCCTAAGTTCCAAGGTTTTGAGAGTGAGAAACCTTAGATCCATTTGAACAAAATTCTGAAAATTTGTCGGACATTCAAAAACCATAACTTAAATGAAGATGGTGTCAAGTTGAGGCTCTTACCCCTGTCCTTAGAAGACTTTGTTACGGTATGGTTGGATTCTCTTGCTCTTAATTCCATAACAACATGGGATGGGTTATCAAAGAAATTCATGGCAAACTTTTACCCAATGGCCAAGACAGAGAAAATGAAGGATGTCATTAAGAACTTTAGGAGACGACCTGAGGAAGAGTTTTTTCAAGCTTGGAAAAGATTCCATGACCTTCTAGTGAAATGCCCACACCATGGGCTTGACAAGGCTCAGTTGGTTCACTTCTTCTATAGAGGACTAATTACTGCACAACGTACCTTGATTAAGTCTATTCACAAAGGAAAATTTATGAATCAAACTCCCAATCAAGCATACGACTTCCTCATAGAATTGGCTAATAGTGCTAAAAAATGGAGTAGCAATGGTGGATATTATAACCAATCCATACCAAGGATCACGTCAAAACCAAACATCTCTAACACAATCAATCTGGCAATCAAAACATAATCTCCAATATGCATCTTACAATTTGGATCGAAAGAATCACTAACTTCTATCCTTCCAACTAGGGTAGAAACAACCAATACAAAAAGTAAAACATTCCTACTCTCCATCCATTATGGTGGGTCAAGCCTTACAATCTTTGGAAACTCAAATTGAACCTGTGGGACCGGGACACACGCCTAGGAAGTCCTAAGCTTGTGTTACAAAATATAGATAGGCAAACAAAAATAAAGACTCATAAGTAAAATAATCTATGGGGCCTACCTTGTTAAAGATCATCGTCCGACCTTGTTGAACATGTATGAGAAACGAAAATAAGTCCAAATGAGGATTGAAGAAGGAAATAAAGCTTCATGGAAAAAGAAAGCGATTCAAGTTTCATGACTATCCTATAAATCTAAGGCCACGAGGCCATTGAAAAACTCGATCTTTTAAATAAGTCAAAATCTCAAGTTTGCCAATTGGTTAGGAACATCAATTAGTAAGGTTTGCGACTTCGAGTCTTTTGTACAAAAATAGATAAAAAGCTACCTTATGCCTTTCACCCACCATCTCATGTCCTTCACTCCTTACCCCTTAATATATAATTTTATAATCCTCGAGTTAAGTTCATTCGACCACAAATTCCTATGTATGTAATTCCTATATATTCTAGATCATGAATTCCTATATACTTAATTCCTATATATTATATTCAAACAAGAAGACCCTAAATATGACTGTTCACTTATGGTTGAATGGTGTTGGCACCTTGGTTTCACACATGTTCAAGAATCAATCCCTAGTCCATCAAGTTGAAGCATCACCCAAGGACTAGTGGCCCAACTTAGCTGAAAAAAAATAAAAAAACCCTCAACATCCCAAATTCTTGTCATAAATTCTGGTAAAGAAATAAGCCCTAAGTATGAATACCTAAACATCACTTTTTTTAGGGGGGCCATAATAATAATATATGAAAGTTGAAAGGTTTTGGATCTAATTTTGACCATGTGTTTTAATTTTGACAAGAAGTAATTTTTGATTTCTACAACTGCTAACATACTCTCCCTACACTTTCTACTAATATACTTCCCCCCAATTAGAGACTCCCATCTTCCCCATTTATTTTCATGGTAGTTAGCATGGGCTTTTATGCTATTTAACCGAATAGGCCAACTCCCAAGTTTAACCAACAGTAAAGGAACATTGCTAGGCGAGTTAGGCGAGTAAAATCGGGTCGACTCTCTTGAGATCCAGGTTAGGCCTCGGCCCATAGCCCAACCCAACCACTGTGATAACCCTAACCAAGGTACATCAAATCCCTGCACTGCACTGCAACCCATGAATTGACATTATCCCATGTAGGCCCCACTGCTCCAAATCCACCAGAGAAGGATTCAAGCAAAATGCTGAAAACCGCCAACCCCATACGAAACCTCCTCTCAGTCACGCAGCGCTTTAAGACAAAACAAGCTGTCTCGTACACGCAAAACGTAAGCGTTCTGTATATAAAAATGTCTTTTCCCCTCTCGCTCTCTCTGTGACTCAAAATGGAAGATTTGTCTCTTCTTCTCAGTCTCCGAGCCTCTGCAAACTCCTTCCTCTCTCGATACGAACCTTTAGCTCTCCTAATTTCTCCTCTTCTCGCTCTCACCGTCGCATGGATTCTTCAAACGCTACACCATCGCATTCAAGAGAAAGGATTCTTAGGCTTTTCTCTAGGGTTTATCATCGCATCTGCCAAGTAAATCTTTCTCTTCTCTTCTCTTCTCTTCTTTTCCCCTTTTGATAGTTATCGTTCTCTTTTTGATTCTGCGATTTCAAGCTTTGATTTTTTTCGTAATGGTTGGATGAGAACAGATTGATTCCTGGGGTGAAAGGGTACATCGAGGCCGAGAAGAAAAAGGTTCGAATCTCTAAGATTTTGGTTTTGTTGTTGATTTAAGGAGGTTTGGATGCTGTGGGAGATGAAAAATTAGATTCGAACTCTTTTTTTTTTGAATTGATTCTAATGTTTACCTATGTCGGTCAATATGACCGGAGGCATTGACCCATGGATCGGCCAGCATGATTTATAATCTATAAAAATACAAAATCTGCTACACAGTTCATAGTGGCTGTTATTTTGGAAGAGATTGCTCATTTATTGGTGACAGGTGCATGGTTGCAAAGACCGTTTTGGGAGGGACTGAAAGGATTGAAAACCTGGTTGTTTACAAAGGGTTATAATATTGTTTTATGATCTTACATATTACACGATTTAGAACACTTTGTAAAAAATGTGGTTTGGCTGTCATAAGGATCATCTATAGTAGATATTATATACCATGCTTCCAGGATAGATGCCCAAGGAGGTAGCTAGAAAGCTGAAGCACATTCATTTCAACCTTTTTCTCGGAATGGGGTCCTGCCACGTGGGGTTGGAGCTTGGTTCCACAGTAGATATAATTAGTCATATTTAGCAATTGATGGTGGCTGACCCAATGTTGATGAGGTAAGGTTCTATTTATGATGATGGTAGTGGTGGTGATTATAATGATAGTGAGTAAGTGGTGGTGGCTATTGGGGAGAGTAATTGTCAGTGAGTATGGGAAAAGGTGTATAAGATGGGTGCTAGGTAGAGACACAACATCCAAAAAGTTTAGTTTATATGGCCTCATTTTATCGTTAATAGAAAAGTCTTGTAAAACTAGTACGGTCCAAAAAAGGGTGATGAGGTTTAAAGTGGGATGATGGGATTATATTTAGGTTTTGGGCGGACTTGTGGGTTGAGGGCAATATAGCATGTGTTCTGTTTTTGGGTTTGTAAGGTGTTATAAGGAACAAGACCTCTCTGATAGTCTGCTTTGAAATTGTTTATAAGTGGTTGGGGGTTGATTCATTTGTTGTATGTCCTGTCCTAGAAGTTTATATCAGTTTGAAGAAGGGCGATCTGTCTTTGCTTGAACTTTTTTCTAGCATTGTTATGTGCCGGGGTTTGATTGATTAATATGTTTGTAAACATAGTCGTTCTGGAAGTTTTCAATTAGTTCTTTCAAGGACTTTGTTCACCCTAGCTCTTTTCTCAGGTTACCCTTTGTAATGCTCAGAAACCTAAATACCTCGTCAAAGAAGTATAGGTCAAATCATTGTAG
This sequence comes from Camphora micrantha, assembly GCA_003546025.1. NCBI lineage: Eukaryota > Viridiplantae > Streptophyta > Magnoliopsida > Laurales > Lauraceae > Camphora > Camphora micrantha. Next base: position 32,366,204 of record QPKB01000003.1, on the reverse strand, counting down.
CGGAATAACATTCACATCATGATAACAGAGCATAAATAAACCTAATTTATTGAAACTAATTATCAAATAGTCAAACTAAAAAAAAAACCAAAATCCATAGATTACTAATGCCTTATTACATTCCCAAGAATTGAATTAAATAGTTAAGCTAAGCTAAAACCAAAGCTTTTAGCATGTCCAATGTCCTACAATAGATTTGTGTAGCTCATTTTTCTTTATCCTTCTAGAGTTTCCTCTTCATCATAGTTAGTCCCTACATTGATATCTGAAAAACATAATTAAGAGCTAGTGAACTAACACTAATCTACACAACAACACATAGGACTCAACAAGCATGTATTCACAAATGGATTAAACATGACAAGAGTACGTTAATGCAAAACAAGAATGCATGGGTTAAACTCAAGGATCAACTTCATAGGTTTAGGCACAACTACAAACTAATAATCAAGAGAACTAGGAATTAAGTCAGAATGAATCAGATCAAGCAACAAATGAGGCACATCTCACAACCTCAATTAACCCTTGCACCGAGGCCCTCGTGTATAGCTTAATCCCTGCGCCAAGGTTCATCAAAACCATATCTATTTGGTACTAGTGTCACTCATTGGAATTGCCCAGTCCAAGCAACAAGTTGCTTGTTGGAGTTGCCGAGTCCAAGTAAAAAATAATCCGATCGTCTTATGGACTAGCCGCATACTAGTATGTCGGCATGATTATAGTTCCCACCTCATGTCCAAGTGGCTTTGTCACAGTCTAGGTGTCCCCACTGTGCCTACCATTTCTATTTGATAGTGCCTCTAAACAAGGATTTAACGTCTGATACTGCAAGTATTGAGAATCATAGCATCGAATTATCTGGGTTTCGCCGAGTGACAACCCCTTGCCAAACTTTGTAACCTCTTTCTTTGTAACCTCTTTTAACTCATAGGACTTCTTGAATCTCTACACTCAACCGTTTCTTTATTAGAATGTCTTTTCCCATTCTACTCTCCAAACATTTCTTTTGCAACCTTCTAATGTAGTCAGCCATTTGGTTTCACAGCACTATTGTTTCTTCCTCCAAATTCTGTTCCGCCCCTTGATTGCATGATGCTTAAATGTTGTTGCCCTTTCCCCTTTCAAATCCGCCTACCTTGTTTGGTGTACATTTTATTAGAAACCCTTGTCTCTACTCCTAATGTAAAATCTAGAATAACTACCTATACTGTGTGGTCAAACTAGGGTTTTAAAACTTGGCTAAGTTTGAGTCAACTCAGACTCGGTCGATACTGAATTGGGTCGGGAACGAGTGGGCTGAGTCCCAATCAATCTCTCTTCTCCCTGCCTTAAAAATGTCCTTTTCCAACATATATATGAATATAAAAACCCTAAAACCCTAAAAGATTACCATGAATAAAAATCCTAAAAATATGAGAGAGAGAGAGAGAGAGAGAGAGAGAGAGAGAGAGAGAGAGAGATGAAATGGGGAAGGAAGAAAGGGGTAGAAAAACGAACCCTTTTACCTAATTACCCTCCTTTCATTTCCTTTTCATCTTCCCTTAAGTAATTGTTGAGCTTCTTCATCTGTTGGAGCCTTGGAGGAAAAAGACAACAAGGAGGCACACAGGCTGAGGAACAAGATTGCATGAGGAAGGGTTCTCTCTCTCTCTCTCTCTCTCTCTCTCTCTCTCTCTAGATTCTCCTCTTTTCTGAGACCGCCCTGAGTTCTGGAATGATTCCACAAGTTCTTACCAAAAAAATCTTACAAAAAATAAAAAAAAGTAAAAAGAGTTATAAAGGGGAAGAGAAGAGTCAAAGCTTAAAAAAAAAAAAAAAAAAAAAAAAAAACAGAGCGACTCGGAATTAGACTCGGCTCGTCGGCCTAGGCGAAGTTTGAGTTTGAGTTTGCCTTTTTAAATCTTGGGTTAAATTTTCTTTAGGAATAACTTTATAGTCTGTACAAGCTAGTCAGTCTATTTGGCTCCTATTTGTTCCACTCTTATAGGTAATTAAATGCTCCTCTTTTTATAAAGTTGGTGTTTGCTGTTATAAAGTCAATTGCCAATTGCCAACACAAATTCAAAGATATTGTCATCCAAACTCATTTCTTTCTCCAAATCCTTGTCCTCTATGCACTTTCTCATACCCTCTGGCTTCTATTATCCTTTCCTGTATCCCTATTTAAGTCCTCTTCTAGGAAAATCTTTTAACAAATTGGAATTTCTTGTACTAAACTATCCACCTCCTCATAAAATTGTCTTGTAATCCTTTATTTGATCCTACTTGGGGTGCGTAGGTGATATGAATTATATCTAACTCTAACACTAGTTAAATTTCTATAAGGCCCTCTCTGGCAAGTTTCATCTATATGAAATAGAGATGTGGATAATAGATACTAGCACAATAAGTCAATAACCTGTGCTTAGCATGGGTATTTCCATGCATTGCAAATTTAATATTCATACCATGGATGGAAATAGTAGCGGCCGCTATATCGGGCGTAGCGGTGTGGATGAAAATAGTAGCGGTCGTTATATCGGGCATAGCGGTGAAGAATGCATTTAGCGGCGTTCACATCCATAGTGGCCGCTACGGGCCGCTACGCTCGCTATGAGGCCGCTACGCCTTGCTACGGGGCCGCTACGGAGTGAGACAGATTTGTAATTTCCAAAAAAATTTAAAATGTATATAATAATAATTTCTTTTCTTGTTCTCTCCAAATAACATTTTTACTCAACTCTTCTACCCTTTTATGTTTAAAAGAACACCAAAAAGCACATGATCTCGCCAAATTACAGTCATTACAAAGAGTTCTTTTCTAGGTACATCGTATTAGACATTCCTTTTGGTAGATGTTTTCTTTTCTCTAGGTACTCTTTCATCTTAGTTCTTGACTTCATGGCATTTTTTTTTTTTTTTAATGAGCCTTTCATTAGTTTCTAAGTTAGCATAACTAAGCAACATGAATACATGTTAAAAAAAAGGAACATTACTATTAATTTTATTTATACAGCGATACAGGATCTCATACAATGAGGGGACCGTTACGCTCCCTTATCTTAGTTACTTTTGCAGAAAAAATACATTTTCTCTCATTTTCCAATATTCTAGATTTTTTACAAAACTTCATATTTTTTTGATATTTTTTCAAATCGCTCCGCTACGCTATGTAGCGTTTTGACAGTGGGCTGTTACACCCGCCGCTACCGCTATTTTCATCCTTGATTCATACATTAGAAGGGTTAATTAGAGTATTTGTCTTTGTGATCCGAGAGCAAACAGCTTACAATCGGAAAAAGAAAATTAGGGTAGGAAGGGTATAAAAGAGGTGAGGTAGAAAGAGGATTTTTGCAAAAGGGAAGAAGTAGAACTTCTGAAAATGGAGAGTGGACGTGAGTAGTTTGATGAGATAAAGAGATAAGAAGGTAGTTGCGTGAGATAAGTAGTGGGGAGAGCATGTGGAACTGTTGAAAAAAGGGATAACTAACAGTCAAAACCCTTGGCTTTAATATATTATGTGTAGCAATTAGAATAGATGTTTTGCTAATAGACCATTTGGTAAGACAAATATACTGGTTGAAATAGATAGTTAAGAACCTGAAGGTTCATGATTTTCCACAAATTTCTCAGGACCCACGTTGAATCAAGGGCCGAAATTTGACCCCATAGCCGCTTTTAGTTTTTCAAAGAGGAACAATAGTTTGGATCTTGATTAAGGGACCAAAAAAAAAAAAAATTCAAGAAATGCATATGCAAGGGTATGCATTTTTTGCAAATACCTCATGATCTGTAATGAATTAATGGTTCAAATCAAGGATCAAAATAGCGGTTGCGGTAGGCGTAGCTACCAGTGGCCAAACATGCTATGCAGCGGGTGATATGTAGCAGTTGCGGCGGATGCATTGCGGTGTGAATTTTTTAAGTGACAAAAAGACTCAAATCTCTTGTAGCATCTGATCTTGTGTTTTTTCAGTAATTTGGAACCATTTAAAGGTAGAGACAATTTTAGCAAAGGCTGTTGAGGGGAAGAAATAGGAAAAATAATGTTTTAGATTAAAACTACTTGGTTCTACTAGGTTTTATACCATGCTTCGCTATTTTCAAAATAGCATGGTGGCCTCAGCTGCTACGACTGATAATGTGTCCGCTACATAGTTATTTTGAACCATGGTTCAAATTTGAAAAAATGGTCGTGTTTTTACCTTGTGAAGAGGACCAATGGTTCGGATCATTGGTTTGGGTCCCACAATTAAAAAAAAATTGAAAAAATGCACTTCCAGTGCTCATGTGTAAACCCAGACCATTAGGCTCTTAAGTACCTCTAAAGGTCATGGATTCACAATTTTTCATAAACTTCTCGAGATCCAAGTTGAATCAAGGGCCGAAATTTAACTCCATAGCCGCTTTTAGTTTTCCCAAGAGGATCAATGGTTTGGATCTTGATTAAAGGGGACAACAAAATCTTAGAAATACATACGTAAGGGTCTGTGGTTTGTCACAAATGTCGAGATCTGTGATGAATCAATGGTTCACATTTGAATCAATAGCCATGTTTGATGTTGTGAAGAGGATCAACGGTTCGGATCATTAGTTTAGGCCCACATTTAAAAATAGAAGAAAAGCGTTGCCTACGATCATTATGTAAACCCAGGCCATTTAGCTCGAGCACATCAATGGTTCATGGTTTTTCATAAGTTTCTTAAGATCTACAAGGAATTATGGCTGAAATATGATGTTTAGCTTTCTAAATAAGATCAATGGTTTGGATCTTGATTAAGGGGCCAACAAAAGTCCAGAAATGCATATGTAAGGGTCTATGGTTTTTCACAAATATCTCAAAATCCGTGATGAATTAACGACTCAAATTTGGCACCTTGGCCTTGTTTGGGATTATGCAAACCTCTAATGGCTTGGATTATGCTTGTGGGCACCAAAATTTTAAAAATTAAAAAATGGATAGGGGTGTCCATCCATCCCATGTACCTTAGCTCAACCTTTTTGCACAAAGTATATGCGGTTCAAAGGCAAATGTTTGTTTGAAAAGGGCTTGGTTTTAGGCTGTCCCCAATAGACCTGTTTTGTTTGAATGCGATTGGAAAAAGCGATGCGAAAATTGTTGCCAAATGGTCTAAATTCATTTTGAATCAGATTTAAGAGATATAGAGGCAAAAAGTTGAGATGCCAAACGTCACGTAGGTCTATCACCCAATCTACTTGCCTTCATTATCTTTTCTTTCAAATCCTTGTAGTACTACTATTCTTACTCCATTTTTTTGACCTTTTTCTTTTGTTGTAGAGTTTGTGACATGGTTCAAAATCGTGGTTGCACTCTCCATTGCAGTCGACCTTGAAAGTTGCGGTTGTCCCAGTTCGTGCATATTGTGGTCCATCGCGGTGCAAATTTTTATTTGGCAAAAAAAAATCTGGAAAATACCAAAAAAATCTTGGATATTATAAAATGCTAGAAAACAATGCCTTTTCCCATTAGTAAACACTTCAAAGAAAAATAACTGTCTCTCGATGTCATAACATCATGTATCGCTATCTTCTTTGAAACTTGTAAAGCCTATTCTAAATTAAATAGATTTACATGTATATACTAGTAATATAAGTTGAAATATCGTAAATTTTACCTGATGCAACTATAATTTTGAACTAACCAATAGTGTTAAATATTTAAAGTCAAGAACCTAGAGGTAGTAGTGCTGTACTCAATCATAAAGTAAATTGACAATGAATTTCAATTAACATTTACCACATCAAGATGAATTGATTTGTTAAAGCAGTGGAGTATGGACATTTATGAATTACCTTGATTTCTAGGAGGAGATTTGAATGCTTAAGACAAGAGGCATGGCCTGAGCTTAATTCAAGGTTGAGTAGCGGCCTGGCTCAATATCATTGTCAACGTCATCATTTATTGAAATGTAATAATTGTTAGGTCCTTGTACAACCCTTGTGGGCCCGTGTTGGGGCGAAGACCGGTACAACTCGAATGCCTTCCTAACACAACAAAAAAGACCATCAAACCATTGATTCTACCATTCCTATCACCTTAGGGCCCGTTTGGTAATTTAACATGTAAAATAAAGTGTAGTAAAGCTTCAAATCAAGAGAGAATAAAATATAATGGGGTTTTGATGGTATTTTGTTTTTAGTTGTTAGGTATGGAATCTTTTTTGACTTTTTGTATAGAAAAATAGAAAATTTTCGTCTTTTAGTGGAGAAAGGAAGTTGCTTTTTGACTTTTTTTGAAAACAAATGGAGGAAATTTTGAATTAACGTGCTACTGATGTGACCCCTTGTCTGAAAAACGAAGGTTTCAATTGACTTTTACTAATCTAGTAAAGTGCCAAATGGGCCCTAAAGGTTTTGGGATAAGTGGTAGCTTGGTGGGGCTAAGATCCTACAATTGGTATCAGAGCCTGGTGAGGTTGAGGGTTTGAGGCCCCGCTCGGGTGTGTAACCAGTGAGTAGGGGGATTGTTAGGTCTCTGGTACAACCCTCGTGGGCCCGTGTTGGGGCAAAGACCGATACAACTCGAATGCCTTCCTAACACAACCCAAAAGACCATAAAATCATTGATTCTACCCTTCCTATCTCCCTAAGGTTTTTGGGATAAGTGGTAGCTTAGTGGGTCTGAGATCCTACAATAATAAGCACCAAACTGCTGTGCCGCACTCCCCATAGTGCCCATAGGGGTGTTGTGGTCGAGGCGTGAAGAAGCCTGCGTATGAGTATGTGCCATTAGTAGGCTGAGATGACTTAGGGTAGTCTTGGTGATAAAATTCATGGGGAAGGCAACGACGTGGATAATTCGGATTGTAGCCATACTTGTGGAACCTCAACATCTCTATTAGAGAAACTATGGTGATTGCGATGGCCAATGAGGCCGGTGCCAATACTCTCCATAGACTCCATACATGGCCTGTTGATGGCCAACATCACCACCAGAAGTACCCATAGCTGCCACTACTAGTCCTTGCCTGTGATAATTTGGTCGATGGGACAATTCTCTGGTACCCACGACTTGGATCTATATTACTAGCAGAAGGAAAACATTCCACTGTCTCCATCATGTGGGGCGGTACCTCGCTATAGCCACGATTATCGCCGCCATCATCACCCCCATCAGAATCGGGAGGCACTTCCAAAAATGAGCTACTACTGCTAAGGCTTGTATCTTCATCATCATCAGCCTCTTCTCGCAACTCCTGATGGTCAATCCCACACCTTTGTTAATGTGTAAGATTTATCTCGCAGAGGCGCTCAACGGCCCTCATAGCCCTTCCCCCGTCAAATCCTTAGCCATATTACCTAGCTCTTCATCATGATCTAGCATTGGCTCTCCTACCTCCCCTTGCCATTGCATCCACACATCTTTCTCCTCTAAAAAATATAGTCCAAATTGATTGGACAAAAGTAATCCTGCTGATCCTCAAACTCTCTCCTTCGTTGTCTATGTTAGAGCTTGATGTTGTAATGGATGTGTACCAATTTATTCAATTTTTGCATTGTCAATTGGTTTCTTATTTCAGTGTGAATGAAGAAGGTGCTTCAATTGCTCTCACAATTTGACATTGTATTTGTTTGACCAAGGACCTTCATTGCTATTCTCCTTAGCACTTGAGCACTTTCTCCATAGTTTAACCACCACTCAACTGAAAATAAAATGGAAGTATATTAATTAAATCATATTCAATTCATTTTTAATCTCATGTAGAATGAAATTATTATAATCATTACTTAGAAATGACTTCATGATAGCTCTTTGGGCGGTCCTTGTCCCAAAACTTCTCATGCTTTATTGTATATATCAATCTATGATGTAACAAAATAAAAATTAGGGTAAATTTAGCTGTCTCCAAAGTCTTAATAAATAAAAGCACAAAAATGTATACACCATTACACTTGGTTAATAGCCTCACATGCATCATCCTCATCCGTTGTAAGTTTTTCAATCACATTCTTCAGACGGACATGAACCTCTTAGATAAACTTCTGTTTTGACTCTCATATCGATACCGTGGGTTGAAGAACTAACTTGCATATTATATTAATTTAGAGAGGTGAAACCCTAATTTAACATTACTTATTAAGAGTTGAGGGAGTTAGAATTAAATTATTTAAGAAGGCAATATTTACTTGCAGCATGCAAGTGATGATGCAGTTGGTTTTCCCATTGGTTGTTGATTATCTTCCAACATGTCTTATGTACTCTACAGTTTGCTTGTATAGCTAATTTTGCTCTATCTACGACCTCATACAAAACGCCCATGGTAGGCTTCTCATCTCCATCAACCAACCGAAGAACTTTTATCAATGGTTCTAAATCCTTCAAGGCCTCAATAACAAACAACCAATATTTTTTAGACTGTACAATTTTAACAACTTGCTTTGCTTGGGGTGTTGCACTCTTTCCCCACTTCGATTCTTATCATTCTTGTGAAGTAAATAGTTGGTGTAGCCCTCCTCAGTATTTATAAAAGGCATTCTAGAGTTATAAAGTGGGTGGCAAATCTCATAATGCCACGATGTAGTAGTTCATGGTTGTCCGTATATTTCTTCATCATTGCTATGAGCCTATTCGACTGATAGATATAATTATCGTAATCTTCTTGTCCTTCATTATCACACCTCTTATAATTTTTCTCTCAATGATGTCTTCGATCATCAAGTTTAAGCAATGTGTAGCACATGTAGACCAAAATATCTTGGGCCTGCTGCATGAGCATCATCCCTGCTTTTTCATGCTTGCAGAATTATCTGTGATAATCTGAACAACACAATCTGCCCCAACATCCCCAATCACTTCATTAAAAAGCTTATTCAGGTACGTCGCATCTTAGACGTATTTTGTTGCATCAATAGATCTAATAAAATACAATGCTTAAATGTGAGCACACTGAAAAAGCTTAATAAGGATTGACTAGTGATGGACTGATGGTAGTCTACCTATCACACATAAGTGTCCTGCTCCTCTCTCCAAACCCTTCTAAAAGTATTCACCTAGGCCACTGTCTCTTCGTATTCCTTTTCAACATAGTATTTCACAATATGGGTGCCTTTATTTCCGGACCATGTTCTGCAGCTGCGGTCCAACATGGTCTTCAAATAGAGTTAAGTTGCTTTATTGGGTGTGATGACTCCATTGAAAAACAATTTCTTGACCTCCCTAACCAACTTTTATCTTGTGTATCCCATCTTCCCGCTGAAAGCTTTGGCTGTAGAAGGTTGCTTTGCAGATGGATCCTGAATGCAAAGCTGTATGCAGAAGGGTCAATTGGATCAACGACCTTTTGTGATGAGGACATCACAGCTCCTTTGGTCAAAGTCTACCAACGGAAGAAGAAGAAGAAATCACAAAGGCAGGTCATCTTTGTGGTTAGATGGTTACTTCTTAGTGTTAGATCGCATATTCGATGAAATCCACTGTTGGATTGAGAATTCAAATGCAGATTCACCTTTGGGTCCGACTCAATCTTACATATGACCCATGTGGCTTATATCATGAAGGCCCCACATCGGGATGTGCCACATGGGCAGGATCAGTGACAAAAAGAAGATCAAGATCAAGAGGGGCCCATCAAAGGGCCCACCATTTTATGTTTTTCTTTTGGGTGTTTGGTTTATTTTATTTATGAATTAGAGTTTTAGTTGTGGGTCCATAGGTTTTAAGTAGTTGTTTTAATCTCAGTCATTTGTATGTTTCCTACTGTTGAGATCAAGTTCGATTATCTATTTAAACATTGCGAAGACAATTTTTTGGAATGAATGATTTACTGGTTTGAGGATTTGGCGGAAGTCACTGGCTTCTTCCCCTTCTTCTTTTATTTTTTTTTATTTTTTTTATTAAGGTTTATTGTTTTCATTTTCCCATCATCATCTCCACAAGCCCCAAAACCCCACTTTTCCATTGTTCGTTCAATCACTAACACCCCTTAAACTACTAGCTGAATACTAGCACCATCAAATCCTACCCACCTACCACCACAAGCTAATAACCCTCAGATCTGGTCAACCTTACACCTCCTAAGTCCCATGCACATGATTCTTTCTTTACTCAGACACACAAGTAGCAGGTTCCTAATCCTAATACTCCACTGTTCTCCAACACAATCCCAATCCGCCTACTGCTCGATCTCCATGCCCATCAGACCTTTCAGCCGACCCACCTAAGCACACTTCAGCCGACCCACCTAAGCACAGTGTGCTTAGGTGGGTCGGCTGAAAGGTTTGATGGGCATGGAGATCGAGCAGTAGGCGGATTGGGATTGTGTTGGACAACAGTAGAGTAAAAGTAGGCTGAAAGCTTCTATCGTATGTCCTGGGATGAGGAACAATGACGAGTGGTGGTAGGTGAGTGAGATTTGATGGTGTTAGCATTTGGCTACTAGTTTAAGGGGTGCTGCGGTTGGTGGGGCTCATGGAGATGATTATGGGAAAATAAAAACCAATAAACTTTAATGAAAAAAAGGAAAGAAGGGGAGAAGATACCTAGACTATGCCGGTGGCTTCTGCCAAATCGAGGAAGAGGAGAGTATGGGCGCTCAAACCAGTAAATCATTCATTATCTTTAGGTTCTAAAAAATTGTCTTCACAATGTTTAAATAGATAACCCTAATCTTGAACTTGATCTCAACAGTTGGAAACATGAAACATGCAATTGGCAAGATTAAAACAACTACTTAGGGTCCTAGAACTAAAACTCTAATTCATAAATAAAATAAACTAAACATATAAAAGAAAAACATAAAATGCCAGGCCCTCTTGATCTTGATGTTGTTTTGTCACTGGTCCATTCCATGTGGCACATCCTAATGTGGGTCTTCATGATATCTTCTACATGAGGTCTTCATCTCGATCATGGGTCACATGTTAGATCCAGTCGGATTCAATGGTGGATTTGCACCAGGATCAAGATCCAACGGTGGATCTTCATTGGATATGTGATCTAACATTAAGAAGTAACCATCTAACCACAAAGCGGCCTGCCTTTGTGGTTTTTTTTTTCTTCTGTTGGTAGACTTTGAATGAAGGAGCTGCGACGTCCTCATCAATGCCCCTCGGGTGGGAAGAATTCGTCTCTGGCAAAATAAAGTTGTATTAGAGCCCGAGAAGATCTTCGGTGACTCATACACCATTCTTCTCCTCTCTTCTTCCTCATAGAGGATCTCATGCTCTCTCTCCTTGCACTTTTACACTCTGAATCCCGATCATCATCCGAGGAAAATACCTCCCTAAGCCAAATACCGCCTCTCTACATGGCTTCATACTCGGCTTCCCTCCTTTTTTTCAATTACTACTTTTTTTTTTTTTTTTTTGCTTCCCTACATCCAATAATGCTTGCATTTTGTTATTCAACTCCGGGGATACTTTGAGACATTTTGCCACTTGGCCCTCTCTATGAGCCAAGTGTTGCTTTAATCTTGTGATTCCACTAATTATAACCTTACCACAATAATTACATCTAGTTCTACTCTTCTTTCCATCTACATTGACATCATGTTTCCACGCTGGATCTAGTTTGCATACCATTTTTTCTTCTAATAAAAATAACATCTAACAAACACATAATTCATAAAGCAAAAAAAAAAAAAAAAAAAAAAAAAGAGATCATTTAACATAGAACATTAAAAAAGCACATTAACATAGGATAAGAACTCAAGCAAAACTAAACAGACACAAGGATACTCAACTTCAAAAGAAGTGTGTAACCCAAACACTCCTTCCCTTGCAAGGCCATCTGCCACATCATTATTCATTAGCTCCTTGATTAATATCGGCCATAACCTTATTAATGGCCAATATTTTGGCCATTATAGTGGCCCGAGTTATGCTTTTTTTTTTTTTTTAAAAACCATTCTCCTTCTCTTGCATTCCTTTCTTCTCCAAAACTACTGTAACCCTTCCAAAACTTCTGTGAGCCATCACGTCTTCCCAATCCCTCACAAGCATAAAAACTCAAGAATTTTGCAAGAGAAAACAAAGTAACTTAAGGAAACATCTTTGATAAGAAATTTTTTTTGTTTTAGCTTATTTCAAGATTCAACCTCAAAATATCTTAGAAATGTTTTGAGGGATGTTAGATCTAGAGTTTTGGAGCAAAAAATTATAGATTTTAGCAATATAGAAATTTTCTAAATTTTCAATTATTTAAATCCAATATTTTTTTTAAGTTTATGTAATACATGTAACAAAGGCTTTATATTGAGTTAGATTTAATTTTACTTTGTTTTTTTTTTTTTTTTTTTTTTTTTTTTTTTTTTTTTAGATCTAGTGTTTTTTAGAGTAGATCTAGCTTCTTTGAATTTCAAATTTTGGGGCATTTCTTAAAATCATTTAGAGCATGTTTGGTAACAAACGAGGAATCCATAGATCTTAAGATTATTCACTACCATTGAAATAAGGATTCCATGTTGGGGATTTGAATAGTTGAGGATTTCACATTGATATTGGTGTGTATCGATGCATATATCTGAGAAAAATAGGGTTCGATGTGCAAATCCACTTAAGTAAGGATTTTCAAATCTTATGGGCTGGTCGGATCTAAAAATCTTAATAAATGAAGATTTTAATTGGTCCAAATCCTCATGAATTTATAATTACCAAACATGAATTTACCACAACTTTAGGAAAACTGAAAATCTTTTTCCTAAAGATTTGGTTGTCAAACGTGACCTTAGATTTTCTCAAATTTGTTTGTCAAATGTGCTTCGAATGTGTTAGATTCGCTTGTGGGTTCCATATTTATCTTAGATCTAGAGTTTCTTGTGTATATCTGGTTTTCTTTTTCTAAATTTGGGGCTTTTTTAATATTGTGAGTTTTGTTCAATTTCTTTGTAAATACATGACAATGATGTTCAGACTTAGCAGATCTACTTGGAAAATGAGTAGATCTAAAAGATTTGTGTCCAAAAGTTATTGTTATCAAATATTTATTTTTGAATTTTTAAATAAATTAATATTAAAATAAATTTTTTTTGATGATATCATAAAAAAAAAGTTTTTGTTTATTGTTTTAGGTTTAATGTATAACTCGCATGTGTATGTTTCAATTGTTATATCATAATAGTATAAATGATATTTCTAATTTTATTTTCAGAATTTTTAAAACAGGTCTTTTTACATGATTCATAAGTAACACATATGTTCTTCATTGCATTTTCGTTCAATGTATATCCTACATCAATTTTTGGTTTTCGTTTATCTCGGAATAAAACTTATCGTAATAAAAAAATCCCCGTTATGTTCATGATTTTGGAAGTATCGGCCATAATGGCCGTTATTTTACCCCTTTTTTGGTCTGTTTCATAACGTTGAAAAGGATCTATAGATCCTTGTATTAACTAGAAAGAGGAGAAGAACCAAAAGGAGGAAGAAATTGTGAATTCTGTCTTACCTAAAGATGGGAATCGACTTGTGTTTATATGCACTTCACTGGTATCAATTTACATGATGAAGATATCTTTACATCCTATGATTAGGCTATGATTACAAGCAATTATAGAAATGTCTACACAACCTTCCAAGAAGGGATATTTGACCAATCTACAAAATCCCACTAAGATTCCACATGCGAGATATGTTTGGATATGGGCTCATGGTTATGGATTTTTCAAGTTGGGTCAGTTGACCTGTTTATATCTCTACACTCCCCCTCAAATTGATGCGGTGTGGAACAAAGCATCAGTTTGGAAATAATATATTAATGTCGATCCTTGGGCAGCCCTTTAGTAAACACATCGGCTAGTTGATCATGTGAAGGAACATAGGGCAGACAAAGTTTTTCAGAGACATAATGCTGACGAATGAAGTGGCAGTCTATTTCTATGTGCTTAGTGCGCTCATGGAAGACGACATTCTTGGCAATGCGAATGACACTAGTGTTATCTGCATAAAGTGGAGTAGGGCCTTTGAGAAAAACACCAAACTCACGAAGGAGACGACGAAGCCAAGCAATCTCACTACTAGCAGAGGACATAGACCGATATTCAGCTTCAGCAGCTGATTTGGAAAGAGTGCTTTGTTTTTTACTCTTCCATGAGATGAGCGACGTTCCTAAGAACATGCACCAACCGGTTGTGGATCTACGAGTGTCAGGGCACCCTGCCCAATCTGCATCGGCATAAGCTTGGAGTTGTAGTGGAGAAGTGGTCGGATAAAACAGTCCTCGATCACGGGTGCCCTTGACGTACCGAAGAATCCGGAAAACAACATGGAGATACGATTTATGAGGATCGCTAAGGAACTGACTGACAGTCTGAACGGCATGAGAGATATCTGGCCTTGTTATAGTTAGATATAGTAGGCTACCAACCAACCGTCGAAACAACGTTGGGTCTTGAAGAGGTGGCCTACTATCTTTGCTAAATTTAACATTGAGTTCAATGGGTGTGGCAAAGGGTTTGGAATCACCAAGTCTTGCCGATTTGACCAAGTCATCAGCATATTTGGTTTGTACTACTCGAATACCATCCTTGTTCCTTGAGACTACGAGTCCTAAAAAGTAAGTGAGGGACCCGGATCTTTCATCTTGAAGGATTTCATGAGATGACTTTTCAGGTTAGAAATACCTATTGCATCATTGCCACTGATTATGATATCATCTACATAGATCAAGAGAATAGTACAACCACGCGAAGTTCTTCGAATGAAGAGAGAATTATCAGTTGGACTTTGATGAAAGTTGGCTGTAATGATAAAAGAGCGGAACTTATTGAACCATGCCCGTGGAGCCTGTTTGAGCCCGTATAAAGACTTTTTTAGTCTGCAAACATGTCGAGGCGGACATGTATATCCTGGCGGAGGACGCATATAGACGATTTCCTTGAGATCGCCATGTAAAAAGGCATTCTTGACATCCATTTGCCACAAAGGCCAATTACGAGCTGCCGCGACGCCTAGTAGACATCGCACTGTAGTCATTTTAGCGACAGGGGCAAATGTTTCTTCATAATCAATGCCATATTCCTGTTTATAACGTTGGGCTACCAATCGTGCTTTGTAGCGATCCATACTGCCATCGGATCTGACTTTTAGTAAATAGACCCACTTGCTTCCAATGATAGATGTATTTGACGGAAGAGGGACAACGTCCCAAGTGGTGTTCATCTCGAGAGCTAACAATTCATCCGTCATAGCATCTTGCCAACATGGGATATTAGCAGCATGAGAATAAGAAGTTGGAATAGGAATGGGATCTGAAGTAAATAATGCGGAAAACCCATACCGATCTGGGGGAACTGAAATACGACTAGAGCGTCGCAAAATAGGATTACCTTCATAAGGAGTGTCATGTCCTTGAGGAGTCAGCGTGGTTGGTTGATCGGTAATGAGAGTAGCTGGAGGCACAGTCTTTGGAGGCAGTTGTTTGGTGCGCCGCTTATAAACTTGAGTAATTTCTGGAGAAGAGTCAGATGCTGGAAAGTGAGGAAGGTAAGAAACTTGGATATTAGGAGGAGAGAGGAGGAATAGAACGGAACATGTTGTAAGAAAACAACATTTCGTGAGATACTTAACCGGCGTTCCTTGTGATCATAACAAAGGAAGCCTTTGTGGTCATCACTGTATCCAAGAAACATGCAGCGAGCAGCCTGTGGGGACAATTTGTTACACTCAAGGGAAGGGAGATGAACAAAGGTTAGACGGCCAAATGCCCTGAAATGTGAGTAAGAGGGTGGGGAACCAAATAAGCACTCAAATGGAGAGACTTTCCCAAGGATAGAGCTAGGAAGTCTATTTATAATATGGATAGCTGTATGCGCTGGTTCACACCAAAATTTAGGTGGAACTAGGGATTCAACAAGAAGGGTTTTGACAATTTCTAGGAGGTGTCGATTCTTTTGTTCTGCTATCCCATTCTGTTGTGGAGTGTGAGGGCAAGATTTTTGGTGGAGGATCCCTGTATCATATAAAAAAGAAGTGAATTCTTTGGATGTGTATTCTCCCCCTGAATCTGAGCGTAGGATCTTAATGGTCTTTTGAAATTGAGTGCTTACCATATTGTAGAATTTGCAGAACATGGAAAAAACTTCAGATTTAGATTTTAAAAAGTATATCCATGTGTACCTACAATGATCATCTATGAATGTAACATAATACTTATATCCAAGTCTACTCAATTAAGGAGCAATGCCCCCAAACATCTGTATGAATAATATTAAATGGAGCAGTGGCATGTGAGTGATGAATTGAAAAAGGCAGCACATGACTTTTACTCAAGCAACAAGTCTCACATTTTGATTTTGCAAAAGAAGAAAACATAGTACTAGTAACAGATTTTTCCAAACTACCAAGTTTAAACAATGAAAGCAAATTTGCATTATTCAAATGACCAAGGCGTTTATGCCAAATGGTCCATAATTTATTTTGAACTCCCACAGAAGAAGCAAACAATGAAGGTTGTCCCATGTCCAAGAGAAAGAGCCTGCCATGGTTACTCCCCTTCCCGATCACCCTTCCAGTTTGCCGTTCCTGTATGACACAACCAGAGGGAGAAAAATGAACTAGGAATCCACAATCAACAAGTTGACCAATAGAAATTAGATTAGCTGCCAAATTGGGAACAAAATAAACATCAGATAAGGTCCCCATGGATATGGTTCCCAGACCAGAAATTGGCAATTGTTGACCATTGGCTGTGGTGATTGAATCATGACCCATGTATGGTTTTGTGTTGTGCAAATTTTGGGCTACAAAGGTCATATGGTTGGATGCACTAGAGTCTAGAAACCATGTTGAGTGTGTGATAGGTGATGAGATGGAAGTAGATGAGTGAAATGCAGGAAGAGCTGTAGAGGAAGACAAACCACTAATACCCATGGAGGTAAATGCAGAGGCCATAGAAGAATTTATCATCTCACGGATCTGAGCAGTGGTCAGAGTGACTGACCTTGTATCTAAGGATGGCAAGTCAAGCGGGGTGCTTTGTTGAACCTGAAGAGCAGTTGGGCCACATTTTGTAGATTGATCTGGTTTCTTATCAGGCCTTCGTGTACAATTGGAAATGATGTGACCATTTCTCTTGCAATAGTTGCAAAATAATTTTCTCCGGCAGTCTTGAGCCACATGACCATACTTCTTACATTCATAACACTGTGGTTTTTGTCCACGAGTAGTGAACATGGCTGTCTCATCGACTGATGATGGTGCCGGTTGTGTCAGAAGTGCCTTTGGTTCCGCATTAAGGGAATGAGTAGATAACATGCGAGTTTCTTCCGGGAGAACCTCTTGGATGCACGTGTCTAGATCTGGAGAGATTTCTCTATTCATAAGAGCAGCTCGCACAGGTTCAAATTCCGATCGAAGGTTCATAAGGAATTGACTAACATGTTGTTCTTCCTGTAATTTGAGGGCTTGAGGAAGAAAAGCTGCCGAAACAGATTGAAGGAGCATTTGATCCCTCTCGGTCCATAGGGCTAGAAAGCCATTGTAGTATTCCTGGACAGATTTGTCATTCTGGCAATATCTTGCTAACTTTGTATCAAGGTGAAATCTTCGGGCCTTGTTTTGCTGATGATAAATTTTCTTCATATGGTTCCACATGTCAGAAGCAGTGGTAAAGGCTTGAAGTGCCATTGAAAAGGAGGGATCTACTGAGTTGAGGATCCATGTTATCACTTTTGCATTGCGTTGGTTCCAAGTAGCAATGGTTTTGTCATCTACAGCAGGTGTGGTAGATGTGGCAGTGGTGCCTGCAATGGGTTTAGGAGTTGTCCCATCCAGATATCCTAACATACCTCGCCCTTCAACAAAATTTTTGAGATGGAAGGACCAGGATAGGTAGTTGGTTCCATTAAATTTCACTGGAATGATGTCAATCTTGTCCATTTGAAACAGATATATGAATTTCCCAGAGAGTGATTGATGTCTAAACCGAAAAGAAACCAAATGCAAAAAAAAAAAAAAAAAGGCTGTTAGGCGTCCAAAAAATTGGAGCAGAAATGGGGATTTCTTGCTGTGTGTTGATTTTTGTTTCAATCAACCTTCCAGGTCAGAATAATAACCTATTTTCTCAGCTTCTGGAGAAGGAATTTCTCAGTTTCGACAGTTGGGTGTGAATATGAAGTAACAACTTTAAAACTTTCTGTGAAGATTATCGAACCCAAAAAGTAGGTAAAACACTGACCTTTTGAGATGATAAAATTTCAGAAAAATATGAAGAAATCCCAGAGTAAATAGGCGAGCAGCTTGGTGCAGAAGTTGTGACAGCTGCACAATCCGAGTTGGGCCCAGTTCTTGATCAGACAGTCAGATCAATAGATAGCCGAAACGGAGATTGTGGTCTCTATTGGGCTGATAAAATGCCAGAAAAATGTGGGGAAAGCCAAGAATAATGGGCGAATTTGATGCTGTAGTTTTCTGCAGATTCAACAATCTGCAGGTGGGGTCCGCTGCTTGATCAGGTATACAAATGGCTGTCGACTGGTTACAAAATATTGCCAGAGATATCTCCTTGCACAGAATGTGGTTCTGGAAGGCTGAGATGATTCTTCTGCTGCTCAGAAGCACTGTTGAGATGATCTTTCTTTGATTTAGAAAGAGATGAACTGAGAAAATGTCCTCTGTTGATCACTTAGTCGATTGAACAAGAAAATCCACAGAGATAGAGTTGTAGTAGCTCTGATACCATGAAAAGGATCTATAGATCCTTGTATTAACTAGAAAGAGGAGAAGAACCAAAAGGAGGAAGAAATTGTGAAATCTGTCTTACCCAAAGATGGGAATCGACTTCACTGATATCAATTTACATGTTGATGATATCTTAACATCCTATGATTAGGCTGTGATTACAAGCAATTATAGAAATGTCTACACAACCTTCCAAGAAGGGATATTTGACCAGTCTACAAAATCCCACTAAGATTCCACACGTGAGATATGTTTGGATATGGGCTTATGGTTATGGATTTTCAGGTTGGGTCAGTTGACCTGTTTATATCTCTACAAACGTGACCATTATTATCAATATAACGTCACGGTGTGAGCCGTTACGGTTTCGTAACAGCCGTTATGAAATGGCAACAACTGTTGTAAACCCTAGTTTCTAACCATTAGTGAGCTCCTTAGCTGTATACCCTTACCACTTTGATTCTTGCAGGTAAGTTACATTTAACTCTTCTTCTTTTCATTGTATCAACCAACTCCATGCTGTTGCCTGTCAAAGTTCCCATTTTTTGAGTAGCAAGCCGAACCATCTTCTTTAAGACTAACTTCTTTACCTGTATTGATTAAAAAAAAATAAAATTCTTCAGCCATACTTGTTGAAATTGGTACAAAGCGCTTGCTTACTTTTGACTGTAACTGGGCTTCTCTATAATGCATTGTTTACAGCAGGGAATGCCCTGGCATGATCATGTAACAATGTTTTCTCCGAATTCATATTAGGGTTATGACAAAAGTTTTATGCCGGCTGTCAACATACTTGATGCAAGCCTCCTCCTTTATCTGAGCTTTGGACTGGCGGTTACAACAATTGGCAAAGTTATTATCCTTGCTGCTTCATATTTTATTAGTTGTGCTTTCTATGGTTTTGCCAGGAGTCACTCTTTTTGAGAATTTGTTTCATCAAAAGTGGGTTATGCCCATCTTAGAATTTTTGGTTGCACTTTTTTTTGCTCCTTCTTCAACTCATGAATGCGGCAAATTGTCTTCTTTATTCTGAGTGCAAATGATATCTCTGCTATGATAAAAAAGCTAAGAATCTTCGTGTCTTGCAATGTTACTTTTTGGAAGCATATTTCATTTTACTCTTTTCCGACTTCCTCCATTACTCTTTAAAGTCCTTCCTTTGTATTTTTTGACCCATTTTCAGTCTAGGTTTCTTCTGAGTCTACTGTATCCTGTCATCATCCTCTTCAAGTTTATCAACAGCAGGCTTCCTAACCTGCACTTGTCTCATTTGCAGCAGATGCTGGTGACTCTACTTTACAGCAACCATATTCTCTTCAGCTTCACATTTTTTCTAGATATATATATATATATTTTAATTTAATGTTGGTCATATTTCTCCAGTGTTAGTCCTTTCTTGTGGTACTTGTCAATTCTTACTTGAACCACAATCATAGAAGGAGGCCTTGCCTCCCCTCTTTGGCATCAGGTTATGGCCGATGAACTTGTAGTGTTAGGAAGTCTCATACTTGGGATTTAGTCTCTCTTCCCCTGGTCAAACATCAATTGACTGTAAATGGGTCTTTAATACGTAGTTGTCAATTTTGTTTCGGACACTATATTGGTTTGACTTTGGATTAAAACATTTTCAGCTGGTTTGGCATTTTCGTGTTTAACCTCGAAGTTTTGTTTCAGAAAATATTAATTGTCCCAACTAGTTAAAAAAAAAAGAAAAAAAAGTACACATATATTTGAAACATAGTATAATGTTAAAGAAACTATAGATTTAAAGAAAAATGTGGGCCACTCTAATAAACTAAATCCCAGTGACATAAACTGTATTAATCAATATTTTCAGAGGGGCTAAAATCCCTTTTCCATTCGCAAGAGATTCCCAAAAAAAAGAAAGGAAAAGAGAGACTTTGTGCCATAATGGAGGACTTTTTTTATAAAAAAAATGGAATTAAAAAAAATTGCACTTGACCCAATTTCGGCCGTTTTGATCAATGAATTTGAAACTTAAATGCAAATTTTGACTGAACAAGAGCAAATTCCAGACCCCTATTATTTTGACGGGGGCTTGTTCCATTCGGTACAGTGACTGAACCAAATAATTTCGGTTACGGACTGAGTTTGACTACTATGCTTCAATAGCAAGACTAAGCCGATGGGTCTTTTGAACGGTATACAGCTTGGCCTTTTTCAAAGGATACAATCAAGAGTATAGTACTGATTCTAGAAAGCCTTTTCCTCTATTATAAAAATAGCACCTATTTGGGCACTTATCTCTTGTGCTATTGCCATTGGCCACTATTTCAACTTGATGTCAAGAATGCCCGTCTAAATCACCTTGTCTCAGAGGAAATTTATATGCCTTTTCTTGTTGGCCTTTCATGACTTCCACATCAGGTTTGCTGCTTGGGATGAGCTCTATATGAACTGAAACAAGCTCCCTGCTTGGCTTGGGTGGTTTAGCTCTAGTATTTTTGGTATTTAGGTTGCTTCAAAGTCACCATGATTCTTCTTTGTTTATTTTCACTTTCTCAGGAGGATGAATACTTTTTTTGTATAGTGATGTCATGATTATACTGGTGAATGGTGATGATACCTCTAACATTGAGACACCAAAAAATCTTGTCAATTAGGGTTTCAAAATGAAAGATTCAGGACATCTTTGATATTTTCTATGCATTGAAGTCGCTTATTCTTCAGATATATATTTATCTTAAATGAAATATCATAAAGATGTTATTCAATGTGTTGGGCTCAACGAGAAGGTGGCTGACACTTCACTTGTACTCAATCCCAAACTTAACACTTTTTGATGAGTTCCCCTTACTGACCCTTCTAGTTATAGACATGTTGTTAACAGTCTTGTGTATCTTCATCCTGTACCACCTATGCTGTTCACTGGGTGAGCAATATTTTTTTACTCATCCTAGATCTTTTCAGCGATGTTCTTCATATTCTTCGTTATTGTCTATTCTTCATTATTGTCTACTATGACCAGAGCTCTTCTTCCATCCTCCTGTAGCTCTCTACATCTACATGCATTCTTTGATTCTGACTGAGTAGGGGATGTAAAATGATAGGCGTTACATTATAAGGCTCTGCATTTTTCTTGGTTCCTCCCTCATTTCCTGGAGGACAAAAAAAAAAAAATAAAATAAAATGGTTTCTTGTTACTTTCTGATATTGGAGCACACCTTACTCAGCCCACACCATAAGACTGTGATAGAAGACTGCCTTTCAAAGCTTCACTAACCAAATATATTGATTATTTGTAACATGACTTCAATGGCCAGGTTTCTGATTTCTTTCCCAAGTCTCACTTACCTCAGCAGTTCTCTGCTCTTGTTGACAATCTCATAATGCTTAATCTGTGAATTATAATGATTCTCTTTACTCAAGAATCTAAATAGACTAGAAGCCTTCCAAAGTCCAATGCCTGCCTGCCTAGGGTGTTCATGTGAGCTTTCATCAATGTTCATCTTTAATACTCTTGTTTGATGTGGATTCGGATCATTACATTGCTCCACCTTTGGCCGTCTTATGCCATTGCTGGAGTTCCCCTTAGTTTCTGTTCTTAATTAAAAAAAAAAAAAAATCTTATTTTGCAATGGTTTTTTTTTTCCTAGTTGATGGCATTTCTCTGGGCCTATATGTTATATACATATATACATATATATATATATATATATATATTATACTCTTGTGTTTGTTTATGATAAGTTCATTTCAATTACCATTTCCTTTTCTTGTGTTAATGCAGGTTGTAGAGAAGTTACAGTCTGGAAGTAAATCTAAAAGGGATGCTTGGCGGACTGAACTGCCGAGCGATGGACTGGGGAGAGGTGTTATTGTTTTGTTGGAAGAAGAGAAAGAAAAAGACCCTGTTTGGGAAGGCCGATGTTCTGGTACAGTGTATGTTTTCCATTTTGAATGAAGCCATTCTTT
Source organism: Camphora micrantha (assembly GCA_003546025.1). Lineage (NCBI taxonomy): Eukaryota > Viridiplantae > Streptophyta > Magnoliopsida > Laurales > Lauraceae > Camphora > Camphora micrantha. The sequence continues at coordinate 32,343,653 of QPKB01000003.1, read as the reverse complement.
AATATGCACTTTTGACATGACATTGCTTTTTGCATTTGTCATGACAGAGTTTCACACCAATATTATTTTATTTTGGTACATCTGTGCAGCTACATTGGTGGAAGTCGATCAAAGGAGCATTTTGCATTGACCAACGAGGCATATTCAATGTTAGTAAGACATGGTACATTTATTTTTTCAAAATTGGTTACTGCATTCTGTAGAACACCTGATATTCATTGCTTTTGCAGTGATATTCTGTGTGCTTACCTTGTAAATGTTAATATTGAGCTTTTATGTGAATGGCTTCGAAGGTAGATGGGTGTTTTACTCATATTAAGTTATTATGGTTGTTTGTTTTCAAGTTGAATATATTGATATTTGAATGTCTGTAGCTTCTTGTGAATTGGGTATCAGATATTTTCTCACCATCGAGTTGCTTAATCGATGCCATTTACAATGATCTTTTGACTCTCCTACTGGATAGCTTAGTTGCTGCATATTTTGTTGAGCTTTTGTACATTTGATTATTATTCTTTGGAGTTGTATCATTAATTTGTGAACTTATAGGTAGCCGAGATGCATGATAAGATGGATGCACGTAGTTGCTAGGATAGAATTAGGAATGATTTTATCAAAGTTAACCTGCTAGTACCTTCAACAGAAGCAAAATTTAAGGATTCTTGCTTTATGATGCAGATAGACCTCAGGCCACATGTGTAGGACCCAAGTAGATTTAGGATATTTATTAACTAATTATATATCATTAGCGTCTAATTTTATTTAAAGAATTGTATTTAGGATTAGGTTTTCAATTTATTTAGTTTCCTAGTTTAGTTAGGTTTGGTAGGGCTTAAGTTTTCTTTTCCTATTTATATGGCATTGTAGATGATTATTTTCAGAGAGAGTTAGATTAATGAAAATTGGGTTTTCCCATTGAGGTGCGTCCTCGTTTATCGTCTCTGTGGAGATTTATTGTCTCTTCGGACACGTGCTTCGGCACCCACGCAAACCCTAACCCTAGGGCCTTCATCAATTGGTATCAAAGCGAACGATCCCTCGATTGGACGACCTGATTACCCCAATCTTTTCCGTCAAAATCCCATTCACCCTCAATTACTTTATCCTTAAATATTGTTGCCCTTTCTCCATTCAAATACCTCCACCTTGTTTGAGGGCACATTTTATGTACTACCCCTCTCCTTTTACTTCTAATGAAAATATCTAAGGCTACTAATCTATGTTGTGTGGTCAAACTATCTACTGGAATAACCTTATAGTCTCTACAAGCTAATCGGTCATGTTTTCTAACTAGAAACAAGTCCATCTAGCTCCTTTTGGTGCCACTTTTATAGATAAATTAAATGCTCCTCACTTTTTAAAGCAGATGTTTGCTATTAAAAGGTCAAATGCTAATTCAAAATCCAATATAGCGCCTCATAACTCTTCTTTTCTCTAAATCTTGTCCTCCATGCACCCTTTCATACCCTCTATTATCCTTCCCTACATTCCCATTTAAGTCCCCTCATAGGAAAATCTTTCACTAGTTGTAATTTCGAATAGGATGCTAACCTTCTCCTTTTAAAATAGTCTCTTGACACTTTCATCTAATTCTGCTTGTGATGCAAGTCGAGCCAGACCCAAGTCCATTGGGCCTAGCCTGTGAGCTATCGGGTCAATCGGGTCCAACCCATTGGAAAAGCCCACAAATCCAGTGAGTTTGAACAACCACCGACTGTTGTGGGAAGCTATCCTAATTTTAGTAGTCTTCTAATTCCTTTAGTAGTTTAGAAATTAGTAGGTTTCCATATTATGGATAGGAAAGATCGTAGGAACCTTATTATAAATATGTATAATCCCCTTTAGGGATTCACAACTTCATCATCATATTATTGAATTGAAAATTGAGTTCCAGTTTGTTATGGCTTTGGTTAATTTTGTGCGTGTGGTTGTTGAATCCATCTTGGATTTGGCCAAATCCCTGCTATGGATTTGGTCCTCTTCCCTGGCTGCATCAGATTGGTATCAGAGCAGATTCGATCTTGGATCTGGATTCCGATCATCAAGTCGAAGTAGCATATCGTCCATTCATCCATCTTCCCACCAAAAAGCCCCGCTCCAAGCATTCCCCACCAATACCGCCCCACTGCCTCACTCGAACTACCTACCCACCGAAACCCTAACCCACCCTCCATCGCCACCACCAAACCAAAACCCAAAACCCTACGCCCAGCCCCAACAAAACCCCTAAATCCCCAAACCCTAATTTTCCACTTTCCCCAAAGCCAGAACCCACGCCCCCACCCTTTCGGAACCTTCTCCCGCTACCAAACTCCTCCCATCATACACCCATATCCATCAAACCCACGTCTGCGCCTTCCAAAAAAAAAAAAAAAAACCCTCAACCGAACACAAATCCCAGCCGAATCGACCCCAGTTCCTGCCAACGACCTCCAGTACCACTGTCAAACCCCTCAAACCAATAGCCAACCCCAGTCCACGCTTTGCCTTCATTCCCCCATCCTCGTCGAAAACCACCCATCAGAAACCCAAAAAAAAAAGAAAAAAAAAAAAAAAGAAGAAGTAACAGAGGAAGAAGCAGAAGAGATCTGAGTTGAGAAGCTACCTGACACCAATCGATCTTCATCAACCAACCTCTAGCAACGCCCTCGGCTCCACTGCACCATCAGTCCCATCGCCAATCGCTACCCATCAGCAGCTCTTCGTTTTCTTCCTTCTGAGTCGAAACAGGTAAAGCCCAAGCCCCTCTTATTTTCACTCTGCGCACGTTGTCCAAAGCAGAAACCACAAGAGGGCCGAAATCCTCCACGTGCTGGACTTTTGAAGTTTGGGCCTCATCTGAATTTGATTTGGGCCTTAACTCAGTCTAGGCCCAACCCAAACCAAAAAAAAAAAAAAAAAAAAAAAAAAAAAAAAAAAAAAAAAATCTCAAGAATGTGTCCTCGCAGCGGTCAGACTTTTCGAGGAAAGCTTTCTGACAATCAGCGAGATGCTCTGCTATCTGAATTATTGTAATGGGTTCATGCATTGGAGACCGGACTTACTGACATGGTACTTGCATTAGAGACCGGGTTTGCTGCTTTGCAAAAACCAGCAACTAATGCATTGTCCAGTACAGGTATTCCTCAAATTATACCTCACCAAGCTGATACCAATAGACGTGCGTCTATTCATGATTTTATTGAGCGTCTTTTTATTGAACAAGACCATGAAGATGCGCCGCTAGCACCCAAAGTTGATGATATCACCAAACGCGTCAAAGTTGAAGTGGCTTATTTCTCTGGACGCCTGAACCCACAGGCTTTTATTGATTGGCTCAATTCTCTTGAAGATTATTTCAACTGGTATCGCATGGATGATGCACAGCGTGTGGCTTTTGTCAAAGTCAAGCTTAAGGGTTCAGCAAGAGCATGGTGGCACGGCGTTGATCATAACAATTTCGTCATGGGATGTCCTGCTATCACTAGGTGGGACGATATGTGCGAAAAGCTTGAAACTAAGTATCTACCCTCTAATTATTTGGATATACTTCAACAAGAATTTCTTGCCTTCAGGCAGGGCACTTTATCAATAGATGAGTACACAGAGAAATTCAATGATTATGTCATTCGATGCAAAAGTCGAGAAGATGACCGAGAACTTGTCAACCGTTATCGAACTAGTTTGCGCAGGGAAATTAAGCGCGAAGTCCTCATGCATGACTTAGATACAGTTGACGAGATCTATAACAAGTCAAAAAGAGTTAACTGGAATTACGGTCGCCAAATATGCGCCGCTTTGGTGCTCCAACCGGAGAATCCATGCCTCGCAGAGCTCTAGAATTTCAGAATAACTGTGCTCCACCTCAAGGTTATCGCACAGCCACAAAATTTCAGAATAACCGTGCTCCACCACAAGTTTATCGCACAGTTACGAAATTTCAGAATAACCGTGCTCTTCCACAAGGTTATCGTCCACCACAACGACAGCAGCAACCCAACCAGCTTAATCAGCGTCCTTTTGCACCAAACCAGCGGGCGCAGTACCACAGGGATGTGGACCTCTAAGGCCGGATTGGCGGAATGATGGTTGTTGGCGTGAGCTATCGGGTCAATCGGGTCCATCCCATTGGAAAAGCCCACAAATCCAATGAGTTTGAACAACCACCGACTGTTGTGGGAAGCTATCCTAATTTCAGTAGTCTTCTAATTCCTTTAGTAGTTTAGAAATTAGTAGGTTTCCATATTATGGATAGGAAAGATTGTAGGAACCTTATTATAAATATGTATAATCCCCTTTAGGGATTCACAACTTCATCATCATATTATTGAATTGAAAATTGAGTTCCAGTTTGTTATTTCTTTGGTTAATTTTGTGCATGTGGTTGTTGAATCCATCTTGGATTCGGCCAAATCCCTAATGTGGATTTGGTCATCTTCCCTGGCTGCATCAGCTTGGGATGCATATGCACTAATGATTAGCAAACTTTTATGAAGATTATATGGGAGGAATAATGTCAAGAGAGGATACTTCGTTAGCAAGACATACTTTTTTTCCACAGAATTAGAGAGATGGAAGTGAAGAAAGCATTGACACAAATAAAGACAAAAAAGGCTACGGGCCCGGATGACATTCCGATCAAGGATGAAAATAGCGGTAGCAACGGGCGTAGCGGCCTGCCGCCAAAACGCTACGTAGCGGGCGATACGTAGCGTAGCGGCGCTACGTAGCGGCGTAGCGGTGCGATTTGAAAAAATCATCAAAAAAACATGAAAAAATTCTAGAAAATCTAGAATATTGGAAAATGAGAGAAAATGTATTTTTTTTGCAAAAGTAACTAAGGTAAGGGGGCATAGCGGTCCCCTCACTGTATAAGGTCCTGTATCGCTGTCTAAATAGAAAATAATAGTAATGATCATTTTTTTCACATGTGTTCATGTTCCTTAGTTATGCTAACTTAGAAACTAATGAAAGGCTTATAAAAGAAAAAACTATATCATGAAGTCAAGACTTAAGAGTACCTAGAGAAAAAAATACATCTACCAAAGGGGGTGTCTAATAGGATGTACTTAGAGAAGAATCATTGAGAATAACTCTTTGTATCGACTGTAATTCGGCAAGATAATGTGCTTTTTTGTGTTCTTTTAAACATAAAAGAATAGAAGAGTTGTGTAGAAATGTTATTTGGAGAGAAGAAAAAAAAAGAGAGAATCTTATTATGCATTTTAAAAAAATTTGAAAAGTAGGAATTTTCCCACCCCGTAGCGGCCCCATAGCGGACCGTAGCGGCCCCGTAGCGAACGTAGCGGCCGCTACGGGTGCGGCGGCCGATAAATCGGCCGTAGCGTAGCGGTGGCGGCCGCTACGGCCGATATAGCGGCCGCTACACTACGTAGCGGCCGCTATTTTCATCCATGATTCCGATAAAGGCTTGAAAATGCTTAGAGAAATTGAGGGGATATGATTAACAAGGCTCTTCAATAAGACATTAATGACAAAGAAAGAGCCGACTTAATGGAGAAAAAAGTGTTTTAGTACCTTTATATAAGAACAAGTGAGATATACAAAACTGTAACAACTATTGTGGGATTAAAGTTATGAGTCATACTATAAAGTTATGAGAGAGAATAACGCGTCATAGACTTAGAAGACCAAGATATCTGAAAATCAATTTGGGTTCATGCTAGGGAGGTTAACTATGGAAGCTATCTTCTTACTTGTCAATTAATGGAAAATTATTGAGCGAAGAGGAAAAATCTGCATATGGTCGAAAAAGAAAGGGAAGATGAAAAGAAAGGGGATGAGGGAGCTGAACAGCCTAGGTTGCTCCATAAATTATGACAAGGCCAGGGAGCAAGAGGAGGAGAGGCCCTATTCAGCCCAAAGTAGAAGAAATGCCAGGAGGAGTCCTGTAGTTCCAGATGAAGATAGCTTCATGGAATGTCAGGGGTTTGGGGAGTGTATCTTGTAGGATGGTGGTCAAAGAGTTGATAAGAAGGCAGAAGCTCCAGATTGTTATGTTGCAGGAGACAAAATTGAATGAAGTTTCTGATGCTACAGTTAAGCAGATTTGGGGAAAAAGGGATGTTAAGTGGGCGGCTGTTGATGCCACCGGATCAGCTGGTGGGTTGCTGACGCTATGGGGTCCTCAATCAATTTCTGTCATTACTCATTACCAGCTGGGAAGAGGAATTCTCTCTGTTGCTGCTGGTGGAGGACATGGGGAATAATTCAAGATGGCTTCTAACTTCAGTGTACGGTCCAAACGATAATCAGAGGAGGAAAGACTTTTGGAAAGAGTTTGATATGATAAGGACAAGGTGGAGTGGTGCTTGGTGCTTAGGGGGAGACTGGAACATAATTAGATTCCCAGTGAGAAAAAGGGTGGTGGCAGGTTTTCAGGTGGCATGAAATCATTTTCAGATCGGATAAATTCTCATTCTTTGGTGGACCTTCAAATGAGTGGAGCTTTGTTCACATGGTCGAATCAATCCCCACCAATTATGTCTAGGCTGGACTGATTTCTGCTTTCAAATGAATGGATGGACTTGTATCCGGATGTGCTTCAGATTGCTTTGCATAAGACTGCATCTGATCATTGCCCAATCATGTTGAATTCTGATTGTGAAAGGTGGGGACCAGCTCCTTTTCGGTTTGAGCTAATGTGGTTAGAGGAAAGGAGTTTTCCGGCTTTGATTTCAGAATGGTGGAAGGAGATGGCAGTGGAGGGTTGGGCAGGCCATAGACTGGCCGTCAAGCTGAAATTGTTGAAGGCAGGAATTGAAGATTGGGTCAAAGAGAATTTCGGAGATGTGGGGGTCACGAAAGTCAACATTTTGGATGAGATCCAGTCCTTAGATAAAAAGGAGGAAGCCGGCCAATTAACTAGTGAAGAGGCGAATATTAGAATAAATCTCAAAGCAGAATTCCAGAGGAAGAAATAAAGTGGAAACAAAGGTCCAGATGCAAATGGTTGAAGGAAGGAGACAAAAATAGATGGCATCCTCGAGAAGGACGACGAACAGAATATCAGTTATCCTGGAAGGAGAAAATAGAGTGGAGAGGAAAGAGGAGATTACTAAGCTCATATTAGAGTATTTTGTTTCCCTCTATTCTAGAGACACATGAGATAGGCCGACCTTGGACAATTTGGATTTTGATTGCATTGGGATGGAAAGGGCCAGCTGGTTAGAAAGGAAATTTGAAGAAGTTAGAGAAGCAATATTTTCTCTTGCGGGAGATGAGGCCGACAAGATGGTTTCCCGATGGCTTTTTTCCAACATTTTTCGTCTTTCTTGAAGGAGGATATACTAGTCTTCATGGAAGAATTTCACGAAAGAGGGAAGTTATCTAAATGCATGGGTGCATCGTTTATCACGCTCATACCAGAAAAAGGGGGAGAAACTGGCTTGAGGGACTTCAGTCCTATTAGTCTAATCGGTAGCATTTACAAGATTCTTGCTAAAGTCCTTGCTGGGAGATTACAAAAGGTCGGTCCTTGTATAATTTCTAAAGAACAAGAAACCTTCATGAAGGGCAGACAGATTCTAGATGGAATCTTGGTTGCTAATGAATGTGTGCACTCGAGGAATAAAGAGAGAAAACCAGGGTTAATTTGCAAGTAGGATTTGGAGAAGGCCTACGATAGAGTGGATTGGCAGTTTCTACAATATTTGCTTCGAAGAATGGGTTTTTGGGGAGAAATGGAGAGGTTGGGTCCAGGAATGTGTGTTCAGCTTGGTTTTCTATTATGATAAATGGTTCCCCTAAAGGTTTCTTTCCTGCTGAAAGGGGTCTTAGGCAAGGTGATCCTCTATCTCCATTTCTCTTTGTTATAGTAGCATAAGCTTTGGGTAGAATGGTGAACAAGGCTGCAACGGAAGGTCTTCTAGGTGGATTTAAAGCGGCTGATGCAGTCCCTCTAGTCACTCGCTTGCAGTATGTAGATGACACTTTGATTTCCTGCGAGGCAGATGTAGATCAGATAAGGAATGTTAAAGCAATTCTTCTATGTTTTGAGGTTGCGTCAGGCTTTAAAATTAACTTTCTCAAAAGTGAGCTGATTGGAATCAAAGTTGGGGAAGCACATCTATATCAGTATGCAGACATTCTGGGATGTAAGGTGGGGTCCTTTCCGGTTTCTTATTTAGGGTTGCCTTTGTGTTCGGGTTTGGTTAGAAAGGATGTGTGGAATCTAGTGGTGAAAGAGTTGAGAGAAAGCTATCCATATGGAAGGAAAATTACTTATCCATAGGAGGTAGAGCCACTTTAATTAAATCTGTGTTGGCAAACCTTCTGGTGTATTTTCTTTCCATGTTCGAGTGCCCGGTTTCAATCATCAGTCGAATTAAGAAGCTGCAACGAGATTTCTTGTGGCACGGATAGAGTGAACAAAAGAAATTTCACTTGGTTGACTGGATCTCGGCTTGTAAATCAAAGGAGGAGGGAGGGTTGGGGATAAGACCTCTGAGACAAATGAACCAAGCTTTACTTGGAAAGTGGTTATGGAGGCTAGGAGATGAATCAGATGGTCGTCTGTGGAATCAATTATTGTTTGGGAAATACAGTAATTCTAGAAATGGGTGGGATGTTCATGATGTCCTATATAAAGCATCGGCTATTTGAAAGGGTATTCTCTCCGTGAAAGAGAACTTCATGGAGAATATTACATATCGAGTTGGTTCAGGTGAGAAGGTTTTATTTTGGCGTGACATGTGGCTTGGGGAATGGCCATTGACAAAGAAATTCCCAGACTTCTTCCACTGCACTCTCAATAAGGCCGCCAGGGTTCATTGCTGTTTTTCGTCTTCTAGTGAGTGGAAGGCATGATGCCCAATTTTGAGAACCTTATAGAGCATAATCAATCTCTTAAGTGGGGATTCAAAAAGCTCAATTAGAAGAATTTGGAAAATTAAGGCCCCGCCTAGAGTTGTGGTCTTTGGATGGATAGTTTTTCGTAAAAGGATCCTTACAATGTATAATCTAAGACGAAGAGGGAAGATTGTGGTCAATTGCTATCCCATGTGCTTGGGGGATGAGGAATCAGTGGACCACTGCCTATTGAATTGTAATGTTGCTCAGGTGATTTGGAGATCGGTGGCTGACTGGTTTGGGTGCAGTTGGGTTTTCCCAAAGTGCATCCTAGAGCTTTATCAAGCACGGTCTTCTCCAATAGGATTGCCCAAGGGGAAGGAGTTGTGGAGATTGTCCTTTTTAACAGTTATTTGGATATTGTGGAAGGAAAGAAATTCAAGATGTTTTGAGGGGAGGTCTGTGAGCTGCGGATCCTTGTTCAAAAAAATAAATTCTCGGTTGCTTCTTGGGTAATCATGAATCAGCATTTCAAAGGCTACTCTTTGGATCAGATTGTGCGAAATTGGAAACAAGTGGCTCTCTCTAATGCGGTGCCTTGCTTCGATTTTGTTTCCTTGTGTTTCCTATTTTCTTTGGTGTTGTCTTGTTTTGTGTTTGTGGTTTTGCTTTTCTCTTTTGTAAGCTTGTTCGTATTAGTCCTCTTGTACTGTTTAATGAAAAGTTACCATTAAAAAAAAAAAAAAACCATGGAAAAAGCTTACATTAGGGTGCCTAGAGATTTAATTTGGTGGGTTTAAACTAAAAGGAATGTTCCAATAGGTTATATTGAAATTATTAAAGACAATGAAGGAGTAGTAACGAGTGTGGGAACTATTTATGGAGCGACATGTGAGTTCCCAGTGACTAGGTTTTCATCAGGGGTCATCCCTAAGCCCTTATCGTTTTGCACTGATTATGGTTGAGTTAATTACTAATATTCAAGAGGAGAGGAGGTTCCTTGGTGTATGTTGTATCCAGTCGATATAGTGTTGGTGGATGATTCGAGAGATGGTGCGATTGCAAAACTTGAGACGGCGAGAGGCTTTAGAATTCAAAGGCTTTAAAAAATAAGCCATACGAATACAAAATATATGGATTGTAGCTTTAGTGGGCATATATAAAGAGCTGAAACTACTATAAGAATTGAAGCCCAGGAGATACTACATAGAGAGTCAATAATTAGTAAGGATGAAGAGGTTGATGAAGATGTAGAACATAGGATAAAAGCGGGATGGTTGACGTGGAGACTTGTCTTTGGAGTGCTTTGTGATCGGTGCATGGCAATAAGATCGAAGGGGAAAATCTTATAGGACAACGATTAGACCAGCTATGACCTATGGAGCAGAATGCTAGCTAATCAAAAAGCAACATATGCACAAAATGGTTGTAGTAGAGATGAGAATGAGGTTGATGTGTGGTAAAACAAAGAAGGATAAAATTAGAAATGTGCGCTTTTGAGAGCATTTAGGGATTAGCTTCAATAGGTGATAAAATTAGAAAACTATGATACCCGGATACTGCATTTCACCTTGGGTACGCATACCGATACGGTCCGATTATGGCAAGATATGGTGAGAATATAGTGCGGATATGGCTTTCCTGTATTTTATGGGAAAAAAAAGGCAAAAATGTATGAATTTGTCTGAAATTGGACAAAACATCGAATTTTATCCGAAATCTTCTAATTGCCTTCATGTGATTTTGTTGTAACTTAAAAAGAAAAATAAAACCCTAACCCTCTCCCCTCCTTCCCTCAGCCATCATCCCCTTTCGTGCGACCAAGAGGGGAAAAAAAAAGAAGAAGAAAAAGAAGTAGAGAAGGAAGCGGCGGCTTAACCAGTTCTCGACCTGGACTGCTGCTGCCTGTCGCTGCTTGAATGGTGGTGCCTGCTGCTGCTCCCTGGTGGTGCTTCCTGATGCTGCTCGAGTGGTGGTACTGCCAGGTACTGCTCCTACTTCCTCAACTTCTTCTTCTCTGTTATCATCGTCGTTGTCTTCTTCTTCTTCTTCTTCTTCTTTTTTTTCTGTTCTTTCTTTCTTTTTCTTGATCTCCATTCTCCCATCGCTGTTAATTCCAAGAGGTTTCATGGTCAAAGGGGCAAAGGACCCTTTTTAAAAGGACACTTTTTAAAAGGACATTTCAGTATTTAACATTTAGCCCCCTGTTTTTTTGTTTTAAGACTGCATAGCTCAAAGTCCAGTCCAGTAGTCCACTTTACCTCAGTTTTGAGTATTTATGATTTGACAACTCTTATAAAAGTTAAAAAGTATTTCTATTTTTGCATCAGCGCCCTTCTATTTTATTTTAATACTGAAAGTCAAAGCCCACTCTACAAGCTTACTTGTTCTCCACCCTCTCTCTCTCTCATGTTTTAAAGTTCTGCCATTTTATTTATTGTTTCTTTGTACTGTATTGGAAAATGGTCTTTCTTGTCATGTCGTATGATGTCCTTCTCTTTCTTTGTATTATATTTCACTCTTCTTGAAAATTTAAAACTTTTTTCCCTCCCCCTATTTTAATAGCTGGAAATTTTTAGGATCATAAGTTTGACCATATTGGCCCACTTCTGATTGAGAATTTTAGTTACAACATCCAAATTTAGATTTTCATGGATCCATTTCCACTAGTTATGCATGTATTATAGATAGATGTATGGCTAGAATGGCTGTAGCTTAAGAGTACTCTTTCTATTAATCAAATGGACTTAATCTGTTAGGAGGGTAATACTAAAAAACATTAATATCACATGATATCCGTACCCGTATCCGTGTCGTACGCCTGTGTCTATATCGTATTTTGAGTGATACTGTACCTGTATTAGTGTCCTAAATTTTCTAAGTTGCCGTGTCGAATCCCTATTCCCCGTGTCCGTGTCCGTATTTGGGCAACATAGTTAGAGAAACCCATTTAAGATGGTTTGAGTGTGTCCAACGTAAGCTGACAACGACACTAGTAAGGAAAAGTCTGGCTATGCATGTTGGTGGCCCACCAAGGGGAAGCGGTAAGAGGAAGAGGATGTGGATGGAGGTAGTACAAATAGATATGAAGATGTGTAGCTTATTTGAGGATTTGACTTAGGATAGACTGGAATGGAGAAATAAAATTCTTGTAGCCGACCCCAATGCAATTGGTACAAGGCTTTGATGACGATGACGATGACAATGTCGTACAATATTATTACTGTAGATCATACATTATCTTTGATGATTGCAAATTATCTTAGAGATCATAATTTGTTGATTAAGATTGTAATCATCCCAAATCAAGAAGAGTCCAGTTGTTGTAGATAGGTGTGACCTCTCACATTTAGAGCACACAAAAGTTCCTCCAAATCTTTTTTTTTTTTCTTTTACATGTAGTTTCTTGTGAGTTGTCTCTCTGAGAGAGAGAGAGAGAGAGAGAGAGAGAGAGAGAGAGAGAGAGATTCAGAGGCACGCACAATAAAGTTTCCTCTAGATCGACTTGTCACCTTGAACTTTGATTTTGCTTATGATATGTATTTAATCTCATACCATTTTATTGTTGTCTCTGTATATTCTATACATTTCATGATTCAGTCATTCCTTTTCAGGTTTTCACATACCAATCCACTGCATCTTGATGTATTTCAAAGTGTAGTACGGTTTGAGGCGGAAGTGGTTGCTATGACTGCTGGGTTGCTTGGTAGTACAATGAAGGCCTCTGGAGGACAAATATGTGGCAACATGACATCGGGAGGGACTGAAAGTATATTGCTTGCGATGAAATCATCACGTGATTATATGAAAATGAAGAAAGGCATTACAAAGCCCGAAATGTGAGGTCACGTGCCTTTGTTGTCGTCGTCGTTCTTTTATTTTTAGAGATTTTTTTTTTTTTTTTCAGGTGGTGGGGAACCCTATTGGGCCTCATTCATTCGTTTGTTTCTTAAATGCTCTATGTTGTTCAAGTATAGGATAATTCCTGAATCTGCACACTCGGCATATGACAAGGCTGCACAATATTTTAACATCAAATTGTGGCGTGTTCCTGTAAATAAAGCATATCGTGCGGATGTGAAAGGGATTAGACGGTACATCAACAGGAACACAATTTTGGTATATTTCAACTATTTGGTCCTATTGTTATCTTATTATTTTGGCTATCATTTTTGGTGAATAACACGTCATATTTGATTAGGGAACTTAATATCTATTGACACCTATGATGCACAGATTCTGCAAAATGGACAATGTTGTAAGAAACCTTCTACCAACCCCAAAGCTTAAGCTGATAGGTGGAAGGCCCATACATGAATATTAAGACATGTGAAGCCCATTTACTTAGGCGATGTGGGATGTGGGACTTCCCAACACTCCCTCTCACGTGTAGCCCAACAGATTTCATAGACGGACTTGTCACGTGGGCTACACAAGAATGACGGCCACTTGGGCTACACAAGAACAATGGGATCAGAACTTGCTCTGATACCATGTAAGAAACCTTATACCAACCCAAAAGCTTAAGCTGATAGGTGGAAGGCCCATACATGTATATTAAGACATGTCAAGCCTATTACTTAGGCGATGAGGGTTGTGGGACTTCCCAACATGTCGTATCGTTTTCGATATTTCACTTTTTGTGTAAAATCCATGTCCCTGCTGTGTCCAGGGCATGCCTTTGTCGTCTCCATGCCGTATTTGGGCATCATAGATTGACACTTCTTTTTCTTTATGGTTTTTCTTTTCTTTTCTTTTCTTTTTCATTGGCTATCATTTTTGGTGAATAATACATCATATTAACTTTTTATGTGTAAAATCCTTGTCCCTATTGTGTCCAGGGCGTGCCTTTGTCGTATCCATGCCATATCTGCGCATCATAGATTGACACTCATATTTCTTTATGGTTTTTCTTTTCGTTTCTTTTTCATTGGCTATTAGTTTTGGTGAATAACACATCATATTTGATTAGGGAACTTATTATCTATTGACACTCATATTTTTTTTTATGATTTTTCTGATTTTTTTAAATTTTAATAATGGAGTTATTATAAGAAATAATGGAGTTATTATAAGAATTCAGCAGTGTTCCTTGATTTTAGTGTGCAATGTGGAAGTCTTGCTGAGAGTTAAACTACTCATTTTTTTTTTTTCATCAGATTGTTGGATCAGCGCCGGGGTTTCCACATGGCATTATCGATCCTATCGAAGTATGTGACCCTCAATTTCTTTGTATCTTTTGATGTAATTTTTCCTTGTATTATTTCTATCTGCACCTTAAACTTTCTCTGGCATTTTCCCAATTGTCAGTCAGTGAGATATGCTGTCTTCTTACCCAGCTCATTGTATCCAGGAACTTGGTGACTTGGCATCTAGTTTGGGTATTTGCTTCCATGTTGACCTTTGCCTTGGGGGCTTTGTATTGCCTTTTGCTCGGAAGCTTGGGTATGCTTTTTTCAAGACCGTGAATACCCATGAAAATATCTATTATAAGCTTGGATTATGCTCTACAGAATGTTTGGTTTATGACACGACCCAAAATGTGGCCCATGAATTCCGCGTTGTGACTATTATGTATCTCATTTCACATTCATATATCAAATCAAACATGCACAAAAGAGTTTCAGTGCATTTACTTAGATAATTCGAAAATCTTTATTTAAAGTCTAATTTCAAACAATAATGAATAAGTTTGAGCATAACTAAATCAAATTCAAAACATATCCAACTAAAGGGTCTTAATGTTCTAAAATAAATAAATAATGCAGACTATTATCGAAGGTGGCTAATCCACTAATGGTCTATTGAGTTGCGCTACTCAGCCGCCAATGTCAAATCCTATCTCTTGATCATCAAGGCCCTCTTCCGCTTCTAATTTCTGGTTACCTAGTAGGGGCAGGCAATCGAGGGGTGAGTTGAAAATAAGTGATAAACATACTGATCTATATATATATATACATATATATATATATATATATATATTTATATATATACCCATTCAACATGCAAAGCAGGATTATACATCAATTTATTTTATAACATTCACAAGGTCCCATTTGGATTGGGTTCACCACGATAGGTCTAATGACATTCACCTAACCACTTAGTAGCACAGGGAAGACTTATGCACATGCCGATTTTTTTTTTTTTCCACATCTTTTGAGCTCTTAACAGATTGAACAACTGGGGTCTACATGGAATGACCTCAAGGGTCCATCACATCGGAATCATAACTGTGAGTCAAGCTCTCCAAGATTGACCCAAGTGTAACTCTACCAAAGTTGACCATTGTATACAAACGTCTTGCCATATGGTGCTAGCAGTCTAGGGGTGTCCGTAGGGTTTCCACCAAACAAAGTCATTCCAATTGTTATCTTGCTGGTTGTATACTTAGATTTCCAGTTCAAAGTTGATCTTCTGTCATTCTCATTACCTATAATGGGTTGGTTCAGCAACCAGTCCATACATGTTCTGGATTTTATTTGCCACTAACCGAGTCGGTATTGGTATTTGGTTGTGTAAGGTTGGTCCCATAACCAACCAGTCCTTCATACATGTTCTGGATTTTATTTGCCACTAACCGAGTCAGTATTGGTATTCGGTTGTGTAAGGTTGGTCCCATAACCAGTCCGTTACCGATTTGAGATGCCATTAAATTTACAGAATCACTTTAACACATTCATCATGTATCACATAGGTTATCAACATCAACTGAGTTGCACAAAAACTAAATCATAGGCAGCATGTAACATGTGTAATCCAATAAAACCAACAGCATTATAAGAAGTCATATAGCAGAACTTTTAACATTCATGCAGAAGGAAGGATCAACAATGTTCCATGCATAAGGATGTTCGTCAATGGCCAGCCCTTTTATTGAGGGTGTGACTTGTCAAGGTTCAGCCAACCCAAACCCTAACGCTAGGGTTTCAATCAATGACCAGCAGTTTTTCATTAGTTCAGATATCGATCACTTGCCCATAAATCTCATCACAAAGAATCTAAAAACCAATTGTCTCTAGTTACAATGAAATCCCTATGAATAATACACAATCATAAAGGAAGATTTTTAGTGAATTCTACCAAGACCAGATCCTTTGTAGGGGTTTGGCCATGTCTTACACTCCGTGGATGGAGTTCGGCTGGTGGCTAAAACCCATCCTATGGTTCGGCCAGGGGTGAGGCACATCATAGGACTTGATTGACTATCATGGATTGATGTTATGTCATTTCTCAACAGGTTTGTTCAAGTATCCACCAAATGTCATGCATAATTACATTTCTAAGTTCATGGATCTAAAGAAAATCATCAACTAGAACTGAGTACACCAATAGATTGCGTATATTTACCTACCTTGAGTACAAAATCATCGCTCGATTGACTTGAGGAGCACTGTAAGTCATCAAAAATGCTTGTACCCCGATGATCCTCTTCTCCTCTTCCTTGTTCTCTTTAATTCTCTTCTAGATCTCACTAGTTGCTCCATCTAAGAACCAGGGTTAGGGTTGCTAGAGAATATAGAGGCAAGAGGAAGGGAGAGAGTAGTTGTATGAAGGGGATATAGGATTTTGTTGGGTTTATAAGGCTAAAGCGGCGTGCGGCAGAACCTGGAATCCCATAAGGATTCATCCAACATGCCATATCCTTCCTCAGGATGTATGCGTACAACATATAGGTTGAAACCCAATTCCTATTTGCATCTACTTATTCTTTAGATGAGGCCCATCTTTCTCTAGGCATTCTAATTTAATTGTAATAGTTCAGTTTTGAGGGTCCTACCAAGTTTTGAGGATTAGACCAGTGTTTCCCAATCTAGGGGTGGTGCCCACTGGAAACTACCTTACCTTCATTAATTGCATATCTGGATCTCATGGGCACACCCTCATGAGGACTAGACCAATTCAAATTAATACAAATCGAGATTAAATTTAATATCACCCATAATTAATTATAATAACCAAGAAAATATTAATAACAGTCATTAATTTATAAAAATACAAGGGGATCCAAATAAATTAATTTGGAAGAATTAATAAAATTCAATAAATAAAATTAAATACCCTTAAATTCTTAATACATGAATCTGTGGTATTACACTTTACTTAACAATTTGTACTGGCGAACCATGATTTCTCCTATCTACTTTGCTATTATTTTACTGTACGTAGGCATTTGCTCAATCACAATGGTAATGGGGCCCTTCAATCTCCGTACTTATGCATGTTGTGCAGTGACTCTTCTCTGGTAACCCGCCGCCGGTCATATAGAGTGCTCCGCCCGAAACCGCATGTAGAAAAAGAGGGAGCGGGGAAGGAAGAACAACCGTTTTACTTTGGCACATGAGGTGGCGGGTTTGGCTAGGTAACATAATGGAGATGTATCGGACTGCAAATCCTGGAATGATGGTTCGACCCCGTCCTTGGCCTCGGGGAGTGGCGAGTAGCACGGAACTTTAATCAATCAAATGGCATAGTATAGGCTTTGTAAGAAATCAAAAGCAAAAATTCTTGAACTTCACATTGATCATACCTTGCCAAAATTTGGCACTTGGATATTCTATTCTCTTAATGGGTAAAATGTAATACTTTCATTAAATGTTTAATGAACTTTTTGAGGGATTGTGTGACAAGATAAGCGCTATCTATTCTCTTCTTCGTAAGGGGTAAAATGTAATATTTTTATTAAATTTTAATAGCTTTTTGATGGATTGTGCGACAAGATAAGTGTTATCTCTCCTCCTCCTCCTCCTGCAATCTCTCTGTGTGTGTATCCCCCACCTCCGTTTTTTTTTTATTTTTTTTCCACTTCCTCTTCTTTTCTTTTGCCCCTTCTTTTCTCCTCCTTTCTTATTTTAGTTTTTGATTACGCACTACAGCTATTAAGGCAGCTACATGAGAGAGGTCCAGCCTAGCAATAGTCAAATAAATAAGTTTCCTACTATCTTCCGTGACATCCTCGAATCTTCTAGCTGCACAGTTATCTATCACACAGATTCTGACTTCTGAGACACCTCAAGAGGAGTATCCCATGGTTTTACACCTAGATTTCTTGCAGCGTGTAATAAGTCGAGCATATTTTATGTGAGAGTAAACTGCCCGTACTTTATCATGATACTTCCATCCCCAAAAAATACTGCCCTTAATTCCTTGATGCTGAATGCATATCCTAAGTGTTCCCTAAGTTTTGAAATACCTGTCATCCACTGTTAAGAGTCAACATGATTGAAAATAGAGAAGAAAAGGAAGAAAGAAGAAGGGGAATAAAGTTTGGAAGGGATTAGGGTTTTGTTGGTGAAAGTAGAGGGGAAGATGAGAGAGGAGAAGAGGTCCTGTGTTCTCATCACATTCCCTGCCTCTTTATATTAATTATTTAGACATAATTGTAATACAAATAGACTTTCAATCCTAATGTGCTCCTACATGTTAATCATAAATGGACTCCTAATTCCCTACTGTCCCTTATATAAAACATAGTTGGGATCATTTACATTGGGTTCCCAATACTCCCCCTCAAGCTGGAGTGAAGATCTTAATCTTCCCCAGCTTGCACAAAATGGCACACATTTATTCCTATCAAGTACCAAGAGAGTTGGTAAAGATATCTGCCAGTTGATTTTTTCTAATCAGAAAAAGTTAAGCACTGATGGTATTTGAGAGAATTTTTTCTTGCATAACGTTACAGTCCATTTCAATGTATTTGGTTTGTTCATGAAACACTGGATTTTTTGAAATATATAGAGTTGCCTGATTATTTCCGCATAGCCACATTAGAGTGTTAATCTTTATGCCGAGATCCTTTAAGAGTATAGCCATAACGCTTCACATGTTCCATGGGCCGTAGGTCTGTATTTTGCTACAGCATTTGATCTGGAAGCTGCATATTGCTTCTTACTATTTTATGTAGCAAGATTACCTTGAACAAGTATATAGTATTCTATAATAGACCTTCTATCATCCTCCTATCCTGCACAGTTCGCATCTGTGTAAACACTACCACATTCATGTTATCATTCTTGGTGTAAAGAAGTCCTTTTCCTGATTCTGACTTTAGGTACTAAAGAATTCGATAGATTGCATCCAAGTGAGGTTTTCATGGTGAATGCATAAATTGACTTACTAGATTGACTGCATAAATTCATGTTATTGTTCTTTCTATTAGTCGTTGGTATTGCTTGATATCAGTCAATAATTCTCCTTCTGTAGAGCAAAGACCATGGTTTACTTCTGTAGGAGTATCTGCAGGCTTTGCATCTAAGTAGCCCTGTTTAATCCAGTAGGTCGAAACATATTTTCTTTGGGAGATTACGATACATTATGTGATCGTTGCAATCTCTATACCAAGAAAATACTTCAGGGGACCTAAGTCCTTGATTTCTCTTGGATCACCACCTTTGATAATAAAATGTCAACGAAATAGACAATGATGCAAGTGATTCCATCATGACTTATTACAAATAATGTATGATCAACATTGCTTCTTTTATATCCTAATGCTAAGATGGCCACGCTAAATTTTTTGGATCATTATTGAGGGAATTGTTTTAACTTGTGTAGTGCCTTTTGTAACTTGCAAACCATCCCTGTTTCCTGGAATTGCAAAACCTGGAGGAATACACATCTAAACTTTTTCGTGAATATCTCCATCTAGGAAAACATTTTTGACATCGAGCTAGAAAAGCAGCCAATATTTGTTTTCTGCCTAAGATAGGACTAATAGAGTTTAGCTTTGCCACCAGAGCAAATGTCCCATGATGGTCGAGTCCAAGTGTTTTGAGTAAAGCCCTTGGCAGCAGGTCTTGCTATATACCTTTTGATGGATCTATCAACTTTATTCTTGAGAGTGAACACCTGTTTGCATCCAACCACCTTTTTACCTTTTGACAATTTTGCAAGTTTCCAAGACCTAGTTGTTTCAAGAGCTTCCATCTCTACATTAATCGCATCTTTCCAATGAGGAATCAGCAGAGCTTCCCGGACATTGGATGGAATGAAAACAGTAGACATTGCAGCTGGGTAGTGATTTAAAGTGGAAGAGACATCATTGTAGGAAACTAATCTTTGGATAGGATGTTCAAATGCATGAACATTTACCTTTGCTTAAGGCAATCGGTAAATCTGTCTGTATCCTTACTATTTGATTGCTACCCCAAGTACATGGTTGTCACGATGTAGTAATAAATCTCGGTGAGTCCAAGTTCGATCCATAGGGAATGGTAGTAGCTTCACACTTGACCTAGCCTATAAAAAATATGATATTAACCTAAATAAAACCTATACAACCAGCCGTGAATAATCTGAAAATTAATTACAACTTTACATTTAATTAAAAAGATCCTAGTCCAAAAACCCTAATACTAAAAATCCTAATCTAGAAAAATAAGCTGCAACCAAAGAAAAATAAATTAAAACAACTAATTTCAGAAAATTAAAAAGAAAAATCAGAACTGAAATAAAATTGAAAATAACAATAATAAATAGATTTCTAAGGTCCAGGGGTCAATTTCTTCCTAATAATTGGAAGTATGGGTAATGTCAAACCTCTTTCTCCAATATGGGTTGTCAATCTGTCTTAGAAAAAGAACAAGTCAGATTATTTTAGGCAACTAACTTCTGGAATGGTTACTTAAACATTCAGACAAAAAAGATCTCTTTGTGGAAGCCTTACATTGATCCTAAGCATGTCATATATGCGGAGAAAAATAAGACATCAAAGAGATTTATAGAGTTAAGCAACTATCACCATTCTTTTATATTAAGATGGATAAATAAATTCTAATTTTGTTTCTAATTACACACAAGACCAATAAAAGTTAAAAAACATCACTCTTTTCCCCAGAAAAACGAAAACTAGCCTTCCATGGCGTCTATCTTCAGCATCTTAAAAAAAAAATCCAGCAACTTGGTCTTCCTAGAAGTTGAAGAAGAAGCCTTGAAAGAGGGTAGGATGGTGGTGAAGGTGGGCGGCCAAGGGATGGTGGTTGGCCAAGAGGAGGGCCTTCCTTGGGATTTGTTGTGGAAGGAGGAGAAGTGGAGAAGGAGGGAGATGGATTGGCCAAGGGATGGAGGGGGAGTGTATGGGATGGTCAGCTCCTTTTGGGCTCTCTTTAATAATTTTTAGTTACTTGGAATCCAAGCTATGGAAGGATTTGTAGCGGTTTTGGCTTGGCTTCCAAGTTTTGAGAGGAATTAGGAAATTAGAGGAGAGAAACAAGGGATTCTAGAAGTTCTTTCTAATTTGGATCTCTTGTTGTGCAAGAACTTCAAAATTTGGTCCCACCTCTTGCTTCTTGGCAATGATGAAAATAGCGGTAGCGGCGGGCGTAGCGGCCTGCCGCCAAAAGGCTACGTAGCGGGCGATACGTAGCGTAGCGGCGATACGTAGCGGCGTAGCGGTGCAATTTGAAAAAATCATAAAAAAAATATGAAAAAATTCTAGAAAATTTAGAATATTGGAAAATGAGAGAAAATGTATTTTTTTTTGCAAAAGTAACTAAAGTAAGGGGGCGTAGCGGTCTCTTCACTGTATAAGGTCCTGTATCGCTTTATAAATAGAAAATAATAGTAATGATCATTTTTTCACATGTGTTCATGTTGCTTAGTTATGCTAACTTAGAAACTAATGATAAGCTTATAAAAGAAAAAACTATGTCATGAAGTCAAGACTTAAAAGTACCTAGAGAAAAAATTACATCTACCAAAGGAGGTGTCTATTAGGATGTACTTAGAGAAGAATCATTGAGAAGAACTCTTTGTATCGACTGTAATTCGGCAAGATCATGTGCTTTTTGGTCTTCTTTTAAACATAAAAGAGCAGAAGAGTTGTGTACAAAAGTTATTTAGAGAGAAGAAGAAAAAAAATAAGTCTTATTATGCATTTTAAAAAAATTTGGAAAGTCGGAATTTTTCTCACCCCGTAGCGGCCCCGTAGCGGACGTAGCGGCCGCTACGGGTGTGACGGCCGATAAATCGGCCGTAGCGTAGCGGTGGCGGCCGCTACGCTACGTAGCGGCCGCTATTTTCATCCATGCTTCTTGGAAATTTCCACCATGGGCCCCATCTTTGATTGAAATTCTCCAAAGGGGAATAAATCTTAATTTTTCAACATTGATGGGCCCCACATGGGGCGTGCAAGGGCCTGTGGGTCTCCCTATGTGGGACGTCCAACATGGCTTGGATTCTTTCTTTCTTTTCGTCCTTCTTTTTCTTCTCTTCCTTTGCTTGCTTTCTTGGCATCTAAGTCTCTTGATGCTCCTACCTTTTTGGATTCTAAATCAACATTTGAAATTCAAATTCTCCTAGAAACGAGGAGAGAAGCATCTTTTGAATTTGCAGCAAAGTGGACCCCACCATCATGGGCGCGCCACCTTGGGATTCATGCCGAAGGTTGACCCCAATTGGTGGATTTTTCTTCAATTTCTCTCTTGAATATTTCTTATTTAATTTCCTCTTAAAAACTCTTCTCGCGGTCCCCGGTTTAATTGAATTTCCTACACAAATAACAATAATTACAAAGAATACTTTTCATGCATAAAACTATTGTGCTATGCATGGGACCCAATTCAACACGTATGAACTCACGTGAATATACCATGTTGCTCAGAATTTTGTGTACTACGCAGTGGTGCAGAGAAATTATGTGAGTTTACGTGTGAATTAAAAGATATTTGCGACGATAGTTTGATAATCCAAAAGAATAATTTCGATAAAACCATGCAATTTTCTTAAATTAAATGATTTCTCACATAAAACCAACTTTGAAAGCACTAATGCATGATTTTATGTAATTCAATGAATTTATCCTAAATAAGTCCATAAATCTAAATGAAATAATGAACTTAAAGTGCAATTTAATGGACTTATCACTATTGTCAGGTAATGAATCAATAGAAGGGTCAGAGATGGGAACATTACCTACTTCCTGATTCTCAATTGGTTGTTAGTCAGTGTCAATTTCAAGTTGTGCCTTCTTTCGTCGTCGTACATAGATGATAATTTCTAGAGTTTTGACCGAAGTTTCTCCATTGGCTTGAGGAATGGGAGGGTAAGATGTTTTATCATTTTGTTGGGAATCAATAGTGTTTGGAGGCACTGAGGATTAAGCATTAATTATTGTAGTAGAAGAGTTTTTGTTTTACTCCCTGTGAGGTTTATTACCCTCTTTTGGAAAATAATTTGGCATTAATTATTGTACTAGAAGAGTTTTTTTTTTTTTTTTACAAGAGTTTTTGTTTTACTCCCGTGAGGTTTATTGCCCTCTTTTGGAAAATAATTTGGCATTAATTATTGTAGCAGAAGAGTTTTTGTTTTACTCCCTGTGAGGTTTATTACCCTGTTTTGGAAAATATGGGCTGATTTTAAGAAAAAGAAACATCCATTAAGACCACTCCTTTTCTAGTGACAGGAGCATCACATTTAGACCCATTTTGATTTTGGGGATACATTGAGAAGATGCATTTGAAGGGAAAATTTTATAGGACAATGATTAGACCAGCTATGACCTATGGAACAGAATGTTGACCAATCAAGAAGCATCATATGCACAAAATGGATGTAGTAGAGATGAGAATGTTGAGGTGAATGTGTGGTTAAACTAGGAAGGATAAAATTAGTAATGAGTGCTTTCAAGAGCATTTAGGGGTAGCGATAATAGGGGATAGAATTAGAGAAACCCGTTTAAAATGGTTTGTCCATCACAGGCCGGCAACGGCGCCAATACGGAAATGCTTGGCTATAAAGTTGATGGCCCACTAAGGGGAAGGGGTAGGCCAAAGAGGACTTGGATGTTGGTAGTAAAAATAGATATGAAGAAGTGTAACTTATCTGAGGATTTGGCTCAAGATAGATTGAAATGGAAAAACAAAATTCATGTAGCCGACCCCAACATAGTTGGGACAAGGCTTTGATGATGATGATGACGACGAATAAGAAGATGCATTTGAGAGTTTTTGGGTCAAGTTTGTCTCGTTTAGGTCTGAGAACATTAACACATGCTGCTGAAATCTTTGTTTGAACTCATAGATTTCCAACTAGGAGACGAGTAGTTAGTCTGTTGATGATACATGCTGCTGTTAAAATAGATCCTGACCAATATTTCTGTTGGACATTCATGTCAAATAAAAGTACCCTAGAAACCTCAAGAAGGTCCGTATTCCCTATTAGAAATCTCATTCTGTTGAGATGTATGAGAGGAAGAAGTTTTGATGATGCAGTACAGATCTGTGGTCCCCATGGGTTGACCTGCCTTTGGGCCTAGCCCACCTATTGTTTATATGTTTTATTTTATTTTGATTTTTAATTATTTCTTTAGTTATTTAAGTGGATGTTTTAATCATGGCCATCGATGTGTTTAATTATTTAGATTTTCTCTTTGCAATCTCTGCATCTGGACAATCCAAACACATCGATGGCCATGATTAAAACATCCACTTAAATAACTAAAAACATAATTAAAAATCTAAATAAAATAAAACATATAAACGATAGGTTGGCTAGGGCCAAAGGCGGGTCAACCCATGTGGACCACGGGTCTCTCTTGCATCGTTTGAGCTTCAATAGTTTCCTTGTGTTCAAGTGTTGAATGTCAGAACGTGGGATCTAAATTCTGGCCTTATAAATACTTTTGACATGGTTGTGGTAGTGTTTAAACTTTAAACATGTTAGAGACCTTGTCTTTGTTTTACATGAGCTAAACATTGGTCATCCTAGTGCATCCATCATTAAAAGTCATAAAGTACTCATATCCAAACATGGATTTTTCGGGGGTGGACCCCCAACATCAGAACAAATCACTGAAAAAGGAAGTTCACTTTTATTATTGTTGGGTTACAAAGAATTTCCACAATGTTTTGCTAACTGACAGACTTAACAATGTAGCTCAAAAGAATTTACTGGCCTAAACATATCTAGAAAAACTAGTTTTAAAACTAGAAAAGGTGCATGTCCAACTCGAGCATTGCAAAGAGAGACTTCATTTCTAGAAAGACTTTGATTGCAAGGAGGCAGTATTAGGCTTTTGTGACGCATTCAAAAGGTGCAGCCCTCCATTTTTAAGGCCACATCCAAGGATCTTCTACAAAGTTAGGTCCTGAAAAACTCAATGACTAGGAAAAAAAGGTCATTGAACAATTTAGAGTCTTAGTTAAATAATTAACATTCTAGGAACATGCAAATTAGAGTGTAATGAAACAGTAGTAGTTGCAGGAATAAGACCCTTTCCTTCAACGGGAAGATGAGATCCATCTGCTATTTTTACTGAATTGATAGATTTAAATTTAGAATATGAAGAAAATAATTGTTTCATACTAGTCATGTGTTCTGTGGCACCTGAGTCAATTACCCAAGTCATTGAAGTGGAAGATATATTGGTCAAAGCTTGTGTTCCTGACTGAACTAAGTGAAGTTTGGCACAAGATGATGATTCCTTATTGTAAGGAGATTAACTATGAAGGTCTTCCAATTCCTTCATGAGAGTACTAACCACCTCTCCCAGATCAAGAAGGGAGTTTTCTTTCTTATTTTCTGTATTAGTAGCAGCAACTGTAATGTAGGAATTCTTGCGCCGCAATTGTTTATGGATTCTGTAACTCCTATGGACGTCCAATTAATTCCCAACAGGTTTTCTTGGTATGCCTATCCTTCTCTTCTGGTGTAAGCTGCTGCTTGTTTGCCTTACTTTCTTTTGGTTTATTATTAATAAGAAAGGCCGACCTTTCAAGTGGAGGCTCAGAGTCTTCATGATTCTTTGATAGCTTTCTTCTCCATGAAGTAAGGAAAGTATAGTTCCCAAAGAAGGTAGGGATTCTGAGCATGGTTTAAAAAACAGGACTCGGGAGCCAACTCAGGCATGGCCGAGTCCGAGCGACTCGCCCGGGACTCGCCTGAGTCGAGATCCATCCACTTCAGAACAAAGAAACTTGAAAAAAAAAGGAGAACAAAATAAATAAAACAGGAACCCTATTTCCAGCCCAGCCCAGCCCAGCCCCAGCCGAATGAAAAAGGAAGAGAAAATAAAAAGAAATGAAATTATTGTACATACCTTTTTTCGGGCAATCATTTTTTCCATCTTCGGTAGCATGGAACCTTCTATCTATAAATTGAACCCCAAACCGCAAATATCAACCACAAAATCTTCTCTTGCCCAATTTCCATTCGAGATTGTTCACTGCCGAAGCAAAAGTATGAATCCTTGGCCTTGCCATGATTAGCTTCCTGCATTTTCTCCCTCGCCAAAGGTCATCACTGCTGCCCAACTACCTTGCTAAAATCTCATCGGAATGCCAGGGATGTCAAATCTCGTCATCGTCTTCCATTTCTTATTGTTTTTGTTTTTTTTTCTTTCTTTCGCGTGTTTTGATAAAGGGGGATTGGGGTCGGAACTCGGGATACTATCTTTATAAAGGCATTTTGATGTTGCCTTTATGAATGAGGGGTTGTGATGAGTTCCCGAAAGTGAGGCCCACTAATTTTTAATAGCTGGAAAATTCTTCACAGGCCCACTTATATTTAATCAATGATAAAATTTGAACGATACTTAGTGTTGAGTATTTAAGAGGCCCACTTAATAAAAAAATCAAGGGATCAAAAAAGAAAGTGCTTATGATCAAGGCCCATCACGAGTTGAGTATGGTAACGTTTGGTGTTATTTAATATTTTATGAAATCATTTTTAAAGATATCAATCTAAAGTGGGCCATTTAATTTCAGCAGAGCAATAATGTTTAATTAGTACTGTTTATGCAGAATTAACTGGTTTTGATTTTATATAAGTGGCCCACTGAAAATTTTGATTAGCAAATTTGAGCGTTGGGCCCTGGCGCACTATTAAGTTTTTAAATTATCTGAAATGAATTCCTGAATTGGAAAGCGAAATGCCTGAATTTGCCGAAATGTTTTGGAGCCAAACTGAAATGAGGTCCAAAACGAACTTGACAACTATGGTTAGTAGACAACAATGCAAGGGTGTGTTTAGCTCGTAGGGGGTAGAGCCTGTCTTCTTTGGCCCTGTTTTAGGGGTCCTGTTGTTGTTGCTCTCTTCTTCAGTAAAAGTCTCTTGTGCTGTTTTCTTTTAATAAAATTAACCATTAAAAAAAAAATCAATGCAAGGGTGGGAGGCTGGAAAAACTTTTGGATCAGCTCTATTCCACCACGAGTTCTTGTTTTTTGTTGGATTGCTAGAAATCATGAAATCCTTACTATTGTTCAGTTGAGGAAAAGGAACCATATTATTGTTAATGGTTGTCCTTTTTGCTTGAATGATGAGGAAACAGTCCATTTGTTGATTCATTGTCCTTTTGCTCATGGTGTTTGGTCTGCTATCATTATCATGTTTGAAATAAATTGGGGTTATGCCGGGAACCGTTGAAGATGTTTTCATTCAGTTGCGGTATGTATGTAGATTCTTTAGCAGAAGGATTTTATGGATAGCAGCTTTGTAAAGTATCATTTGGAAGCTTTGGTTGGAAAGAAATAATAGAGTTTTTCAAAGTACTTTTAAATCAGTAAAAGAGGTGGTTGAATCGATTGTCCGGTCTGTCTCGGAATGGGTGGTGAAGCGGAGGGAGCTTTTAGGAGTCTATTTGGAAGATCTTACTAGATCTTGGCCAGTTTTTTCGATTGGGGTCGCTAGGTTAAACTTGTTCAGAAAACTCTTTGGACAACTCCGCCCATTGGTGTTTTAAAATTATATTTTGATGGAAGTTTTCTTCACTCTTCTCGAAGGGGTGGTATTGGAGGAGTTGTCAGGGATTGGAAAGGTAATGTGTTAGGAAACTCCTCAGGGCCTGTGGATTCTCTAAGTGCTAATGAAGCAGAAGTTTATGCTCTTCTTATTGGTTCTCGTGGGCTGTTAACTTTGGAAAGCATCAATGTCGTTATTGAAGGGGATTCTTACTATTCAATGAGGTTCTAGGGAAGCTTCTATTACATGGAGATTGTTGGATTGGGTGGAGGAAGTGCAAGATATTTCTAGTCGATTGGGTGCTTCTTTTCACTATATGTTTTGAGAGGCTAATGTCATGGTGGATACTCTCGCAAAAGAGGGAGTTTTCCGTACTTCTATTCTTTTTGATGTTTAGTTGATTTTTTCTTTTGGATTGTTGGGGGTTTCTTCTTGTAGTCTTTTGTTCTTTTTCATTTTAGAGCAATACAATTTATCATTATAAAAAAAAAAAAGGTTCCTACTTAGATTAGAGAAATATGCAATAGGTCCCTGGGCCTAATTCAGGGGTGGAACCCACTAAAACATTATTTTGTCAGTTGCAGAAATGGCTATCCTGGGCCTACCCAAGAGAACCAGAGTATCCATAGCATCAATATCCTTGTAATAATAACAACAATAATAGTCACCCAAAATAGTTAATACTTATGCAACCACAAATATTATATATATAGATATATCTCCAAGATATATTTAATATTCAATCATTAAAGGAAATCAAGGAAATTTAATAAATAAATATTAGATAGTATTTTTGTGCCTAAATCAAGTACTCGGGTATTGCAAAGTGGATCAGCAAAGCTTCTTTCCACCATCTGTATGGCTTCTGTACACCTTCGGCTTCCTTATTACCGTCAGTCTCCCCTAAGGGTCCGTTTGGTAATTTTACTAATATAGTCAAGTGAAGTGAAGTCAAGTTAAACATCCCATCAAAAGCACTTTTCCAAAAAATTCCCTCCATTTTTTCCAAAAAAAGTCAAAAAGCAACTACATTTACTCACTAAAAGACAAAAAAACTTCATTTTCCCATACAAAAAGTCAAATATTCCATCCCAAACAACTAAAAACAAAATACCATCATAACTCACTTATATTTTATTCATTCTTTTTATTTCACTTCACTCCACTTTATTTTAAAAGTAAATTACCAAACGGGCCCTAAGGAACACATCTTGATCTGATACCAAATTGAAAATAAGAGAAGAAAAGGATGTAAGATGGAGAATAAAGTGAGGAAGGGATTAGGGTTTGTTGGCACCTCTAAAACCAATAAGTAGGAGAGCAGCAGTACATGTCCTGAACCTATCATGAGGTGACTAGTTAAAGACTTTAAGGCCCTAGAAAGCTGTTTTCAATTGACAAGCTTTGTGTTCCAAACCGTGACAATTGAAACCAGGTTACCTTTCAAAAAAAAAAGAAGGTTACAATGGCATATAGACCTCTCTTGCAAGTTGAAGGATTTTTTTCTGCAATTAATATATTTATCACATTGATATTTGACTGCAAGATATTGAATTTTTCTGTTCACCATAGGCAAGTTAAGACATTTATATTACCCATATTCAGACATAGTTTGGACACTTCTGTAATCCATTCAGTATGTGAAAACTCATTTTATTATTGTTATCTTCCTATTTGCTTATTATTTTTAATTTATTCTATCAACTTCTAATTTTATCTTTGATATGTAATTGTGTAAAGTTTGCTCCATTTTGAACTCATTTTACTTGAATTTCTGGTGGTCACTTGGGACAATGCAAGCATTTTCTGCTGATAGATACTATCATCTTTTTTGTTTTTCTTTGCTTCTACTAAACCCTTCATTTTTTGTTGATTTCACATAAAACTTTTGCCAGCATTTTTGGTATGCATGCATGCATGTATGTTTGTTTTATGCCACCCTATTTGATAGTGCCAGTTTATAATTATATGTAGGTATCCACTTCCACGTTTTGATTTTTCTGTTGAAGGAGTTACATCAATATCAGTGGATGTGCATAAGTATGGCCTAGCCCCAAAGGGTACAAGTATAGTTCTATACCGGAATCATGAGATTAGAAAGGTAAAACATAGTTTGTTCATATTTTTAGCAGTTTTCTAATCTGGTATTTCACTGGTCTAGAATACAATTATTGAAATCCAAAACAGAAAAAATGTATTAGTTTTTATATGAAACAAATAATTAGATGAACTTTCTCTCCCCCTCTTAAGTTTGTCTTGAATTAACTCTTTGCTATAATGTCATGAAGCAACTGCAATTTACTGTTTGAATTGCTTAGTTAATTTGAGCCATTCAAAAGGTTCGTGATTACAATAGAAAATCATTTTTATAGAAAATAAAGCAAATGAAATACATAAAGTGGGATAAATAGTGTGATTTCAGATCACTAAATGGTTTGAAGTTTTAGTTTTTATCTTGAAGATTGGAGGCCAATAAAATCAAATTCTGGTAACATACTAGGCCTGTTTCTTTCCAGTTTTGCAATACCGTAAAAAAAAAAGGAAAGAAAGAAGAGGAGAAGCTATATGCAATGTTGTTAAAAAGTTGGTAAAATTTGTTTCTGAGTGTCTGCCTGATTAAATGTAAACACATCTATATTTTTGAAAAAAAAAATGTGCACACATCTTATCCTTCTTAGCTTTAATTTTATTTGCTCTATTTCTTCTCATTTAGATTATGCTAGTTTTTTAGTCTAGAGATCAGTTTGCTCTGTATCAACTTGCCAATGAAACTATTATTTTCCCAATGATATGATCAGGAAGTGATCATTGTTCTGAATTAAAGATAAAATATGCTATTGTTTTATATAAATGAGAAAGTATTCATTACATTGAACACTATGTCGCGGTCCTAAGTAGATGATGTAGCATGACTTCAAAGGCAGGAATCAGATGACTTCTACTCCACCTTTTGAGAACTTCTCATTTCATTTGTCTTACGTGTGTATTCTTGAAAATGTATAAACCTAGGAAGTAGAACTTTGGAATCATTGACATAGTATTCTGAATGATAACTGATATAATGCATTAGGAAGTCATACACGAAATCTAACCTTTTATATATGACTGACATTCTTTCAACATTTCTTGCACAAAGATAGTTCCGAAATATGGAAGGAAGCTCTTCTGTATTGCCTAATGAATTGTTAGAAACCCAGATATATTAGAACTGTTAGAGGCGTTTTATCTTTAGTTTTTAGTTATACAATTGTTAGTAGTTTAGA
This sequence comes from Camphora micrantha, assembly GCA_003546025.1. NCBI lineage: Eukaryota > Viridiplantae > Streptophyta > Magnoliopsida > Laurales > Lauraceae > Camphora > Camphora micrantha. Next base: position 32,312,925 of record QPKB01000003.1, on the reverse strand, counting down.
TTAACTAGAATTTTTTAATCTTTTCTTTAGAAAGCATGTGATGGCCTGATTGAAGTGGTTAATGCAGATTGGCCCTCATCGATTGATGAAGACCACCATTTTTTTTTCTTTTTCTATTTTTCTTCTATTTGAAATGAAAACCAAGAAATTTCTAACTTTTAACATGATGGTTCAAGTTTTGAAGTTTATGGGTGCATATGATCAAGCATACGGGGATGGGGGGCATTTGTGTAGAGAATCAGGCCTATGTAACGGCTGAAAACAGTCAACAGCCCTCATAAAAGGATCAAAACCAGTGCATAAAAATATTGTTTCGACTATCGGGCTAAAACAGCCCACAATTGGAACTGCCTGTGCCAAACCAGTAGCTCTGTTGCCCATTACAGGTCCAAATTCTGTATATTAGATCCTCTGGGCATGCGGCCAATAAAAATACAGGCCCGACTGAGCCTCTTGATCTCCATATCAGGTGCCAATCCATGTGTGTGTTGCAGTCACCTAAAACAGATCCATGGCCTTGTTGTCTGACCCCCATGTTATGCACTTTTCATAAATGTGCAGGCCTGCTATTCTTTTAGGGCACGTTTGGTAAATAGAAATAGAGGATTCCCTCCATCTTCCGGAACCAAGATATCCTCAGACAGGATTTCTGAGGAGAGTTCTAAGTTTGCTAAAAGAGAGGATCCCTACCATCTGTAGGATTTGTGATCCAACGGTTATAAGGTTTTTTGCAAATTTCTCAAATCCATGAAAATTCAGGACCTGAGCTTGCACCCCATATCTGTTTTTGGTTCTCTAAAGAATTTAAATGGTTCGGATCATGCAAATGTGGCCCATATGAAGAAAATTTTTTAATTTTATGGTCTAGACATCTCAAGATCTATGAGGGATCAATGGCTGTGATTTGACCACAAGGCTGTTTTGGGCCTTTTATTTGATGACTATCAGTTGGTATCTTGATTGAGGAACACAAAAGGTAGGGTTCCAAAATAAAATATGGTAACCTCTAAGTTACCACCTAAACAATTGTAGCGGCGTTGCAGCATTGTCCATTTTGTTTTCATCACTGTGGAAAATCAACAGTCAAAACATTTTTTTTCATTTTCTCATCATCCATGATGAAGCATGCTCCAAAATTTGACCTCCTAGCAGTTATATGCCTTTTGAACAGAATGGATGGTTAGGATTTTGCAAATGGGGCCCACATAATTCCAGAAATTGTAATCCAGTGGTTTGGACTGTTTTGAAAGTATCTCAAAAATTATGATGAATTGGCGGCTGATTTTTGGCCTACTAGCCATTTTGGACCTGAACTTAATTTATGGTTCTGATTGTAATTGTGGGACCCATATGGTAGAGTTCCAAAGTAAAAACCGGTAACCCTATAGTTACTGTCTAGAGTGCTGTAGCTCCGCGTTTCCTTCAACGTGTGGAATTATAAAATCAGATGGGGGGAGGTCCAACTGGCATTTTATTCGCGAACAAGGAAGCAAAGACTCCTCGGTATGGTTTTCCCACGCTCATCCAAATGTGGATTTTCCACAGAAGAGCAGAAAACAGTGAGAAGTCCTCTTCAAAGATCATTGCCAAACATGCGCCCTTAAAAGTATTACAATCTGGGTTTAAAACTACGACTCGGGCTATGCTGCCCCTTTAGTCAAGTTGACTTCACTGAGTCACATAAGCAGTCCAGGTGACCCAAAAATAAGATGGTTCTCACAATCCTTTTGTGAGGTTGGTTCTCAGAGGGCTATTTTTTCATATAGATACATAAAAATATTTCACTTCTGATTGCCCTTCGTATTTTAGTGTTAAACTATGTAGACTGAAGTTGCAGGACTTAAATTCTCTGGTGTTATTAATCTTACAGTTGCTTACTGTTTCAAAATGCCTTTCCTCTCATGTTACTGCTGTCGATGGGTTGCTAATTCCTTTTTCTTTGTTTTGTCCAAATAATTTCTTGTGGGGAATATCTTTCAATGTTTTATCCTGCTCCAACAGCACCAATTTGTTGCTGGTAAGTTGTTTTTATTATTATTTTTTTCTCTCTTTAGCTAAAGCCTGCAGAGGCTCTTGGGCTATATGTTGTTCATTTCTGCAATCCTGGTCATTCTTTCCCATATCTGTAATGCACGGTGGCCTTAGTTTCTAACTATAACCTATACTTCAATGAATGCTGAGCTTTCTTACAGTGGCTATGTCATAAACATATTATTATGTCCAAACATCTGAAAAAATATCTAAAAAATTGCTGCTTAAATTGAACTTTTGCTGGACTTAGAAAATCTGAAATAAAATTCCAAAAAACCCAGAATACTGAGAAGTACTATAAAACAATTTTTTTTTTTTTAATATATTTGTATACACTATAAACCAAAATATTGGTCCCCATAAGTCATCACATACTGAGTTGCTGTTCAATCTTTAATTGTGAAATATGTCTAGTTTTAGTGTTTAATCTCTGGGCCGTCCTTATTATTTATAAATCCAGGCTTTATCTAAAATTTAAGCCACTCAAAATAACTATCACCTTATAGTAGGTTTGTAAGAAATTTCACTCCAGTTGAAGCTGGGCCATCGTCAAATTGACCGTGCTACATGATTAGAAAAATTGGCCTGTTGGACAATGAACTTCAGTTTCTAGCCGTACACGAGATTAGGTTCATCAAGTTTTGTCAGGATGAAGACACTTAATTTTATATGGTCATCAGTGTACCATAATCTCTAGAAGATCACCTTTATCTTTGATAGCCTTTCATGTACCATACACTTTCATGATTCAATTAGTTGGTCATAGCTTCATTGCATTTGTGTCGATGAGCTCATTACTAACATTGTACATGAGACTCCATAACAAATAGAGTGGTTGGGAGCATCAACTCAACACAACTTCTCTAGATCTCTTGTTTTCTTTAGTTGTTTCATGGTATCAGAGCCTAGTCTCTCTGTTTCGTCTAATCCAAGTGATCTTTGGTTTTGTTTGTCAGTAATGAGCCATTTCTTTGTCGTGGGATTTATAGACCTGCCTTCATCTACAGCGGGACCCAGAAATCTCTGTTGAAAGCTTGTATTAGCCTACTATTAAAAAAAATAAAAATAAAAATAAAAGAAGTTTGTATTAACCTTCTTTCTTTCCAATCTACTCTCTTCTCCCTTGTAAATAACCAATTTCAGAAGAATACAAACTGTTGACATTTCTGTGCATCCTGGCAGCAAGTTGAGAAGTGGGCGGGCCCCACTCATGATCTCCAATAATCATGAAATGTTACCCATCTGGTCGCCTTGCATAGAAGATCAATTCTCTAAAATTTCAGCTCTATCTGACTTCATTTGAGGGAGAGCATTCTCCATTTTCAACTTTGGGCTTGTTTCCAATCTCAGCCCTTGAATCTTTCGATTTCCGCTGGATTCGTTCTTGGAGAAGACGTGTATTACATACACTGGTAACCTGGAATGCTGATCGACATTTCTAGGGCATTTTGGACCTTTTTGGTGACCTGCTCGTCATTTGAACTGAACAGAATCCTGTGTTCGGTTCTGCTATTATTTTTAAACTGTTCTGAGTGGTTTATTTATTTATTTTCCTCTCTGCTCTACAATTATTCTGGATTGCTCTGATATTCTGCAACTGTTATTGCTTAATTGTTTTGGACTGGACATGCTTGGTTCTGTTCTATTGTTTCAGCTGTATCTTCTGCTCTTTGATATGCTGCTATGGTTGATATTTTTAAAATCGATTCGGTTTGCCAACTCTATTGACCCCTGTATCAGATTTCAACTTGCAAAATTTGTTCACCCTAAGGATGCTTGGGATTATCTAGCTTGCTTACACGTTCAAACCGAAAGGGAATTCAGAATGCTCATCAAGGCAATAACTCAATTCATGCCTTTCATGTCAAAATGACAACTCTATGATACCAGTTGTCATTTATGGAGCCACAATTCATTTGTACCGTTGACTCGACTACGTTTGAGACATGCCCTCAAGAAACCAGGCTTGCCAATTTTTTATGGCATGGTGACCTGAATTTGAGCATGTTAGGAGTATGGAATGCAAGTTTAGTCAAAGTAGGACACCTGGTAACATAGAAGTAAGTTTGGGCACACGAGATTGTAGAGAAAGAAAACTTTAGATACCTTGGATCTATGGTGCAACAAGATGGAGGGATTAATACTGATGTAAGTCACAGGATTCAGGCCGGGTGGAGCAAATGGAGGAGTACTTCGGGTGTCTTGTATGATCGGAAAGCCCCCCTCAAGGTTAAAGGAAAGTATTATAAGGTGGTGGTACGCCCAGCGTTGTTATTTGGATCAGAGTGTTGGGCAGTAAAACATAATCATGTTAAGAAGATGGAAGTTACGGAGATGAGAATGCTAAGATGGATGTGCGGGATCACAAGGAGAGATAGGATTAGGAATGAGGAGATTAGGGGCAAAGTAAGAATAGCACCGATTGAAGATAAAATGAGAGAAAATCGACTGAGATGGTTCGGAATGTTAGAAGGCGTCCAACAGAGGCACCTATTAAAAGGTGTGAAAGCATGGAGATTGCCAGGAGTAAGAGGGAGAGGGAGACCCAAGAGAAGTTGAAAAGAAACTATTAAACATGACCTTGCCTACATGGATCTGACGGAGGACATGGCCCTAAACAGATTTGATTGACATCATCAAATCCATATAGCCGACCCCACCTAGTGGGAAAAGGCTTGGCTTGGTTTGGTTTGGTTATGAGTATGGTTTTGCTTGCATCGATCTCCTCTCATTCGACACAACTTCATGGTTTTGCTTGCATCGATCTCCTCCTCTCATTCGACACAACTTCATCTAAACTGTTGTTTGAAGAGGAAACTTGGTCCTCTCTTGCTACCAAGAGAACCACAAAAATGGACCATGTCCTTGTCTTTGCACCGCTTGCCTCACTTCTTGGAAATGCAAGAAACTAGAACGTGTGTCCAAATCTTCCACGGAAGCTAAATATAGGGCAATGTCTTTTGCTTGTTCTGAGATCTTATGGCTACGAGGACTTCTTTCGAAACTCGGGTTTGCCCAAACCTCTCCTACTTCATTGCATGCCGATAATGCTAGGCTATTTGAATCACTGAAAATCCGGTCTTCCATGAACGCACCAAACATATCATAGTTGATTGCCACTTTATTCGAGATGAATATAAGCGTGATGTCATTAATCTCCCTCATGTCCCTACAAAGTGCAGTTTGCAGATATCTTCACGAAGGGACTTCCTCGGCCTCAACATCAATTTATTGTCTCCAAATTGCTGCTTTATGACTCCCTACCATCAATTTGAGGGGGGTGTCAATCCAAGCCGAAACTCGCAGGCCCATTTAGGCTCAGTCATTGTATCTTACCATTAGTCAAGCAGACATGTACATACTTAGTTTGCTGCTGCATTTTAGGATCTGAGATATGATTAGATATTGTTAATTGGATGTAATTAGGGCATTCAGCCCCTATATATATGAGACCCAGTTGACCCTCAAAGGGTACTGCATTCAGCATATTAATGTGTTCTGCTTCCCATCTCTCGCAATGACAAATGCTACCTAACTTGACCCTGCTCCTTCGCCGAGTGTCACCCCGCAAGTATCCTCTTCGCACTCGCAAAGCTATTGGTCGTTACGACTTCATTGCTTCTTATCAAAATTTTCCAACCTACTAACAGTTTCTTGTACTTCATTCCTATACCGAGCCTCAGTTGTACAAAGAAGCATCCACCTCGCATATCGGCAAACTGCTATGGCTAAAGAACTTGCAGCTTTGCACGAGACTCATACATGTGACCTTGTCCCTTTTCTTGATGGTGTACATGTTAGAAGTTGCAAATGGGTGTACAAAATCTAGACTCTATCTAATGGAATCGTTGAATGCTTCTGAGGCCTGCTTAGTTACCAAAGACTAAAAGCACGAGTATGACATTTGATCATGAAGAAACCTTTGCTTCAGTGGCCAAAATGACCACTGTCTGGACTTTCATCTCTATTGCTTCTGATCATGAGTGGCCCAGTGGATGTCAAGAATGCCTATGAAAATTGTCTTCTCATAGAAGGGGTTTACAGGACTTAGCTACATTGGCTTGCTCATTCTCCATGCTATGTTTGTCCGCTTTGTTGAGCATTCTATGGGCTTGAACAAGCTCATCGTATTAAAGTTGTGATGGTATAAGTTTAGCTTTCCTATTATTATGTTACCTAGTTTGGCTATGAGTAGGTTTCCTATTTTGAGATGACATCTTTGGTTGTACTTTATAAATAGCCATTTTTTTAACGGTAATAGAAATTATATTGAAAATGGGAAGAAGAACACAAATCCACAAGCGGAAAACAAAAGAAAAAGATTGGAGGGCAAATAAGCTAATACCCTACGAACAAGCAAAGAAAGCAACATATCACAAGGAAATCATGCATGATCGCTACCCCAAGTGCAGGGTCTTCACAATGTAGTAATCATCTCGGTGAAGTCCGAGGTCGATCCACGGAATATTATAGCACCGTACTTGATCTAACCTAATTGAAAATCTATATTAAGCCTTATCAAATTCTATACATCAATTGGGTTCTCAAATAAAATTAAGGGAAATTTTCAAAATGGGGCTTAACTACTTAAGCTTCTGGGACATTTCAAATCAGGACAGAATAAAAAGGACATTGCAATATGGGCCTTAAGTTTTCCAATTTTCTTTCAAAACAGGACAACCGGTCAGATCCAAAGACCATCCGGTGCTTTTTCTCCCTTTTTTTCTTAAAAAAATGCCGGTAATGACTTGTCTTTGTGTTAAAAGCTAATAATAATAATAATAATAATAATTAAAAAAAAAAAAAAAACCATAGCATTGGTTCTTCCATTTTCTTCCTCAAGCTCCGCCAACCTGCATAGCCTCCTCTTGGACTCATCTCAGCCCACCTGTTCAACTTGCCCAGCCTACCTGCATACTGCATAGCCTCCACCTGCACTCCATTGCCAGTGTCCTTCAGAACCAAGCCAGACTTGCACGACTACATCCAAACGACTGAGTGACATTGTCCAGCTCGCCATTTCTTCTCATCATCCACTCCCTCTGCATGTCTTAGAGCCAACCCACTTTCTTTTTGTATTTTGAAACTTTCATCAATCCAATGGTGGGTCGTACACGGATTGAATCAATTATAACCAATTTAAATATAGGTGTTGATTGTCGTTATGATTAATTTGGTTTTAATAAAATTGACCCTATATTTGAAAAAAATGGATTTATGGAGAGTTATTCTCTCACTAAATGTAATTGTTAATGGTACAAGCTTTAGAGAAAAATAAGCCCAAGCCTTTGAAATTATGCATATATAGATAAAAGAGATGGGCAAAAGTGTCATTTCACTCTAAAAACTTATGGTCGTTGGTTGATTTTGGGGACATGGAAGGTATTAAAATGACAAAGAAGGGGCCCATTTACAAATATTAAAACCATGGGGGTTTTTTTACAAATGCTATAAACCTTGGGGGTATATACAAAAAACTCTAAATCTTTTGATTCATACAAGTTATGATTAAAAAAGGGTTTAACTAAATGAATATTGTTTTTCCGTTTTAGTTTGTCTTGGGCCACATCCTCGAATAGGTTGCACTTCTTTAAATTTATCCTCGCTACTTACATCCGGGGCTCGTGTCTAATTTCTGCCTATATGACTGTTGATGCCAATATGGCTGAGAAGTTTATGTCATGGATTGTAATTTAGTTTTCCTTTTTCTTTTTCCTATAATTTTGGTGAAATTTTCCAAAACATTTGGACTAGTTGAACTTAAATATACAACTCAAAATGTTTGTGATTTGGGTCTATAAGAACTATTTGTATTTGTCTACTTGCGTGATATAACTCTATTTGTTAACTTTTCATCTAGCCATGAAGTTTTCCTTTTCAATTGTTACGTATACCTATATCCACAAGATAAGATATTGGTACTATTGTTAGATACTTTGCGAAAATGTTTGTTTAAATTTCAATTAATAGATTGAATGATATAACTGAACCTCAATAGATTCAATGGTTCAATTGCTTTAGAGCTAGGCTACAATATAAGACTTGCATGACTTGTAGGGGTCCAAAATGCATGTATATTTACTGCAAAATGAAAATCACCTCCATTTTCATGATCATTAAAGCTTCATCCCAACTATGTTGGGGTTAGCTATGTGAATTTTGTTTCTTCATTCTAGTCTATCTTAGACCAAATCCTAGTGTAGGTTTGCACTTCTTCAGATCTATCATTACTATTTCCATGTATGTCATCTTTGGCCTACTCCTTTTCCTTGAGGGGGCCATCAACCTGCATAGAACAACTTCTCTTTAGTGCTTGCCGATGCTGGCTTGTCTTGGACATATCTATACCATCACAAGCAGTTCTCTTAATTTATCACTTATTGATACGACCCGTAAATGCTCCTGAATGCAATCATTTTTGATTTTATCTTTCTCAGTTTTACTACACATCCATCTCAACATTCTCATTGTTGTTGGACTTATTTTTTGCATGTGTTATTTGCAGATTGGACAAACATTTAGCTCCATGGGTCATATTTAGTCTAATCATTGTCTTGTAAAATGTTTCCTTAAATCTTGTTGGTATGCGTCGATCACGACGCACTCTAGAAGCAAGTCTCTACTTCAACCATTTATAGCTCTTACTTATACTATGTTCGACATCTTCCTTAGCCTTTCCATCCTTACTTTATAGTTTCTCTTGGGCTTCAATTCTCACATGAGTTTCATCTCTTTACACATCTTCACTAAAGTTGTAATTCATATATTCTGCCTTTATATGACTTATTTTAAAACCATTGGATTCTAAAGCTTCCTGTCATCTCTCTAGTTTCACATTAAAGCCATCTCTTGATTCATCCACCAACATAATATCATCTATAAGGTGTACCTCTTTTTAGCTAACTCGTCCATAATAAGTGCAAAAGGATAAGGGTTTAAAGTTGGCCCTTGATGCAAACATCTAGTCGTTGGAAACTTACTTGTCTCTCCATAAGTAGTTCTTACACTAGTAAACTCTCCTTCATTCTCGTCTTTAGTGATGCCATTATAACCTCTTGTGATGCTCCTTCTATCTAAAACCCACCAACTCAAATCCTTAAGTACCTTGTCGTAGCCTCGTAGGCTTTCTCTAGATTGATGAGGACCATGTAAAGATTTTTTCCTCATAATATTTTTTCATTAATTGTTTAAAGTGAAAAGATAGCTTCTATAGGGACCCTCTTTGGCATGAAACCAAATTGATCTTTAGATATATTAGTCTCTTGTCTAGGTTCTTTCGTTTTTTGATACTAACATACTGTAATATTTTCATAATGCAAATTAACATCGAAATATTGAAATATTTTTAGATTTTGGATATGTTTCATATATTTTGGTCCTAAAAACTTGTATACTAATATTTTTTTATACAGAAAATGTTTTGGACTAACCGAAACACTTTATGATGCCATTACTTTGAATCTTGCCTTGGTAATGACTCTTAAAACTATCATCTCTAGCATGGAGGTATTACTGAAATGCCATAGATATCACTCTCTAGCGCACCGAAATGAATTATCTTAAGAAAATGTGTAATAGTGTTGAAGGATGCAAATGTGAGCAACCTAGAGCTTGGTGCAGTATAGAAGGATTTGGCTAGGTTTATAGACTAATGATATAGCCAATACTTATGCGAAGTAGGGTATTCGGCTAGAATATTCCTCACTCTTGAGCTTTTGTTTTAAGTGGGAATCTTTCATTACTCGTTAAAAGAGATAAAAATTATGGTAAGCTAGAAGCACATGCTAAAATATTCAGGGCACCAAGGTTTGCTACTTTTGAAATTGTTCAATTGGTTGCTTACACAACTGGAGTAGAGGTGCTTGTTGCAGATGCTGCTGAGGCACTGATGAGGCAACTTTTGTCTATTATATTAATTGTAAATATGGTGAATAATGAATATTGTGGAGCAGTCAAGAGGATTTCCATTAACTGTGGCTGAAATTCTTCTGAGCAAGGGCATTTCAACGAAAGGGACCTAGATTATTACTGCACCTAACCTGTTGTGGGTCACTTGATCTGTCTCAACATGTATGTATTTTGACATGATGCCCTCTCATGTTGCTCTCTCAGGGAATACCACATGATGAATTAGCCATTCTTAACATATTAAATACCTCATGGGATTTGAAACTTTCAGGTATTCTATAGCAAAAAAATGCATGCCAGAACCTTGAAACTACTGAAGGCCTTAATTTATTTTCCACGAGGAAATAAAAAAAAAAAAAAAAAAGCAGTAAAAAATGTTCAAACAGTGTGTTATGTTTCCAATTTTATTATAGGGAATGCTTCCAGAATGTTGTGCTTTGGATATATGTTGGCATCCCCTCATGGAAGCCGCCTTCTTTTCTTTTTTTTTTTTTTTTTTTTTTTTTTTTTTTTTTTTTTTTTTTTTTTTTTTTTTTTTTTGCAGTTATCTATGTACATATATGAATACAAATCTTAATTTTTTTTATTTATTTTTGTCTTTTATTATGTTTATCGAGTTTGATAGTTTTTTCCTGCATGCTTCAGTAACTGAATGGTCAGGGGGACTTTATGTTTCTCCAACTATTGCTGGAAGCAGGCCTGGGGGATTGATTGCCGGGGCTTGGGCAGCTATGATGTCTATAGGGCTGAAAGGTAATAAAATGATACTTGTAAAGGACACTGAGATATCAAATTTGAAAAGGATCTTTGCAGCACATTTGTGGACATGGGATGTGTGTGGCTGCTGTTCATCAAGTGAATCGCACTGGCATTGTCCAAAGACCAGCACAGCCCACACATCATGTGTGTTACCAATGCCTGTATGGTGGATGACGGGAAAAAATTGGCCCAATGATACTTTCCAAAATTTCTTTAAAACTGTCCGTAGTAGCTATGATTCCCCAATACGACAATGATACTGTAGTGACACGCCGTGGCCATAGCAAGGACACAGATTTTACACATAAAAAGTGAAGTATCTGATACGATATATTGCCTATTTTGAAGTATCCGTGCATCATAGCGTAGTAGAGCTCAGATAAAATACTGTCATGGCTACATTATAGGACCACTAGCATTAGTTTTTAGCTTTCTTTTTTATGTTGCCCATCCACCCTCCTAAGCTATTTTTCTTAAGGTGCTACTGGGCCGATACATCACCATTCCAACCGGGCTCGAACCTAGCTACCCTATCTCCCTCTAGTGAACGTGAATATCCCCACCAGCTGAGCTAGAGTTCAGGACAGTGTTGAGCATTTATTCACTGCATCTGTCTTTCATTTTACTTTTCGTTGCATGCTTAATTTAATTTTCTATTTATAGGTTACTTGGACAACACTCGACTGATCATGGAAGTATCCAGGCAGATACAGAACGGGTGAGTGCATTTCACTTGATTCTTGTTGAAACACAATTTCTGAAAATTCTTTTCATCAACTTTAGTGTCTATGTAGAGTAGAAGAGATTCCTGAGTTATTCATCATTGGAAGGCCAGACATGACAATCGTGGCATTTGGCTCAAATATCATAGACATTTTTGAAGTCAATGATTTGATGTCATCAAAAGGCTGGCACTTGAATGCATTGCAGAAGCCGAACAGGTAAGGCTCTGTACTTAAATTAGTTAAATTGTGTTTTTTTACCCAAGAGAAGTTGAGCGTGAATTTGCATGGCATACTGTGCATGTTAGTTGCTGAATACCCATAAACCCTTCACCCTCAAGTCCTAAAGTGAAAGTAAGCTCACCAGCCTCATATAATCCCAGGGAAATAGTGCGCTCAATCCCAGAGCTTGACCCAGGGATCGATCCCTGGGTGGGCAGGTTTGCTTCAGATCTCCTGGCCACTAGGCCAACTGGCAAAAAAAACATCAGGGGAATAGTAAGTAGGAGTCCTTCAAAAAATAGGTTCTTTAACAAATCTACCATCAAGGGCTTTGGGCAAAAAAAAAAAAAAAAAAAAAAGACCTTTTATCCAAATAATGGAAATAGATCGAAAATACCAGCATATTATGAGATCAGCCCTTCAAGCTCGGGCATCTCTTCCACCCAATCTTCAGATTAATCTTCACGTTTGGACAGGATCTAGTTAAGATGACCACATGGCTGCATTCGGCGGTTTCTAATTGCATTGATGAATGGAGGCAGTCACAGGACTCTGTAATCAGATGGGTTTTTGGTCGAGCAACAAAACGTGGGAATGTAGACATCCCAAACAAACCAGAACAACTGAGTGCCAAATCACAAATTTTTGTAGTTGAGTGAAAAATCTGGTTCATGGCCCTGGCTGATTGACCCGTATTTATAAAATCTCCCTGTTCCTATTCTAATTCAACTTAGCTCCTAATCTAAATTTTTCCAAGATTCGATCTTCTATTTTCTGTCTTATTTACACCAGACTAATGAAATCAAAACAATTAATTTAAAACCCTCTGGAACTCTCCTTCCATAATCTGTCTCCATAGGATCAGCTGGAACAGTAGACCCACATGAGGGTGCCTCTGTGGAGACATGTCTTTCTCCTGGGCCCTACTGGCCTGGTCATTTGCATCTGGGTCCTGCTGTGAGCCTGCTGGCTTTAGTGTGACTGATCAAACTAGATGACAAGGGCCTACTGTGCCTGGCCTGACCGAATTGGGCCTGTCTTCATGGCTTGCATTTATTATCGTCGGACTTCTGTTATAGTGTGATGGTCTAGACAGTTGAGCTGATGGGCCTGACTATCCCTCACCTGTTCCACTATGATCTGTGTGATGGTCTAGACTGTTGAGCTGATGAGCTTGACTATCCTTTACCTTTTCCACTTAGGCCTGGATGGCATGATCCCAGCTTTCCAATATTGGGTATTTTATTTTATTATTAAGTTTTTGGCTAGACATTTTTCTTCTTAACCACCTAACTGAGGCCATTGATAAAGAGGAATTCCCCACCAGCAAGATCTTTTTTTGGCATCTTGTTATCCACATTGAGCCCCATGAGGCCAACTTTCTGGACTGTTGTGCTATAGGCCCAGCTTTACACGGTTGGGTTGAGGATCATATTTTTCCACATTTCAGTCTCTACTGTGAATAAGATTAACATTTATATATCTTTTTTTTTTTTTTTTTTCTTTTTTTGGTAAATAACACTTATGTTTACTTTGTGCATGTATCAGCATTCACATTTGTGTGACCCTTCAGCATGTTCCTGTTGTTATAGACTTCATACGGGATTTAAGGGAATCTGTGAACACTGTAAGCATCTTCTTGTTAGTAACAGATTGTGCTGCCACCTGAGGACTTGATTTCTAGTGATTGTTTTTTTCTCTTGTTTTTCAGGTGAAAGAAAATCCTGGTCCTATTAGTGGTGGACTTGCTCCGATCTATGGTGCTGCAGGGAAGATGCCTGATAGAGGTACGGTGCAGGACTTGCTGGTCCATTACATGGATAGTTCATGCTAGCCCTGAACACCACCAATTCCTTGATGCCCTAAATCCATACTAATTACAATTTTTAGTTGGCATCTTTTATTTTTTAGTGATTGATGATCAGAATTCAGAATAAAATGGGGGGAGGGGGTGGGGAGGAACAACCCACCACAGTTGTGTAGGTCCATTTCATCTTAATTGCCATATTCTTCTATTGCTCTTGGGGTTGTATGCTGTAAGCTTTGCAAATACTTGGAGATGAATGATGTACCTTGTAAATGTACAATTCGTATCAAGAGAGTCTGGAGAGGACAAGTCATTCAATATCTCTCTTGCTTTTCGTGTTTTTCCCTCAATCCTTCACACAACCAAAATAAAGTTGTATCTTGGATGTGTACACCACAAAGAGGTATTCAAAGATGACATCATTTTTTTTTGGAAGTGAAAGGCATTTAGGAGAGTTGGGCTATCTTTCTAGTTGTCCCAATTGTGTGTTTGAAAGGACCCACCTTGAATCGATAATCAAACATCTAAATGGGTCACTAAATTTCTTTTAGAGTAAACATTTTAAGGAAAAAAAAAAAAAAAACTATGCCAATCGACATTCAGGTATTAAAATAAGGACAAACGGCATTCAGGTAGAGCTAACATAGTATGAGACTTGTTTAAATTAGCTATATGTTAAATAAGCATCATTAGAGATTATTAATTGTCCAAGTTAAAAAACTGAAGTGACCAGTCAATAGGAATAGGAAGTAGTGAATAGTGAATCAATTAAAATCGTTTCATTAGATTGAATGGATGGTAATTTATACAAAGTAATCTTTAAAAAAATAAAAATAAAATATAAAAAAAAAAAAAAAAAAAAGGGAATCTTTGATCTTTTTTTTTTATCCGATTGTTCACCGAGCCATAACTCCTTGCCCACCATGCCACATATTTGACTTATGTGGTCCTCCTTTTCTTGATCGAATATTCTAATCTCACATGCAAAGTTGAAAGAGATAACGCTCAAATTCTAATTCAAAAGGATTGATTTTTTTTTTTTTTTTTTTTTTTTTTTTTATTTTGAGGTTGTGATGCTAAAAAGCAAGAAATTTTCATTAAGCTGAAAAGACAAATCAAGAAACAAAGCAAGACAACACAAAACAAAACACAAGATGCAAAACCAGTACAGAAGGTTTTAGTCTATTCTCAACCCACTTTGAGATAGGCCCCTCCCAACATAAGTCTTGCTTCAGAGAAAAACAAAATTTGGCTAGAAATTGGGCTATTCCATTAAGCCCCTTCGAAATATGAGAAAAATGAAGTGCGCCCAGCTCATTGAAAGGTTATTAGGGCCTATTCATCCGCAAAACTTCTTAGACAATCCAGCATTTGATATGCTTGAATCTCGAAAATCCGAAAGATTATTTAATGCTTGAATTTCAAAAATCTGAAAGATTATTTGTAACTTTTTAGGTGGGTTGGAATTCAAAATTCTCACTAAGAAATATAGCAATTAAAATTTGAAGGAGATAGCTATAGCTATCATATCATTGTTAGATATCTTCAACATAAAAACCTCTTGTCAAAATACCTCAATACAAAATAATCTTGGAAAACCCACCATCAGCAAGATTGTGATGCACATTTGGCATAATCAAGTGAAAAACCGTCAACTGAAAAAGAAAGTGAAAAATCATAATTATGTATTTCACATGTAAATCAGCAATGTATTACTTGAATACCGTCTAATGACTTTTAAATAATTAGAAAGACAATGATACGAGCAATTGATGATCAAAACATAGATCAAATTCTGTATGGTCATTTATCATTGTCATCATTCCATCCCCTTGACATACAAATAGAATAGATAAGAGGGGAGAGGACGAATCCAAAAAAAATGCAGAGGATTTCAGATTTTTGTGAACCTTTCCATCCATCTCCGTCCATATTGCGGACCACTGAAGCGTACTCACTTAAATTGAAATGTGTAAAATGAGAGAGAGAGAGAGAGAGAGAGAGAGAGAGAGAGAGAGAACTGCCTAACGTATAGGTGTCAGAGAAAGGTATTGAATACTGTCAGGCGTCAGCGAGCCTGCCACAAGCAGACCGTCGAGTCGCTCTTAATTTACTACTGTTCATAGCCACTCGTTATCACGCAAATATGTGGCCTGCCCTGATCCTACAATACTGTAGTAGCCATTGATTACTCGCTTAAATGACCAAACAATTGGTACGGAGTTGTATTTACTTATTCTATCATGCATTGCGCATCAAAGAGACTTCCTACACAGATGGTTACCACCTTTCAGCTATTACGGCAGTAGGGCCCATCCATCGTATTTATAAATGTTGGCGCGCATGGTATATAATAACTTGGCCCATACCTGTTCATATCGGCCGATATGAATATTAGCTTAACCAATCCGATATTTTGATATGAACCGGTATCAGCACTAATCGGTCCGATATTCTGTTGCGTTATCGGAATCAATATCAGGCGCCCAAATATCGGACCATCTCGGCCGGCATCGGTTTATATATCGGCTAAACAGATATTCTCAAAATATCTACAGAGTAGAATAAACCGTAAATATTTTTTTTCTTTTTCCTCATTCCGTCATTTTCTTCCTTTTCCCTCATCTCCTTAGAACAGCCCATCCTCCTTAGCTTATTCTCTTCCATATTTCCACTACTCTTAATTCCTTCATAAAATCATTTTATTTGGTAAGAGAAAATCAACTTAACTTTGTTATTTGTACTATTATATATTTTTTTTTATAGATAAAGCATAGAAATGAATGAAATGATCATTAACACGTCACTTTTGGGTTTGGGTTGTCTTCTTCTCCTAGATCTACACACTTTCATACTAATTACCTACTCAAATATATGATTTAAATCTTCTACTTTTTTAAAAAGTAATTGTTGGGGTATTTATGATACTAAATACTAATAGCTTATTAATAGTGTGTAGATAATAGATATACTCGTACACATCATTTTGGGTTTTTTTTTTTCTAATTTTTTTATTTTCGGATTTTTTAATATTTGAATTATAATATATCATTTTTTTGGAAATTTCACTATAAATATGCTCTTTTAATGATTCATGATCATTGTGTGGTGTGTAAATGATTGATCTAAATATTTTTAGGATAGATCTATATATTTAGGATTTTAAAATCTTCTAGTTTTTCTAAAAATAATTGTTGTTAGAGTATTTATGATTCTCTAAATACTAATGGCTTATTAATAGTGTGCAGATGATAGATCTACTCATACGTACATAATTTTGGGTTTTTTTCAATTCTTTTATTTTTGTATTTTTTTAATATTTGAATTGTAATATATTATTTTTTTGAGTTTTCTTATAATAAGACAGCGAGTCAGCAACACAGACAAGACTTATGAGTTAAGGAGGCCGATACAATTGGTACGGAGTTGTATTTATTTATTCTATTATGCATTGCGCAGCAAAGAGAGACTTCCTACACAGATGGGGACCACCTTTCAGCTATTAGGGCAGTGGGGCCCATCCATCATATTTATAAATGTTGGCGCGCATGGTATATAATATCGGCCTTACCTGTTCATATCGGCCGATATAAATATCAGCCTAACCGATCCGATATTTCGATATGAACCGGTATCAGCACTAATCGGTCCGATATTTTGTTGTGCTATCGGAATCAGTATCAGGCACCAAAATATCGGATCATCTCAGCCGGCATCGGTTTATATATCGGCTAAACAGATATTTTCAAAATATCTACAGAGTGGAATAAACCCTAGATTTTTTTTCTTTTTCCTCATTCCCTCATTTTCTTCATTTCCCCTTATCTCCTTAGAGCAGCCCATCCTCCTTGGCTCATTCTCTTCCATATTTCCATTACTCTTAATTCCTTCGTAGAATCATTTTATTTGGTAAGAGAAAATAAACTTAACTCTGTTATTTGTACTATTATGTTTGTTTTTGTTTTTTTTTTAATAGATAAAGTATAGAAATGAATGAAAGGATCATTAGCATGTCACTTTTGGGTTTGGGTTGTCTTTTTCTCCTAGATCTACACACTTTCATACTAAATCTACTCAAATATATGATTTAAATCTTCTACTTTTTTAAAAAGTGATTGCTGGAGTATTTATGATACTAAATACTAATGGCTTATTAATAGTGTGTAGATAATAGAAATACTCGTACACATGATTTTTGGTTTTTTTTTTCTAATTTTTTATTTTTTAATATTTGAATTATAATATATCATTTTTTTGGGGATTTCACCATAAATATGTTCTTTTAATGATTCATGATCATTGTGTGGTGTGTAATATAATTGATCTACATATTTTTAGGCTAGATCTATATATTTAGGGTTTTAAAAATAAAATTCTAAAATCTTCTACTTTTTCTAAAAATAATTGTTGTTAAGAGTATTTATGATACTCGGAATACTAATGACTTATTAATAGTGTGTAGATGATAGATCTACTCATACACATGATTTTGGGTTTTTTTTTTTTAATTCTTTTACTTTTGGATTTTTTTAATATTTGAATTATAATATATATATATATATATATATTTTTTGAGATTTCACTATAATAAGACACCGAGTCAGCAACACAGACAAGACTCATGAGTTAAGGAGGCCGATATTTTGATTTATTTTTTTACTAATGGAAAAAATATTATTTTCCAGTATTTTCTAATATTATGGATTTTTATGGATATTTTTGTGAATTTTTTTGGATAAAAAATAATTTTCACATTGTGATGACCGCGAGCAATACCACTATGATATCGGTTTTCTGTCCCGGCCGATACCGCGACCAATACTGCAATTTTGAACCCTGGTTGGCAGTGATATCTGATTAGGGCAATAGCTGAGAGTGGTGTTTGATTGAACAATTTGGATTTGCTAATGATCTTGAGCAGTCAAATGCGGTACATATATATATTTGAAAAACCAGCACTAAGTGAGAATTGCAGATTTTAACTGATGATCAGTTACTTATACACACTGCTATATATGGTTAACATAAGAGGGTACCAACTCTATGTTGCATATACGATTCAGATCCTTAATTACTTATAATAGTTTTCGAAAATTGGGAATGTAGCAAAATGATAGATCTATAATTTTTCAAATAATTATAAAATAATTCTGATAACTTGTATAATCCTTGATGAATATAAAGATGTAAATATTTGAAAATTGGAATTAATTGAATTTACTTTGTAGTAATATCTTTTTTTATATTAATTATCTTTATTTTCTGCTGGAAGGAGATAAGATATCAATTAAATCTAGTTAAATACATTTCTTTCTCTCTTTCCTATGAAAAAATTACATGGAAATCAAAATTTCTAAAATTTTATAAATTTTATAACATTTATTTTTAGTTGTAGTTCATGTACTTATGCTCCTTTTGAATAAATTATGATATTTAGTATCTTAAGAACTATTTTAATGGCATACTTCATTTATTTCGGATTTATTTTCTTCATAATAACATATCAAAAACAAAAATAAAAAAAAATCAAATTTGATATTGCAATTATTATAAATATATGTTTGACTTTAACATATTTTCAGAATTGATAAGGATCTAATATACGAAACTTCATACCTTGGGATTAATTAGGTTTATAAAGACGTTCAACGGTTTGGATTATAAACTTGAGCCCCCAAAGAATGAAACAAAGAAAAAAAGGAAAAAAAAAAAAAAAAAAGAAGTGAGATAAAGCCAATCTTGTGTCATTCACATTTCTCAAGATCCATTTTCATCAAAAGCCCTTGTTGCAGCCATCCAACAGATTCTCTATGAGAGATGTAAATGGATTTGGCGTTTTGAGAAGGTTAGATCGACAGGAATCTCCTTTGTGTAGCCGTAGATGGGTGGAATGACGACGGCGCCATCAGATTCAGCGACCATGACATAAGAGGCATGTAGTAGGAGGCTCCCAGACTAAGTTACAATTTAATAAAGGGCAAAAAAGATAGGTCTACCGGACGAGGTGAACGATTTGAATCATGAATTGGGAGCTTGCGAGAGGGATACGGAAAAAAAAAAAAAGATAGTGAGATTAATTTATTTATGCCTTTTCATATAATTTTAAAATTTTATTACGATTTAAGATATTAAATCTTATACTTGGGATTTATTAGTTTTAAAATAATTTTGAATGGTTTGGATTATGAACTTGTGATATATCAGAATCAGAAAGTGAGGTTATGCTATTTTCATATTTTTTTATAGGCATATCAAAATCTGAGTTACCCATTTTATATGAGAATACTGAATAGTTTGGATCATGAACTAGAGGTCCGCATGAGTGTGGAAAACAAATAAGAAAAATAGGTTTAGATTGGTTTTGCATTTTCCAAATCGTTCTCAAACCAATGAGGATGTAAGATTAAACTAAACACCTAGGGTTTTATTAGTTCTATAAAAATGTTCATTTATTAGGATCACAAAAATAGAGAACAAAGACGAATGCAAAAAAAAATAAAAAAATAAAACCCTCAGAAAATGGAATAAACCATTTGCAATTTTATGATGCAAAAGAATGGAGTTGGTGGTTTTGAACCCAAGATCTGTTGAATTTTGTTACCCACAAGAGTGCTGTAAAATCAGAAAGTGACATTAAGCTATTTAAAAAAATAAATTATATACATCACAAAATCCACGTGGAAGTAAAATATGAAACTCCATAAGATAGGGTTTACTATTTTCTATTCAAATGCAAAACACTTTGGTTCATGAATTAGGAATCCACAAGAGTGAAAGAAAAAATTAGGTTGGTTTTGTGTTTTTCACATCTTTCTCAAACCCATGATGTAAGGAAAAACTGAACAGCTTGGATTTTATTAGTTCCATGAGAATGTTCGGTTAAGATCACAAATTTGTGCCGCAAGTGTTCATAAAAGAAACTGAGTGGGGCCATGGCAGGCTGTTCGATTGCTTACATACGACCGTCTTTGAAAAATATGCCTCGAGAAAGAAGACGACTCCGCCGTCAGTCAAGTCCATCGCGGCCACCAAACATTCCTCTCTTGGTGGGTTTTCCATGCTCGTGTCACCTACGCAAGAACGATGTCCCAACTCCCAACACCAATTATATCTCTCTACACTCCCGATAAGGACTTTTAAGTCTTGCCCTTATTTTTAAAAAGACACAAGGATATTCGAACTTTTAAATGTATTTTTTGACGAATTTTTCTTTTTATTTTAAAAATATCCAAAATTACCCTTCGTTTAAAGCGATGACATAGTTTTGATGGTTACTACATGCAGCCGATCGCTGTGGAAACACTGATTGTCCTTTATTGCAGTGAGGATTCGCGAGAAGAATATATAGGAAGTGAATGAGAGTTTTATTTGAATGAAAGGTAATTTTGGTATTTAAAATAAATTGGAAAAAAATGTCAAAAAAATAGATTTAAATGGACAGATTTCTTTAATTGAAATCTTCTTAGAAAATTTAGGGACTAATTTGTACACTTTTGAAACGTATATCCTTTTTCAAAATAAGCCAGAAACTTAAAGCCTTTTTATTTTTTATTTTTTAATTTTCCCTTCCATATATGAGAGCCGCTAATGCCACTACCCAAGCTTCTATTTCCACATCCTTTCTCTTTCCAAAATTTCTCTCTACACACTCCAGTTTTTCCAAAATACTAAAAACCCTCAACCCTCATTTTCTCGGTTCATTAGCCTTTTTCCCCTCTTCCTCTCCCTTCCCCTGCCGCCGCCCTCTCTCCCTCTCATTCCCTCTCCCTCTCTATCGCATACCTTTCCCCCTCTCCCTCCTTCTCCTTGCCCCTGTCGCCGCCTGCCGCCCTCCCTCCCCTCCTTCCCTCTCTCTCCCTCTCCTTGTACGTCGTCGCCCTCTTCTCCTTGTCCCTTTCCCACTCCAGTGGTGCTGCCGCTGGGGGACAGTGGTGGTAGTGCGGGGGTTGGGGTGGAGGCGGATGAGTGCAGAAAGAAGTTGGGGAGGGAAAGACTTAATAGATGTCCTTTTAGGTAATTTTACACAGGAATATATTTTTGGAAATAAGAAAAAGGGACATGGAAAGATAAGCTTGGGTGCAGCTCTCTCTATATATAACGCAGCCAACAATCGGGTTATCTAAACCATGGATCAAAATCTCGGTCGATACCGATTCAATATTTTGGTGGGATATCGATCTCGGTATCAACCACCAAAATATCCCTAAAATATCGGCCGATATCGGCTAATATTTTTAAAATATCGGCCTAACCGATATCTTGGCCGATATTTTCAAAATATCAGTGAGAATATCGGTTGAGAAACATTACCTTCTCCTCATTCCTCGTCTTCTTCCTTTCCCCTCATCTCCTTAGCAACCCCTCCTCGTTGGTTCGTTCTCTTCCAACTTCCAAGTTCCAATCACTCTTAAACCTTCAAAAAATCGTTTTCTTTTTGTATGAGAAATCAACTCAACTCACTTATTTTTACTATTCTGTGTGTTTTTGTTTTTTATTTTTTCAGAAAGAGATTAGAAATGAGTGAAAAGATCATTGGCATGTCCTTTTTGGCATTGGGTTGTGTTCTTCTCTTAAATCTACACACTTTTATACTAAATCTACTCATATACATACATACATACATACATGATTTTGGGTTTTTTCTTATTTTTTTTAAATCTTCTAATTTTCCAAATGAGTTTTACCAGAAATTAACATAAGTTTTCAGAAAAACTCAAATAAATTTCCTGTTTTTCTGAGTTTGCTGTTAATTTATCTGCTCGGATAAATTTGTCTTGCCTTTTGTAATGATGTGAAATGAAAATGAAGGGAGGCAAGAGACTTACAGATTTGAATAACCAAAGTCAAAGTGATTTTTCAGTCCCCTCATCTGTTATAGTAGTGGTAGCAGGCAGCAAGATATTCAATCCAGGCTGTGCCTACAGATTTGGGTCGATGGCACTCAATTCCACACCTCAATGTAAACACAAGATAGTCCAAGAATTTTAAAAGAAAAGGAAACCACTCAACAGAGAAACATAATAACATCAGTGTATCCCTTCAAAAGTTTAGAATGAATGTCACTGTATAAAAAAATAATCATCTG
Organism: Camphora micrantha; assembly: GCA_003546025.1. Taxonomy (NCBI): domain Eukaryota; kingdom Viridiplantae; phylum Streptophyta; class Magnoliopsida; order Laurales; family Lauraceae; genus Camphora; species Camphora micrantha. The sequence goes on along the minus strand of QPKB01000003.1, from coordinate 32,290,391 downwards.
TCAAGAACCACTACGTCATTTGGCACCCCACTCTTTGTCCTCCCAAATTATAAAAAAAAAAAAAAAAAAAAACCATTCATCTTGAACAAGAGTATGCTTCAGCTCTCTGTAGCCAATTTTTTTTTTTTTGAAAAACTTGACTCGCATAAGACACCTTTCACTAATAATTCCACAAGATTACAAGGGACCTATGATGAACAAGGGCTGGCTCTCGATCAACTCCCATAGATGCCCAACATAATTTACATGGTCGGTGAGATAGAAGAGAACAACCTTGACACTAAAGTGATCCTTCCCCTTCCTGAGTTTTGCCAGAAACTTAGATAAATTTGTTTGAGCTCTGCCAGAAACTCAGATAAATTTGCCAAAATTCAGATAATTTATCTGAGTTTTGCCAGAAGTTCAGGTAAGTTTGCCGAAAACTCAGATAAATTTATCTGAGGTCTGGCAAATTTATTTGAGTTTTTGTCAGAGTTTCTGAAAAAAATTTCTGAGTTCTTGGCAAATTTATATGAGTTTCAAAATTTATCTGAGTTTCAAAACTATGAGGGCCATGGCCGTTCCTTCTGGCGATCGAATTCTGTAGCAATGAGGGGCAACGTTGTCTTCTTCCTCCTTCCTTCTGTTTCTGCAATAGAGGACTGGCAGCCCTGCTACCTTCTTCTACTTCTCCGGCGTCACCAAGCAGCGTTGATTGATGCGTTTTTCAATCTCCTGAGAAGGTCGACCGAATCCTCTAAGATTTTCAGACCTCCACACGTGTAACACCTGCGCCCTTTTCTGCTCAGATGATGGCTGTAATCTATTACAAGAAGCTACGACGTCGCCTTCCTTCTCCGAGCACAATGCTACAACTCTGGAGTCTTCTCCACTTGCGAATCCAGTCTCTCTAGAGCGACTGGTGGTTTGCTCTGCTAAATCAGGAACAAAAGTCCCTGATCTCCGCACTGTATGATAACCCACCCTGATCTCTGCCCTTGATCGTGTGATTCGAGCCCTAGCCCTAGGAAAACCCTACACACGCTTTGATGCAAGAAGAAAAAAAAAGGAGAAGGGATTCTTTTTGGTATCAGAGATTGAGATGACTTAGGAACGAGGATAATGAAAGATTTAAAATTTTGAAATTCAAGTTAAAAGGGCAAATCAGTAATGAAAATGTCTGATGTGGCGTATATAGGGACCTCTTGCCAAACTATGTACAGCTGTATGGACCATAGGCCTTAGAGGAAAAGTTGTTGGACTGGATGTCTTACAAGACTAATATGAGGGATCTCTCACTAATTTACCCTAAATTTTAATATGTTATCTTTCATGCTCTTAATTTTCACAACTAATTATTTGATGATAGAGTGACCGATAATTGGTATGTTATCTACATTTTCTTAGATTTCACACTAATAAATAAATCATGAGCTAAAATAATGGTTGCCTTTTATGAAATATTGGAGAAGATAACGACACAAAACTCATAACTTAATGTTACTAATATTTTGATTTAAAACTGTTACTAATGAACAAAAATTATTTTCCAGCATTTTCTAATATTCTAATATTTTTGGATATTTTTACTAATTCTTTTAATTAAAAACATTCAAACTACAACTATTGCAACGTACTAATAATCGCTACCAATACCGTATCGGTTTTTTTTTTTTTGCCAAGCCGATACCACGATCTTGTTTTGTAAATCTGAACCCACCACTTAAATTGAGGGAAACACATAGGCATGTAAACATGGACGGGCGACCCAAGCCCAACATGGGCCCGGCACGAAAAAAACCGTGCTTGGGCCGTTGACTTGGACAATGGGTCGGCATGGCCCGGCCCGGCTCGACAGTCCCCCGCTAGGCCAGGGCTGCCAGGCCCAAGGCATGACCCGACACGACACGGATAAAATCTATGTCGTGCTGGGCTAGCGCCCCTAAGCTCGCAGGAGGCCCAGCCGGGCACGAGGCTCATTGGAGGGTATTAATGCCTTTTGATCAGTTTTACCATTATACCCACCAACTGCTATAAAACGGTCATATGAGGGGGTATTTTGTGTCATTTTATCACTTAGGAACTCTATAAATAGCCCTCATTCCTCTCAATTCTCTACACTCATCTACTCTCTCATGATTTCTTGCACTCCCTCTATGGTTCTAAGCTTTCTAAAAAGTTCTCTAAGAAGTGAAGAGTGAGAGTGACTTCTCTAAAGTGGAGGAGATCTCTAAGGACTTTTCCATTAGCTCTTCCTCTCTCATAACGGTATTTATTATTTTTAATTTTGAGTTTTATTTATTAATAATATACATAGTAATATTATATATTAAGTCTCATCTTCTCCCATTTCTTATATAAATTATCACGAAAAACATATTATTCATAATTATTTATTTAAGTTTTTTTAATCTATTATTTTAAAAAATGGCTGGACCATCAATACCTTTCAACCTTGACTTCTCTCTAAATGTGGAAGATCCTGGATTTATTCATTTAGATCAAAGTCAAGGGATAGAAGTAGATAGTCATAATCTCCAAGAACCCGAACCCACTGGTGGTGAAGGGCTTGCATGTTCGGGTTCTATAACTAAAAAGACGAAAAAAAATAAGATTGAATTCTTCTGTATGGGAGCATTTTGTTAAAGTTAAGGTCCCAAATCCCAGAGGAGGAACAAATGAAACGACACAATGTAATTATTGCAAAGATCTCTTCAGCACTGGCCACCTTCTTAGACACATGAGAACGTGTGTGCCCATACACACGAATACCGCTGGCTCTAGGGCAGAATGTGGGACCATCCAAACACAACTTTCTCAAACAAATTCAACTGGTGGTTTATGAGTTTTTCACTATGACCCTAATAATGCTAGATGTCAACTTGTAAGGTATATAATAGTTCGCCACCTACCATTTATACTTGCCAAAGACTGACACTTTGAAAGATTTTTTAGGGAAGCCTTTGTTCCTTCATGGCAGAAAATATTTAGAGTTACTGCAAGAAATGATGCAATAAAAACTTTTTGAGTGAAAATAAGAGTTTAAAACAAGTTTTTAAAAACATACTTTGAAAAGTGGCTTTAACTTCAGATTTATGGACCTCTAAATAAAATGTGGGGTACATTGTAATCACAACACATTATATTGATAGTGATTGGGTGATGTAGAAAAGAATAATTTCGTTTTCTTTATTAGAGTTCCAACACATTGGTGCTAGGATAGGATCCACCATCGTTGAAAAATTTAGAGAACATAATATTAAAAATAAAATAATTGCTATAACTTTAGATAATGCAAGCACTAACAATGTCGCAGCATATTTACTAAAACATGTGCTTCAACTTGATTTAACTAGAGCTCTATTTCACAATAGATGTGCATGCCACATCATAAATCTTATGTACAAGTACGGGTAAAATCTATTAAAGATGATTTAGAGATCATTATACGGATTGTAGGTTTCATTTTTTGATCTCCTTCGCGCAAACAATGGTGAAGGGAAATATGTGTAAATTTGGATCTAAGACTTAAGACAATATAATAAGATGTAGAGCATAGATGAAATTTTACCTATAAAATGTTAAAACAAGCATGTGCCTATAAAATGACACTAAATCAATATTGTCAACTTTATTTAACTCATGAAAAAAAATATATATATATATATATAAGTGATGATAGATGGTCCCTTTTTGAGATAATAAGAGATATTTTTAGAAGTTATTCATGATGCAACCTTATTTTTTTCCGGGATATATTATCCCACATCAAGTGTTATAACCTATTTTTATGAAATAAGTGTTAACTTTAAGAAGTATAGAGATTTTCATCTTTTTCAATTTATGTGTGCATAAATGGAGGCAAAGTTTTCATAATATTGGAGAATAGTTCCTTTTAACATTTTGTATAGCTGGTGCATTATACCCTATATTGAAATTAAAAGGTCTAGAAACCATTCGTGAAGAAATAAATTCTAACATGAATACAACTAATATAAATGATATGTCTACAATTAAGACACAATTAAAAGCATTTTATTTGGATTATGCTACCTGATTGGGTAGGATCCATAGCACCCACGGTCCCAATAGGCCCTCCCCATGATTATAAAAGGAAAAAGAATGCCATTTGGAGTATTATGAGGAAATCTCACGAAAGCAACTCCTCTTCTTGTGGAGGATTCTTTTATAACCTTAATGAATCAACAATGTACCTTGGGAGCGATCATGTTCCAATCCCGGATGATGAAGAAGATGCCTTTGATCTTTTGGCAGGGTGAGAATCATTCGAAACTAAATTTTATGTGCTTTCCACCATGTTCCATGATATACTAACAATACCAGCGCCTATAGTTGCATCATAGTAGCCATTTAGTGCAAGTGGGTGCCCATTGACCCCAGGAGGACTATGCTATCAGAAGAAACTATGGAGACCTGCATGTGCTTACGGGATTGGTATCAAGCAGCTGATAAAATACAACACCTCTTAGATGATTTCGAGATAGAAGACGAGTTATTGGCGTTACATATATGATATCATAGTATAATTTATTTTTTAGAATGTATGATAGGCTTTTAACTCGTAATTTAGTTTTTTGACTGTATCATAGGTTTTTAAAGTTATAATTTAATTTTTAGAATATATCATAGGTTTTTAAAGTTGTAATTTATTTTTTAGAATGAATCATAGATTTGAAGTTGTAATTTTTTTTTTTTCAATTTATCAAAAGGTTTGAATTTCATTATATATTAATCCAAGTTCAAACTTGAAATTCTTTTGCACTTTTGTAACTTAAATTTCAAGGAAATATAATCTATTTGATGTATTTTTTTAAAACATCATTAGTGTTATTCTACTTATTTATTTCTCTTAATTTATTTATTTTAATGAAATTGGTCCAAGAGTCTAAGTCCATGTTTGTGACTTTGTGTCCGTCCAACTTTAAAAATAAAAAATAAAAAAAGAGAAAAGGGATTGTGGGTAGCCCACGGGCCGCACGACAAGACTAGGGCCATGCTCGACTGACCCCAAAGCATTGGACACGGCCGACATGACCCGTATAATCTTCATGGGCCATGCCAGCCCGGCTCGGGCACGACTGGGCCCGGTAGTGAGCGGGCAATGCCGGGATTTACAGGCCTAGAAACACCCCTCCCGCCGAAAAGCCCTATAAAGTCACATCACGTCTCGCATGTCAAATTATTAAGGATAGCCTCGAGACCGCCTTCTCGATATAATACATGGGCACTCTAGAAATTTACCCCCTCTGCTACTACTGAGATTTTCATCACATTCTCAAGAGTCTCCTGGCATTTTTTTTTTTTGGCCAATGGAGAGGTTTCCAACCCTTTTGGTTAGACTAATTCTTCCAGATCTAGAGAGAAGCCGGATAAAACCCCTATGGCCTTGGTGGTAGCACTAGTAGACTAAAACTTCGGTTCCTGAAGAGGGGAACCGGGGATCGATACCAGGATCTCTAACTTCGGAAGATAAAGGAACCGTAGTCTTGACCACTCGAATTAACATGTCCTAAGTCCTAACACCCCGTGTGGCCCACCATGGCAATCAGATTGGCTCAATCAATGAAGCCATTACATGACATTAAAAAACTGAAATTCTTACAGCCGTTCATTTTGGATGGCGGTAGTTAATATACAGTTTTGATCACTAATGGGCCTCCTCACACTTTTTTAATCTATCTCCGTTTGAGAAGAGTAGTGTTATTGGACAAACTTTTTGGACAAAATTTTGGACAAACCCTATGGTATGCCTTGAATATTATAGGGGATATTCAAGACATACCATAGGTTTTGTCCAAAATTCCTATGATATTCAAGGCATACCATAGAATTTGTCCAAAATTCTATTCAAAAAGTTTGTCAGTTTGTCCTAGTAAACTTTTTGGCTTGAGAATGGTTGTCAGTATGAATGGTAGCGGGCATGCCATCTACAACTCATCCCTTAAATCAAATACAATTAGGTAACATACATAGATATACAAATGCAATATGGCCCATGGATCTAAAACTTAACTTAAACAAAACCTAGATGTTAAAATTACATTGCTTCTGTCACACCCTCTTCTAGACGTGACATTTCAGTAATAAACATAAAAAACAAAGTAACAACTTCTTCCCACCTAATTTCACAAAATCAAAAATGGCAAACAAACTAAAGAAAATCAAGAAATATTCATATTGGATAGAGAGAAAAAGAAAACATCCTACCAAACAGCCTTTGACATTTTGACAATTGATATTTGATATTCCAATTTAGTTTTTTTACTCAAACGCTCGGATTCCAAAGGCTCCACAAACGCGAATTGAACAGCCCCAACACTTCCGGCCAAACCTTCCGCACCAAACCCCGTTGCTCCTGTACGGAAGCGACCGGCTGGAGCCGGTTGCCGGTCGGCTCATGCTCTGCATTGCTGCATTGCCTTGCACTGTCTGCAGCCGCATCATCAGAAGTAGAAGTAGAAGTAGCAGTAGCAGTTGGAACGGGTTCGCTAGTTTCGGGTTCAAGGGAGCCCGATACGGAGTCCGGGACCGATTTATCGGCCGAAACACGGAGATTCATGGGTTTTGATTTGTGGGTGTTGTCGGAGGGGTGGTCGGAGGGGGAGAGATGGTCTTCGAAGGCTTCAATGGCTTGGTGGATGAGATGGCGATTGGGAGAGGAGTCCCAGCGGATCCAGAATCGGGTGTAACAGTCGAAACAGCCACAGTTGAAAGTGGGTTTGTTGCACTTTTTAGTGGAGGGGTTGGTGGTGGTGGTGGAGCAGTGGATGAGGTAGGCTAGGACTTCTTGGTCATCAACGGAGAGGACAGACACTATGGTGAGGATTGCAGAGGGGAGGAGGTTGAGGTTTGATAGAGAGTGAGTTGAGGTGTGAGAGGGAGAGGGAGAGGGGTGGATTTTGCCTCTGCTGCTTTTCTTCTTCCTGTACAGGTTCTTCATCTTCTTCTTCTTCTTCTTCTTACAGAGAGAGAGAGAGAGAGAGAGAGAGAGAGAGAGAGAGGAGCTTTTCTTTTTCTTTTTTTGGGTGGGTGGAGACTGGAGAGAGGAGAGGGTGTTTTTTTTTTTTTTTTACCGAGGGAGGTGGGGAGGGCTTTTCTTTGGTGAAATGGGTAAGGTTGGTGGTCCGCGGGAGTATGGAAAACCAAAGGCCTGAAAACGGGGTTTGTTATTGCTTTCTAGGGTTTGGGATTAGAGATGTGGGGTCCATATTTGAGGATGGACGCCATAGAATGAAAATTTAGGGGGGTGTATATGAAAAATATGATGCGGTATGGGAATGCGCGGTTAGGTTATTTTCTATGAGTATGGTCAGAGTCTGTCTCTCATGAGGATGAGGTCGACTGATTTTGATGGTCTATATAACCGGCCAGTCAAATAAAGCCTACAGAACCATAAAGAACTCATGAGTTTGGATCCTACGAGGCTTTGACGCAGAGAACTCCTTATTTATTTATTTAGAAATCACAAGTTAAAGAAGTAGAACTGTAGAGTAGGCGTTTTTTTTTTTTTTTTTTTTTTTTTTTTTTTTTTTTTATTATTATTATTATTATTATTATTATTTATTTTAGAGCTCTTTTAGAGCCTGTATGTATATGGAAAATCAATCCACTCAAGTGACAAGGAAGCTTGCATACACGGAAATAAAGCTCACACAAGTAGAAAAGGAGCCAACACATTAGGCACACCTATTGAAAATAGACACTCAAAATAAATATTGTTCAGTGTCATGGGTGTCCCCAAATCTTCCCTAATAAGAGTTGGTCCTAGCGTAAGATTAAACATTTGATTAAAGAGGAAACTACGGGAAAAACCCCCATAGGGCTCCATAGGATCAATGAGGACCCGGTAACATGTTGAAAACGGAAGGGGTCCTCAAGTTCATTTTCAATCTTTCTTTTATCATTTTGCGATATGGTCGATATCGACCATTTTATAGTATTCAGCAAATAAGATAGTTATATGTTGGAAAAAATCTGATTGACAGATTGGTCGATATCGACCATTAGGAAGAAGTAGTAATGGTCGGTATCAACCATTCTGTCGTGTTCAACGAGTAAGTTGAAAAAAAAAATCTGACCGACAGATTGGTTGATATCGACCATTAGAGCTAAAAAAAGAAAAAACGCTATCTCTCTCTTCCGCAGGTGAGCAAGAAGAACGCAGAACAGATTTTCGACAATATGACTAAAAGATTATCAAGAGCGAGAAAAAACCACCATCCACATATGTCTGTCAAGAACTGGGCTTTTGAAGAGAATCGATTTTAGTTTTTGTTATAAAAGTCCATGGAGGTTTTAATTCTTTCCAATAATCCCTCATTTAATTATTTTCTTCATATCTTCATTTTAAGAACTAGGCTTTCAGAGAACTGCAATCTTCTGTTCAAATTTTTAAGAAGATCAAGGAAGAAAATCAAGAGCAGTGATTTCATCTCTTGGTTGAAGTCAATCCCTCGTATTCACTTCATTTCAGGAATTGGGTTCTCAAGATAGCTAATAGCTGCTTTTCACTTCAAATATCTATAAGAACATAGATGAAGGGGATGAATGGAAAGTTCTTAAAGAGACTGAAATCCATTGGACAGATTGGTTCTCTGAAACCTAGATGTGTGCTTCAGGTGATTGCCTCTGATGGGTTTTTAGACCCTTTCTCGCCTGATTCAGGCCTAGTTCTTAAGTTTCCTGATTCATAGCAAGTGTTTAAGGCTCTCCCTGTTCATGAAACAACACAACCGAGCCCGACATCTCAGAGCTCTTGAACGACCTTGGAGAAGAAGATGAAGAGATAGAATACTACATTGGCACCATTAATAAAGAATACATCAGCCTTCTGAACCACCCAAAGTCTTAATTCCTTCCAAGGAGAATTCAGACCTAAAAGGGGAAAATGTCAATTGTGACAGATGAAGGGAAAAGGGAAAGGAGACGACCACGGAATTAGGGAAAAATGGGGTTCAAATAGTTGTGTAAAATTGCCAAAATGGTCGATATCAACCATATCGACCATTTTATTAAACAAATACAAAAAAATAAAATGGGCCCAGGGGACCTCTTCAGTCTCCAACATTATACTGGGTCATCAACCATCCATGGGGCTCCTTAGGGGCTTTTTCCGGTAGTTTCCTCTTTGATTAAAAATATAATTAATAAGATTGACCATTTGATTAAAAATATAATTAATGCAAATAATACATATTCATTAATCACTTTCTTTTATCAAATGGTCAATCCTAAGGTGGGGCAAACTCTTATTCAAGTAAAACCTGAAGGTATTCATTCTCCAAGGACTTTTATTTTGAATGACTTTGATTTTCAATAGGTGAGCTTTAGCGAGAATTTTCATTCCTTGAGCTCAGGATTTTTCTTAGGATATGAACTCGTAAATCACATTAAGAGACACATATATGGGTTCGTCTTCCACTAGAATTCCTAGCTGGAATTCCTGAAGTTGGAAATTCATAGATGTAGTGTAGTGGCTTGTCCTTTTGACAATTACAAGTGCCATATTTCTTTGTTAGATTTTCGAATTTCAACCACCTAAAAATTCTAAATTGATTTTTGAATTTCCTAGAATTCCAACCTCATTGCACTTACAAATGCCATGTTTTTTTTTTTTTTTTTTTGTTGTTGTTAGATTTCCGAATTCCAGCCACCTAAAAAGTCTAAATTGACTTTTGAATTTCCTGGAATTCCAATCTATTTGCATTTTGCTATAATTTCTAGATGCTCCACCCATCCAAGAGAATCATTCACGAACTCCACCCCACGGAATAGCTAGCTTTTAGAGAATTTGAAATTCTTAAGAAACATGCCAATAGTATTCAAATTTCTGTATTTGAGGCTCGCCTAATCAAGTGAGTGCCATGAAGATAAATTGGTTTGAAAAATGTAAAGGATATAGTGAGAGAGAGATAGAGACAGAGAGAGATAAGGACGACGAGTTATGCAATTTTTTTGAATTGAGTGATGTCAAGAGAGAAGAGAAATGGAGAGAAAAAGAGACTAGGTTGAGAGAGAGGTGAAGAGAATGGAGAGATAACAAGACATGGAGAGAGACAAAGGAATAAGGAAAAAGATAAATGGATGTGGAGAGAGAAAGAGATGGATAGAGTTCAATAGAGAAAGTGAGTTAAGAGAATGAGAGAGGCAAGAAGTGTAAGATCCCAACCTTAATTGATGTGTAAAGTTGCTAATTAAGTGTGTTTAGACTGGTAATTAAGGAGGTTTACTCGTTGGATTTGTGGATTAATGGTTTTGAGAGTTTTTGGACCAAGTCTAATGGGCTAGTTTGTAATCTCGGAAAAGCTTGAGAGGCTGTGTATAACAATTTTGGGCTTGTTCGGTAGAGGAAATTATTTGGAAAATTTTTTGTGAAGGATGTGTAACCTTTCGGTGTCTAGAAAGTCCCAGATTTTTCTTAAATTGTTCACCAATTTATGAGAGAACGGAATTTTGGTAATTTGGTAAAACTCCATTTAACATAGGAGAGCTCGATTCTCATCTTAGCTTCTTCCTTTGTTCCTCTCTTCCTTCTTCTCGTTCCTCTCAACGAGCAAGCTCCATCTCCCTCCTGGCTTTACGCTCCCTCTCAACCAAGCTCTATTGTCTCCGTTTCTTCTTCCCCTCGATCCTCTAGGTAAGTTTTGTAAGATTGTATGACCTCAATCCAGTGGGTAATACGGATAAATTTATTTATTTCATTAATTAATTTATATTTTCATGCTCTTTACTCAGAAGAAGAATGATATTTTTTTTCTATGTTTGTACATGACCAATACAAAATGACATTATGGATCATGAGATGAACCGGAGTCCACAAGTATATTAGATGTGATCCATGTCTTTTGATGAGATCCACATACATGAGACAGATCACAAATCTTATACTTAAAACTGTGATCACTATGAGATAGAGTAATATGTCTCGATGATCAAAGTATAAGACTTTAGATCATTGTGCTGGCACATTGGATGTACTGAAGGACTATGAGTAGCACATTGTACAAATCTGTTTTTGATTAAATGACTGCTCTCATAATTCCCAAGCAATAGGCTCTTAATCTTGAGAGATTAATTAACTCAAGTTTCTACTATACATTTACTGAGTCATCAATGAGTGATGCCAATTATAGGTTAACAACTCGATGTCTTGGTATGTGGTATTTTCACGATGGAATCTATTCTCATAAATATCCCTTTGTGCCAATTAATGAATTTTATCATTACTGAGTGCGCACCTATCTTAATTAAGAGTTAGTTGGATTGTCCTGATGATTACTATGATTAATTGGGTCACAAAGATAATAAGAGATGGATCCAATTTGGTTGGATATATTTATTCCAATATATCCATGGATATAATTGATGGAGGGGCCTACTTAAAGTAATTGGGAAGTTTAGGGTCATCTTGTAATTATTCATAAGACTGGAGTACAATTGCATTTAATTAGTGAACTTATTTGCAATTAACCATGGGTTCGGAATTCACATGAGATGTGGGGTCCATATTTCTAGTTGGAGCCAGATTCTAAGGAATCCCTAGTGGTCATCATGCTAGCCCTAATAAGAAAAGGCTACTAATCCTATAAGAGCTCTTAAGCAAAGGAGGAGTATGATACTTACTAAGAATAGAAGTGAGACTTCCAATCTTGGTCTAAGAGGAGGTGTGCCATAAACTATAAATAAGAGATGAGTGTTAAAGATCTATGCACAGAACATTTATCTCTCAAGTTTTTCTCTCTCCTCTAGTTTCCTACTAGAGATCTAGAGTTTTTTTTTTTTACTTGGAGATCCCACAATTCTCCTTTAGAAGTTCTCTAAGAGGGTCATAGCGTGGAAGAATACATAGGCAAGGGAGATCAAAGTTTGTAAAAAGAGTTATTCGTAGAGATCAAGTTCTCGATTAGAGCTAACCAAGCTCCAAAAGTATAGATCTATTATCTATTTGAATTAGTAGATTTAGTTATGCTTGTTGCTTCTTGATCTATCTTCTTGATGGATGTTTAATCTTAATGCATGAGATTAAGGTTTTAGATCTTGGGCTTGGGTTCTTGACCTTATGGATATTTGATCCCTACATCAAGTGGGTTAAAAGTTTTGAATACTGTTACACCTCAACCCAATTTAACCTTATTTAGTACTAATTAATGGTGCGTAGTTACTAATTATGGTATTTAGTGTTAATTAGTTCTTATGGGATGAGTTAGTTGAGTCTTGAGTCTTATTTGAGTGAGTTGGAACCGATTTGACTTGGTTGGGTAGACTCAAGGGCTTTTTCGTAATTATCGATTCTCTCATTTTGCATCATTTGTATGTCATTTTAGTGTCAACACGTGTATTTCGACGAGTACGTTGATTTTCGTATTAGACTCTACTTCATTTGAGCTACCATCGAATATTTGGACCCCCATTTGACTCAAAATGAAAATATGCAATGTTAGTGGACTTCCTTGCAAAAAGGGCAACTTTACCCTTTAAAAAGAAACTTTACCCATGTTGGCTTGCCCTTCCCTCTTTATTCCTCTTCTCTTTACTCTTTTTCTTCTTTTTCTTCTTCACTATCAAATTGAGAGTGATTGTGGGTGCCTTTGGAGGCGAGGAGTGGAAATCCCTACACTTCTTCATCCTCTTCATCTTCTTCCTCTAGTTATTGACAAAGAACTTCCCCACCATCTCCTATTCATTTCAAATTCGAAATTCTTGCTAAGAGGTAGGCATCAAACCCCTTTCGTTTAGATTTTGAGTTGAAAAAGAGTCAAGGGACTCATGGTTAATCATGCAAACATGTTCATTTCCATTTTCCATGATTATTTGTGATTAGGGTTTGGTAATTGTGGGTTTTTGGGTTTCCTTGGAACAAGAGTGACAAGAGAGGATTTGAAAAGCTCCATTTTGAGGCAAGTATAAGCTTAAATTTGGACTTAAATGTTGTTTAGCTACCATTTGATTTAAATGAGACTCTTTTCTTAATGATTCTAATCTTTAATGGAATGGATGGGTTAGTTTGTTTTGATGAATTAATTGATGGAGTTAATGAAAAGGTTAAATGTGTAAATGGGAGCAAGGAGGCTCCGTTATGTAGGTTTAGTGATAGAAGAAGGTGTGAGAAGAAATGGAAGGAAGAACACATGGGAATTCTGGATTTAGGAATTCTGGAGTGTCCGCTCGAACGAACACCCTTCTGGAATGCCCGCTTGAGCGATCAAAAGAACTGCCTGAGCGACCAACTCTCTGGTTGGGGTTCGCTCGAGCGGATCCTTTAAGACCCTTATGACCTTAAAATGGATCCCCTAACCTTCTCCTTGGTCTGATGGATAATTTTTGGTCTAGCACTATGCCACAAGGGTAGTTCTGGAACTTCAACGTATTTCTCCATAATAAGTGACACTCAACAAGATAGTAGTGCATTGACCTACCAAAATTACCTTGTAATGGATGGTGAGAGACTATAAATAGTAGTTTAGGGTTGGTTAGTAAGAATTGTCTTGATCCCCCCCCACCCCCCTAAAATTATTGCATTTCATATTGATGTCCGATTTCTTTATTGATATAAAATCCTAATTGACAATAGTAGTTTCATTATTCAGTATTCATTATGGTTCGATTTTCTAATTCCAATTCGTGGCTCAATTATAGTACAACTACTTTGGTATTCATTGGAAATATGGAGTGAGAAAGGATTCATGAGCATGTGATTATTATTCGATTCAATTATGAACAAATGAATGTAGACTTACTCAAATCCGATTATTATTTGATTCGATTGAGTCGGCACTACTTTGCTTCGACCATGTGATACCTGACGGGGTTGAACTTGGTTTAGTTGTTCGAGACTACTGTAGTAAGTCATCTGGAGCACCGGAACTCTAAAGCCGGGTAGCCAGCTAGCTAGTCTTTGGCCGGGCCGCTAGTGACATCCCAACTAAATTCGCTCTCTTTTGAAAGGATGAGCTCAATGTAGAAGCCAATCAATATGTTTTTATTCTCCCTTGATTCACAAGCATAAATTATTCGATTTTCGCATAATTTTGCTTAGTTTATACTTAACATTGACATCTATTAATTTAATTGTTTTTAATTCAATTTGTAACATTATGTATTTTCTTATTAATGCCTATACTTGCTGAATCATCGTATTGAGATACTGCTCTTGGTATCACAATCGCAGGTGCAGTTCTTGGCCTTGAAAAGGCCCAAGAGGGAGAGGAAGGTACCGAAGAGTTTCCTTCAGGACTAGCGGAGTGGCCGGATTAGGGGCCCGCGATGTACATTCTAAGGGCTTCAATAGAGTGTGACTAGCCCCCTTTTTGTGTGGGTCACACTTAGTTGATAGTTATACTCTTGATCATACTTTTCTTATAGTTGTATAGTGTTCTTTTATACACCCTCTTTTGTAAAACAATATGTATACCTATATAATTCTTTTGTATTAAACTTGAATGTTTAATTGGACTGAATGAGAAATGATACCTTCATGTGTATGATTTACAGCTTCCGCTATAAATTTAAATATTATTGATGTGTTCTAGTGAGCTCTACTCAGAAAAAGTTATTTTTCTCCTTCGTGTGTTGTATTTGGCTCGAAACAGGTACAGCATCATGAGATTACGTGTGTCTCACATCGGGGATTACCCTAGGCCAGGTGATTCAGGACCTAGATGTGACAAATACTTATCCGTGAAGCCCTCCTACTTCCAACAATTGGTATTAGACTGATCCCTATATTCCCATCGCGTTAGATCGGTCTTCTAGATCTAATTTCTACATGAGATGTGGAATGAATGGATCTAGGGTTGTGTGGGATTGGTTTTGGTGTTTTATTGCATGATAGTTATGTTTTATGGAAGCATTAGTTGGGAGAGTTCGGTCAGCATCGTGGATTTCTGAAAATCCACGCCATGGGCGCTCAAGCGGCCCCCACCCGCTCGAGCGAACTCGGCCACTGCCAGATGGGCGCTCGAGCGGGCACCCAATAGTTCGAGCGGACCCAGTTTCTCTAAGTGCTCGCTCGAGCGTACAGTACGCATATTGTTTTAAAGGGTCCGTTTTTTTTTTTTTTTGGTCATCATGAGATGATGGATGGCACCTTCCCAGCCCTAGTCCATATTGTATCTGTGATACTAACCTTGCAGGTTATTGTCCTCTCCTTGTGGCCCCACAAGTTTCTATTTTTGTCATGATTATTGATTATTTTGGGCAACTTGTAAAGGGCATCATGGTTTCCTTTGTTTCCCATGAAAGGGCGAGGTATGATGAATTTCCCTAAGCGCCCCTTTTATTTCCATTAATAGATTTCCATGTAAATCTCATCATTGAGATATAGGAATTTATGTAATTTTCAATTTTAAAATCTGGGTGGGTTTCAAGAAAAGATAAACGATGATGATGGACTCTTAACCAAAGAGTTTGGGATGGCCAAAGAGTTTAGAGTTACTCAAAGAGAGTTTGAGGAATCACAAAGAGTTTGGAAGATCAAGAAGTCCAAAACAACTTTCCACATTGGGCCATGTGGAGCAGAGGACTTACTGTAAGACCCCGACCCGAGTGATCGCAATTATTCCTAATTAAGTTGTGTTTTTGTTCTAACCGTGATTAGTGGACTTTTGTTAAGTTGGGGTTATAATAGCTTTTTATATAGCTTTTGGGAATTTTTGAGGGCCTTTGTGATTGATGGGACCTTTTGGGGGTGTTAAGCCCCGTCCCGAGTTAATCAAGATTAACTCTAATTGATTGGAAATTAAACTAATTAAATATATTTAATTAAGCTAATGATGGTTTATAGCCAAATGAAATTGAATTAACCTAAAATGAATGATTTAGGCTTAATGAAATGATAATGAATGAGATTGAATGATTTGAATGGAGTTTAGACTCAAACAAAGAAACTAAGGACTTTTTCATAAATACGGATTTTCACGTATTTTATCGAATATGGAAACTCTTGATATCAACGCGTGTATCTTGACGAGTACGATAACTCTCGTAATAGACTTGAGCTTGTTTGACGAGAGATGGATCAAATGACCTTTCATTTGACTCGAATTGTAATTGAGAGGAATTAATAGACTTAGGTGCAATTTAAAAGCTTATATAAGTTAAATGAGTCCATTCATCTCATTTCCAGCACAACCAAACCCTAGGCACCTTTTCTCTTTCCATTTTCTTCTTCTTTCTTCCATTTTCCCCTCCATCAAGCATCAAGAGTGAAACTTTATAGTGGTTTTGAAGAAGACTTCGTCTTCTCCATCTTCTTCATCTTCTTCCTTGAGCTTTTATTGATGAAAGACATTCAAGTTGAGAAGTTTCCACTCAAACCCAACCTAAAGAAAGGGTTTCTCTTCATCATTCTCCAAATAAAGGCAAGTATATGCACCTTCTATGTTTTATGATGTTATTAGAGTGTTTAGAGTTCAAAGAACTCAATTTCCAGAAGTTAGCTTCAGAAAACTGAAGCTCTGGAAATTCATTTCTGGAGTAATTCAGCTAGTCGCAAGGCTAACCGCCAGAAATCCACAAACTGGTCAGCCTCTGGAAAGCTGACCGCTGAATTTCGGTTAGCCGAAAGGTAATCGTGATCTGACCGAATTTAGGTTCGTAATTCCCATAAGAAGACGAGCTTCTAGAAAGCTAACTGTAGGTAGCCGAATGAGTTCGGCTAGCCGAAATTGAAATTTCGGTTAGCCGAGAGGTGACCGAACTACCTGAATATATCAGGAAATTTTGAGATTCTGGAAAGCTAACCGAACCTGGTTCGGCTAGCCGCCTTCCAGAATGCGGTTAACGGCTAGGTGACCGCCAAGGTAACCGCCACTAAGGAAAGTTATAGATTGAATTTTGATTATTTTTAAATTGAGAGCCTAACTATTGAGGCTAGTATTAATGATATCTAAACCTTCATAAGTGTTAGCTAAGGTTATCGGAATGCATAATTTAATTAAAGTAATGTCATCTTCAGTAACACTTGCATCGATAACGAGTGTTTCTCTCAATTGTTTGGTTTAGATAATTGTTTAGGATTGACTAGAATGGCTGATTTTAATTTGAATTATGAGTCCGGTACTACATAGTGGTTTCCTAAGCTCATTATGAAGCCAATCTGAATAATGCAACGAATGAATGAATTAATGAATGAACAATTACTAAAGGTAACAATAATCCTACTATAGTAGAAGGATTTGGGGGTGTTCCAGAACTCCGTAGTGATACCAGTGATCTCTGATCCAGACACTGGGAAATCCCACCCTTATTGGACCGAAAGGTCATAGACTGAAAAGTCACTGAATTGATAAGTCACACATTGGACTAATGAGTCCCACTGATAAGCCATTAATAAATGTTTAACATGATTAATGTATTGCATGAGAATTAATGAAATAAATGAATTGGGAAGAAACTGAATTAAAGTGAAACCAATGCTATTGTAGTTGCCAATATAGTTATTGTTAATATTGTATTTATTATACAGGATATTGATATAGAATTGAATTATCTAGAATTGTTAAATCAGTAAATTGATAGAAATAATATGTACTATAATAGAATTGTATATACATTGTTGAATCATCGTGTTCACGGTGTTACTGATGATATTATGGGCCCAGTTGCCCGTGCCGGTCAGGCAGAGGCCGAGCCGCCAGCGCAGAATGCCCATCCGATACCCCCAGGAGGTTTAATCAAATGGACTTAAATCGGAGTGCCAAAGAAAAGAATGTTTTGGAGATATTTTTGATAAACACTTTTGTATATTCATTTTGAATAGTATATAGATATCACCTGCATTGTATTTGAATATGCAGTGGTTAACTTGATAAGAAATCAAATGTGTATATTGAACTTTACTGTCGATGTAAAGTACTTGTATATGTTCTAAAATCGTCAATGTAAATATATGTTCCGCAAAAGTGTACATTTGACAGGTATGTATGATAGATCCCTTGTGGACTTCGTATTAACTTCGGTTAATTTGGGGTTTATGGGAGTAAGTATGATTGACTTCGCGACCCGGGGTTAAGCCCTGATTACTCTGGTCTCAGGCTCGGGTCGTGACAGGGGTTCCTTTTATGACTTTGTGTGTACTTGGGGGATTACTAGAGACTCCAATAAATTGTATTTCAATCCCATTTTACTCATCTAGTTAATCTCTACAACTTTCATGTGGTCCCGTGCCCATTTGAAACCCCGAAACCCGACTTTCCTGACATTGAGGGCAAAATAGTCTTTTTACACCAAATCTAGACACGAAATTTGATATCCCCAAAACCCTCGAAATTTATACTTTTTAGAAACTAGATATTTCGGCGATCACTTTCCCCTTTTTCGTCGAATGCATCCGAGATCCCGAAAGCCATGTACTTAGCCCTACAAGATTGCTAATAGTGGAACCCACTCTCACTTGCTATATAAGGGAAACCCTTCCTCTCTTTTCTCTTCTTCCAGCTCAAAAGCCTCAACCCATCTAGGGTTTCTTTCCCTCTTCTCCTTCTTGCTCTTCCATCTCCAATCTACTACCAACCTTGCATCAATGGCAAAATGGAGGCCATCATCTTCTTCCTCTCATTGAGGACTCTCCTTGGATACCATTAGAAGTGAAAACCAACCACACTAGGACTTTCTTTGAGCTAGCTCTTGTCATTCGAGAGCCTTCCAAGTAAGCAATAATCTCCATCTTCTAGATTTGTATCCTTGTAACCTTAGAGAGTCTCCATCTTCCTTATTGGAAGCTTTCTCTCTTGCTATTTCATGATTTTGACCATTTAGGATTTTGTATTTGGGGGTTTTTGAAATGTGTTGTAGGTTGGCTTGGAGAAAGTATGATTAGGAGCTTGATTTACTAGCTTGGACCTAAGGCAAGTGGATGAATAGATATTCTAGTTTTTTCATGTTTTAAGATGAATGTGGTTTTCCATTTCATGATTTTAATGATTTAATACATATGTTTCTTTCTATGATTTCCATTTATTTCAAAGATGTATATGGATAGGCCTCATTCCTCTTGTTTAACTTCTGGAAAATATTGTACTCGATTTTGTTAAAGCTTGATGATGAGTTTTATGGATTTTCATAAATATTGGTTGACCTTGTGATAAATGGAGTGGTTTAATGATTTTGGTGGAATGGTTGTTGAAGGAGTTAATGTGTTTTGAATGAGGCAAAAGAGGCTTAAATGTTGAGGAATAAAAGTGGCTCAAAAAGAGGTTTGTTAAAGAAGAAAGGAAGGAGCCGGACTGCCCAGAAACTTGTATTTATGTGACAGTTCGCTCAAGCGAACCCCTCACAGAACGAAGTTAGCTTGAGCGAACTGAAAATTCGCTCGAGCTAACCTGAACTGAGCAGGTCTGCTCGAGCGAACCTATATTCGCTTGAGCGAACCCCTCACAGAATGTTGTTAGCTCGAGCGAACTTCTTGTCTGCTCGAGCCAACTGTAAAGCAGGCCTGGGTCAATAATGGAAGTCTTGAGATGTTCTTCTAAGACTTGGGGATGTATTGTTTGAAGCCCCAATGCGATGATAAGACCGAGGAAGAGAATTGTGAAGATTGATCGAGGAAGAAACCTCATTACGGAGATTCGTCAATGTGCATGGGGACCCAAAATGTCCTTAATTCTCATAGAGTACCAAATATACGTCAATTCGACATACGGAACCCTATTCTCACTGATTTAAATTTTGGACCCTCAACGCTTGACCTGGAATTTAGAGATAATCCATCGTACTTGTTTTTACCTGAATTCTAACTTATGGACTTCAAACTTCATGCTATATGATTAGTCATGCCTCGTAATATTTTGAAATCATTTTCTTAGCATCTTGTTAGCCCATTTATGCTTGACTTGATGTAAATGTGTTATTGTGCTTATGGGCATCCAGACCCGTTTATATATAAACTTGTCTTGATTTCTTGCATATGACCTGTGAGTCGGCACCACTGAGCTTGGACGACCTTGTCGGTTTGATCCACTGACTTGGAGGTCCCCCTCTTGTCCTGCCAGCTGCAGCCTGGATCCTGTCCTGTCCCGATACCCGGTTCGTTACCGCAATCCCGTCCATCTATATACGTTTCCATGAATATCGTTGATTCTCCTCACCTTGTGTGACTGATGTCAACGTCTCGATATTGCTCTCATCACTTTAGTGAGAGAGGATTTAGCTTTGTGTGGCTGCCATCTTGTTAGTTCCTGATTCTTTGGTACCTTTACGTATATTATATTGCAAATGTATTTCTTAATAAATGATGATTTTACTTTCATGAAATTCATTATTTATACAGGTTTCAATATTCTCCCAAGGTATCATTGTTTTAAATTTATTGTTATACCTTTTTACCCACCTTCTGGACCGTTGTGTCTGACCCATTCTTTGGTACTCAGGTCTAGACTCCGTTGCCTTTGAGGAGGAGCCAGTGGAGGCGGTTGGCAAACTGCAACATGTAGTTGAATGGCAAGCTGACGATGTCATGTAGACATCTAGTTATGCTTTGAGATGCGATACATTTTGGGAGTTATGTCTAACTCATTCTTTTTGGAACTAATTTGGTTGTACTGGCCTTTATTGGCCATTATTTTTGGGGAATGTTAATTTACTGATCTTTTGTATAAACTCTTAACTTTATATTTTGGGAAATGCTAATGATCATTGCTCACTTTGATACTATGTTGTTTATACATGTGAAATTAATTCATGTTTATGGAATAAATTGTCATGTGCCGGATTTGCTATACGCTTCCGTATCCCGAACATGTTTATGACTTATATGTGAAATCCTCACCGCGGAATCCTGTGGAAAATCACGTACACGGACTAAATGTTCTTCTTGAATTCGTGTATGTATGGGTCAAATTAATCTTGTGTTATACATGACTTTATCATCATCACTAATAACCGTGTCCCGATCCCGGATTAGGCCCTTGACCTGGTCCGGGGTCGCGACACTTTCTATAATTAGAATTTCTAACTTTGTATGGATACTTGCTTTATTTAGACTTTCTATATTTGCATGGTTGCTTGTTTTATTTCTTAACAAAATCTGATCTAATTACAACAATTATAGTCAGTGGTCAAATCAATTTAATATTTTGAAAGGGTTCTAAATAAGGAATTAGTATTGGTGGACCCATGAGATGGACCCGCTTGAAATACTAATCTTGTTAACTGGACTTTCCATAATTCTAAATTTGATTTGGATCCAATTATTATTCTTATCATTAGATGTTTGATGTATGGTTATATCATGTGGGCCTCTAGACCTAAAAAGGAAACCTTCAATTCTAAAATATTAAGTGCGAGCGGGGCATTTATTTTAGAAATCCCCATGGTTTTCCACCGTAGGTCCATTGTAAGATAGGTAGGTGTCTCCCACCATTAGAGAATGGCGGTTCCACACGGAGGGCATTTGTTTTTATTAGTTGCTAAATATGTATTTCCTAAGGATAACATTGATGAGATGGGGTGGGGGTGCACTCCCCAAGGAAGCGCTGCTCGCAACGGTTGTCGCGCAATGCTAATCGGTGGATCACACTTAACTAAAATAATGACGTAGTATCCCCAAGGATTTGCCTCATGTATTTTAGAAACCAAAGTTAAATCGGGAGTTACACATTATTTGGTATGTGATACCTAGATGATAATGAGTGATAGGGGATCATGAAATATTAGTCTTAGACCCATGTTAGACTGATATTGATCTGCACCAATGAAATGGGCGTTTGCACTCCCGAAGGAGGCATGCCCTAAGGGATTGGGACTCCGATGCATTCTGAATTTAAGTGGTTAGAGGACTCCACAAATTTGGTAGAATGCTAAACCCTTTTGTCATTTAAATTTATTAATTGCATGTATGGTTGTGTGCAACAGTCTTTCAGCTTGAATTCATCTACATTCAATCCCCTTGCGACCATCTTAAACCAAAATAAGTTGGTGGGATCCAACTATGTGGACCTGACCGCATTAGGATATAAGCATGTCCTCACTACACCCTGCCCTCCGGAACCTAAGCTAGATACACCACAGGATCAAAAGTACCTTCACACCAAATGGCTAAAAGATGACGAGATGGCCAAGCGCTACATGTAGGCATCTATGTCAAGTGTTTTACAACACCAACATGAGTCCTTTAAGATTGCATCCGATATCATCTCAAACTTAAATGAAATGTTCGGGGACCAAGGCAGGCCTGCTAGACAGGCAGCCATGAGAACTGTAATGAGCACTAAGATGGCGATGGGACTCTGGTACAAGATCCCATTTTGAAAATGATAGACTCATTGAACGAGTTGGATGTCTTGGGTGCTGAGATTGATGTAAAATCTCAATTGATATTATCCTGTAGTCGTTACTAGACTCATTTAATAATTTCAAACTCAACTATAACATGAATAAGATGAGTTTGACTTTAGCTAAGCTTTCTAGCCAACTGGTGGCAGTGGAGGGTATTATCAAGAAGCCAAGTGCCCATATGACAGAAAAGTTATTTGCTAGGTCCAAACCAAAAGGTAAAGGCTGGAAAGGCAAGAAGTGGAGAATGGTCATAGTGGTGGTGTGGCCAAGGCTAACAAGGGTGCAGGGGCTAATCCAAAGGGAAAGTGTTTTCATTGTGGTATAACAAGACAGTGGAAGTGGGATTGTCTTGATTTTCTGTCAAAGAAAAATACCGCAGGTATGATTGAGTCACTTATTTTTGAAGTTAGTTTTGCAACTAGTACTTCAGAATCCTCGTGTGTTGACTCCGGTGCAATTAATCATATATGTAATTTGTTGCAAGGGTTCTAGAAAACTAAGAGGCTTAGTGGCGACGAGATCATTATTAACTCATGATCCAATGCTAAGGCAGAGGCGGCGTCAGTGTGAGTAGTTACATTATGCTTTTCAAATAATAAGTTGATTTTGTCAGACACTATAAATGTACCGCCTTTAAGACGGAATTTAATTTCAGTTTCAAGTTTAGTGAGTAAGAGTTATTCTGTTAATTTTGGTACTGAAGTAGTCATTAAGAGAAATGATACTTTTATATGTTCTGCCAAGGTAATCAACGGTCATTATTTGTTAACTCCCACAATGTATGAGATATGTCGCGACCCCGAACCGGGTCCCCCAAGCTCGGGCGGGCCTCCTATCCGGGATCGGGACAAAAGGACAGATAATGAATGAATGATACAATCCATGTCAACACTATGCATTAATTTAAATCAAGACGTATACGAGTCCATCAAAGGAAGCCACTCGTACAAGCGATTTCCCACAGGTGTCCGCGGTGAGGATATCACATCAACATGAATATTTCTTTTAAGTGAGGAAGCGTGTAGCAAATCTATTTTTATACATTCATGTCCAAGATATCAATATCAAAACATATATAAAACCAGTATCAAAATGAGCAATGATCATTAGTTATTCCCAAAAGAAGGTTAAAGTATACAACAAGATCATTTAGTTACAATTTCCCAAAATAGAGGCCAACAAAGGCCAATATAAATAAATGTCTATTCTCCAAAAGAATGGTTAAACCTAACCCAGAATGTTATGCATCTCGAACAACCGAATGTCTAAACGACATCATCGGCATGCCACTCCACTAAACGTTGCGGTTATCCGACCGCCTCCTCGTGCTCCTCCTCAGGATAACCGACAATGGGACCTGAGTACCAAAACAAGGGTCAAACACGACGGTTTGGCAAATGGGTGAAAAGATATGACAATATAAAATTTACCTTGGAAAACATTGAACCTGTTAGGATAATAATTTCATAAAACGAAAGAACCATTTATTCAAAATACACATGCAATATAAAACAAGTAAGGTATCCAAGGAAAACGGGAAACAACAAGATGGCGACCACACGAAGCTAAGTCCTCTATCACCGAAGTGACATGAGCATATCGGGATGTTGACCTCAGTCACCGAAGTGAGGAGGAGCAACATAAGTAACATATACGTATATAATAATAATACGGGACGTGACCACGGTAGCGAGCCGGGCATTGGGAACCACAGTAGCAATCTGCGGCATTGGGACAATACCACGGAAATAACCGAGTAGTGGGATCCAAATTGCAGCTGGCGGGACGGGAGGGGAATCTCCAAGTCGGTGGATCAGACCGGCAAGGTTATCCAAGCTTAGTGGTGCCGATTCATAAGTCAAATATCATAAATCCAGACATGTATAAAATTCATATGGTGCACTTATATAAACGGGCGGGACGGAGTGCTCAAAGGCACAAATCTCATTTTAAACGGGAAGTGCATATTGAGATTAGCAAAAAATGTTACAATTGCAAATTCAGTATTTCCGGGAATGGTAAATCAAAATTCAAGAGGTTCGGGACAAATATCGGGATTCGAAACTCGATCAAAGTGAATAAAGGTCCCGTATGTCATATACAATAAAAATTGGCACTCCTTAAGTTTGGGGACATTCCGGGCTCTTTATACACCTTAGGATTTTCAAAACTTAAATGAAAACTTATGATTCGATTTCTCTTTTAATGGGTGCTATACAATGGTTACTAGATTTTCCATCACCGTAGGGTTCCTAACAACGCCTCTCAATCAAATAAACATTTCATTTTTGCTCACAGATTAGTCCCAGGTGAACAGTGCTGGTCGCTCGAGCGGACAGGAAGTTCGCTCGAGCGATGAGCTCTCGGGAATGGTTTTCTGGGAGGTTCGCTCGAGCGGATAACGGGTTCGCTCGAGCGAACATGTTGGTTTGAGCGAATAAATGGTTCACTCGAACTAACAATGTTCTGTGACGCTCTAATAAAATTTCTAGGAGAGTTCGCTCGAGCGAATAACGGGTTCGCTCGAGCGAACCTGTTGGCTCAAGCGAACAATTAGTTCGCTCGAACTAACAAGGTTCTGTGAGGAGCCTAATGTGATTCTGGGAATGTTCGCTCGAGTGAATAAGGGGTTCGCTCGAGCGAACTGTCTACTGGAATGGTTCGGAGCCTGTTCTGCGCACTTCGCCTGAGCAACCACCAGGTTCGCTTGAGAGAACTGTCCAGAAATGGGTTTCGGGACAGTTTTGCTCCCTTCTATTTCTCTCCTTCTTACAACTCCTTTAAGTCCCATTCCCTCATCAAAATGAGAATGCCAATTCTTACTTCTAACAATCTACAAAACACCATAAAATCCCATGAACATTCAACTAATATCTCCTTTTCATTCACCCCTCATTAAATCACCAATAAAAGAGATAACCAACCAATTATAAGGATTCATTTAAAGCAAGAAAAGTAACCAAAAGAAGGATCATAAAGACAAGCTTTCAAGAGTTAATACATCAACTAACTCATTCATGAGCATTTATTTCAAAAGCATGTAAATCAATGAGGCACAAAAGAAATAGAGAATCTATCAATGCATTTCATGAAAACTATTCAAAGCTTACAATACCAAATCAACCACTTGTTTCAAGGTCTCTAAATAAAAAATCAAGCTCCTAATCACTTCTCCAAGCTCAAAACCACAATCTCTACAAAAACCCCCAAAACACACCCTAAAATGGTCAAATAATGAAATAGGGAGAGAGAGCTTCTAATATTGAAAAATGGAGCTCCTCAAGGACAATAAGAATACATATCTAAGAGATTAGGAAGAAAGCTTACTTGTTGAATCTCTCAATGGAGATAGCTAGCTCAAAGGGGATCTTGGAATGGGAGGTTTCCTCCACAAATGCTATCAATGGAGAGCTCTAATTGAGAGGAAGAAGAAGATCACTTCCATTTCTCAAATGATCCAAGGTGGATGGTGATTAGAGATGGAAAGAGCAAGAAGAAGAAGAAGAACAAAGAAAAATCCTAGGCTAGAGAGAGAGTTGCTGGAAAAAGAGAAAGAAGAGAGATGAGTTCCTTATATAGAAGAGGAGAGTGGGCTCCACCCCTTAGGAAACTTGGAAGGCTGAAATAATAGTTTTCAGGACCTCGGATGAAAATGACGAAGAAGGAAGAAATGATCGTCAAAAATTTCTAGTTTTCAAAAAATATATGTTTCGCAAGTTTCGGGAATATCAAATATTGGGTCCATATTTAGTGTAAAAAGACTGTTTTGCGTTCAATGTATTGGAAGTCGGGTTTCGGGATTCGGGACGGGAACGAGATCAATGCGAAAGTTGTAGAGATCGACGAGATTAGCAAAATGGAATAAAAACACAAATCCAAAGAATCTCGATTAATCCCCCAAGTACACGCAAAGTCATAAAAAGGAACCCCCAAATGGCCCCACTAATCACAAAGGCACTCTAAATTCCCCAAAGCTATAACAAAGCTATTCTAAACCCAAACTAAACCAAAACACACTTAAAACTAACACACAACTTAATCAACACTAATCGGGGTCACTCGGGTCGGGGTCTTATAAGATATATGACACCGAAATAATTAATAGGACAAAGACCAGCATTAGAGAGAAAGTCACATTCATCTAATCCAATAAAACTTTGGCACCTGAGACTAGGTCACATTAACCTAGATAGGATTGATAGGCTAGTGAAAGATGGTTTCTTTCCTTCATTGGTGGTAAAACCAATGCCTGTCTGAGTCTCCTGTCCGAAAGGCAAGATGACTAAAAGACCATTTTCTTCAAAGGGGAATAGTGCTAAAGATTTATTGGAATTAATGCATACTGATATGTGTAGACCAGTGAATGTAAGAGCGAGAGTTGGTTATAAGTATTTCATCACTTTGACAGATGATTACTCAAGATATGGATATATATACCTCATACACCGCAAGTTCGAGGCTTTTCAAAAGTTCAAACAGTTTTGAGCGGAAGCGGAAAAGCAAGTAGGTAAAAATATCAAGACTCTTCGATCAGATTGAGGAGGCGAATATCTCTCCGCTGATTTTATGGGGTACTTGTCAAAAAATTAGATTCTATCCCAGTTGTTTTCTCCTGGTATGCCTCAACAAAATGAAGTAGCAAAAAGAAGGAACCCAACTCTTTTGGATATGGTTTGGTCTATGATGAGTTTCTCAGGATTACCCATATCCTTTTGAGGGTATGCTTTGGATGTTGCGATGTACATACTAAACCTCGTACCATCTAACTCAGTACCTAAGACTCCCTGGGAGTTGTGGCTTGGGCGAAAGCCTAGTCTACAACATTTACATATTTAAGATTGTTCGGCACATGTGCTAAAGGTAAAGACGTACAAGTTGGAACCGGAAGTATGCATTTTGCAGGATATCCTAAAGGAACTAAATGTTGGTTATTCTATAATTCCAGAGAGTAGAAAGTACTTGGTAGTATTAATGCGGTTTTTCTGGAAGAAGATTATATGAATGACCGGAATACTTTAGAAAGGGTTATCTTGGAAGAAATTCAAGAACAATTAGTTCCAGATCTAGAAAGAACTGAATTTGAAGAAGACTAGCCCTTACCTAAACCAATAGCTACACTGGAGCCTCGTCGTAGTGGGATGATTGTTAGGTCTTCTAACAAGTTCACGTTACTAGAAGAGTCTTACGAGGCAATTCCGGATGAACATGATCAAGATCCCTATAACTATGATGAAGCAATAAATGACCGGGATTTGGGACATTGGCAAGATGCTATGAAAGCTGAGATAGAGTCCATGTACTCTAATTAGGTATTGAAGCTTGTAGACTTGCCTGCCAAGATTAAACATATTAGGTGCAAGTAGGTCTACAAGAAGAAAAGAGGAACGGATGGAAGAGTTGAGACCTTTAAAGTTAGGCTTGCTGCGAAAGGGTATACTCAGAAAAAGGGAATCGATTATAAGGAGACATTCTGTCACGCCCCCGGACCGAGGCCCTGATAATCAAGTCCTTAATCCGGGGGTCGCGGCGCGACGGACTAGAAAATTTCGCCCGCACGCGCTAATTATTTTCCCACAGGATTCCACGGTGAGGATCCCAGACGATCCATGACAACAAATAAATCTAATGCACATCAATAATAATGTTATGCGGAAGCATGTAGCAAAATAAAACTCCATATAACACAAGATAAATGTACAACTTCTATATCAAAAGAGAAATATATACATAGCATAACCAAGGTTAATTACAGTTATGAACAAAAGTAGTTTAATTTATACAACCCTGACAAAGCCAATAAAGGCTATTAACAAAATTCCCAAAATAACTGTCAGTTCCCAAAAAGATGTTATCGATGCTCCAAACCAAATGTGACGTCTACATGACATCATTTGGTTGCCACTCGGGCTCCACCTGAGGCCCTACTGCCTCCTGCGTGTACTCCGCCTCAAAGGCTGCGGGTCCGACATCTGACACCAAACAAGAGAAGTATCAGACACGACGGTCTGGCAGGTGAATAAAACAGATCTGATATACAAGTAATGAACATCATGTTTAAAATCATAAGGATACTGGTAAAAACAAATCATATATAAGGAATAAATCAAATGAAGTATTTCAGTGCAAATAGATTTAAATATCTCAAGCTAACTGACAAATATTCAAAATATTGGCAAACCACATTTAGCTAAATTCTCCTATTACCGAAGTAACAAGAGCAAACAGAAACCGTGGCCACTACTCGTGGGACCGGAACAAACAGAGCCGTTGCCACATAAAGTGGGACGGAAATCAGAACCGTTGCCACTACTCGTGGGACCGGAAAACAGAACCGTTGCCACTACTCGTGGGACCAGAAAACAGAACCGTTGCCATGGCCGGACAAACAGACAGAATCCAAACTGCAGTTGGCAAATAGTTTTAAAGATTTCAAGCCGGGTGATCAGCCCAACAAGGTAACCTAAGCTTAGTGGTGCCGATTCAAATCCAAAACGATACAATTCAAACCATTAAACACAATTCAAACCTGGTAAAAGGACTACTCTTTATCAAAATAAACAGACAAATTCAGAACAAATCAGATGAGTAGCCTTTTTATTATTTTTCAAACATGACAAATTAACCAACTTTGTTTCAAACGAATTTATGAGAAAACATAAACTTTCTCTAATTTGGAATGAGATGATTTGGATGATTGATAATGTTTGATGGGTTTACCGAGGCCGTCTCAATACACACTTATTGTCTCCATGTCGGTTTATGAGTGAAGAAGTTGGTGTCTCTGAAGGTCACCGACAATTGAGGGCATAAAGTGTATATTAAGATAGAAAATTCCCGGGTAATTAAGTTTACTTCTTTTCCAAACTTTCTCTATGGTTTGATTCAAATAAAAATGATTCGGGCTCAAATTCTTAATTCCCGATACTTAATAAGTCATTAGGGAATTTTTGTACTCAAACCAGGCTCAAAACTAGCCTAAAACAGTCCAAAAATCCATCAAAAACTAGCATAAACAGCCCAAAATCCATGCAGGAAATGACCCAGGCCCTAACCCAGGCCTTGCTCGAGCGGGCCCATGCGCGCTCGAGCGGGCTGGGCCTCTGTCCAGCCCGTGGATAGTCAGCTGGGAGCTGACTGTCTCTCTCCTCTTTTGGTGTAGATTTCTCCTTCTTTTCATATTAGAACTCTCCCTTCCTTCTTGCATTCATAACTCAATCAAAAACTGAATTCAAGATGCTTCCAAACACCCTCATTCAACCACTATCATCATCACATCATTCCAAGTATATATCAAAACAAGAAAGAAAACAGAATTTCAGAATTCAATTAAATAAACACAGAATTTATCCTTTCTAAACAAAACTGAAATCTCAAACAACAAAATACAACTTGAGATGAGCCAACATTAAACCATTTTCCTGCACAAAAATCACACATAACTACCCACTTCAAAGCTTCATAGTTCAAATCAAAAGAACTCTTAGGAAAGATAAATTTCTACACCATGTATACACAATCCAATTATTCACTTGCCTGGAACAAAATGGGTCATAAACCACTCTAAGATCTCTCAAACTCAGCAACTCCAATCTACACAAAAGAATCCAAAGAAGAACACACTAAAAATCCACAAAATTTTGGAAATCAAGGAAGCTTTTCATGAAGGCTCTTGCATGTATGATAAAACAATCCTAAAGGGTCTAGAAAATCCAAAATTTCAAGAAGGAAGCCATAGCTAACCTTTGAAGAACTCTAGACAAAAAGAAGAGCTTGGAGAAGATGATGAACTCAGCCAAAATCTCTTAAAATTTGTATCAATGGCAAGCTAGAGGGGAGGAGAAGAGCTTGGTGCAATTTGTTTGTCAAATGGGGTTCATTTGCAAGACATGCAAAGGAGGGGAGATGAGAGAAAAGAGAGAAAGTTCTCTTAAGTTGTTGCAGGAAAACTGAATGAAGAAGAATGAAGGGAGGAAGAAGGAAATAAAACATGGGTTGATTTGTTTAAATGGGTTGTGGGCCCCAATGACCCTGAAAACTTCACATAGCTGGGTCTATCATTTAGAGGTTCCGAATGAAGTTGACGAAGAAGGGAAAAATGATCGTAAAAAAATCTAGTTTTCAAAAAGTATATTTTCCTCATGGTTTTCAAATTTCAAAATTTATGCACAGATTTGGGTGTGAAAAGACTGTTTTGTCCTTTCTCTCTCGAAAAACGCGATTTCTGAGGTTCAAATGCAAACGGAACAAACAGAAAAGTTGCTGGGATCAAAATAACAAATTCAAAAATGTCAAAATTTCATATTTTCCAAAAATCAAATAAATCCAATAACTCGAATTCCCATACTAACACGCGTCTTACGGGTCACCCCGGGCCCGTCAAACCGAACACTACGCTCTCCAAATTCCCCAAAGCTATTCAAAATTCTAATCCAACTAAAAACTCAAACTAATCGTCCTCTAATCCCGCTTAGTGACTAATCACAATTAAAATAATAATAAATTATACTAAACCTAGGTCGGGGTCTGACACATTCTCACTGGTAGCTATACTTATGTCTATTCGGATACTTTTCTCTATTGTGGCTTATCTCGACTATGAGATTTGACAAATGGATGTTAAGACGACGTTTCTTAACGGCCATCTTGAGGAAGACATTTATATGATGCAACCAGATGATTTCGTAGCAAAGAAACAAGAGCAAACAGTTTGCAAACTGCAGAAGTCCATTTATGGACTAAAGTAGGCGTCTTGGAGTTGGAACATCCGTTTTGACCTGGCAATCAAATCATTTGGTTTTTGTCAAAATCTAAATGAGTCATGTGTGTATATGAAAAGTGAAGGAGGCAGGGTGGTCTTTCTTGTATTATATGTCGATGACATCCTTCTCCTTGGGAGTGATATAGGGATGTTGTCAACTGTCAAAGTTTGGTTGACAAAAATGTTTGATTTGAAGGATTTGGGAGAAGCCAGCTACATCCTAGGAATCAAGCTTCATCGAGACTTAGAAAAATAAGATGATTGACTTATCTCAAGGTGTGTATATTGATAAAGTACTGGTACAGTTTTCTATGCAAAACTCCAAGAAGGGTATCACACCTTTCAGGCATGGATTGCACCTTTCTAAGGATCAGTGTCCCAAGACAATTGAAGAAAAGGAGCAGATGATAACGGTACCATACACTTCGGCCATTGATTGCATCATGTATGCTATGCATTGTACTATACCAGATATATGTCACGTAATAGGCCTAGTCAGCAGATATCAATCGAATCCAGCTCTTGACCATTAGACTGCTGTGAAATGTATTTTCAAATGCTTGAGAAGGACTAGAGATTACACGTTAATTTATGACAGTGATGGGAAGGACTAGAGATTACACGTTAATTTATGACAGTGATGAGTTGATTCCAGTTTGATACACAGATTCTAACTTCATGTCAGATAAGGAATCCAAGAAATCTACCTCTGGATATGTGTAATTTATATTTTCATTCTTTATTCATGAGATTAATAGTATTTTATTCTATGTTTGCACATGACCAATACAAAATGACATGATGGTTCATGAGATGAATCGGAGCCTACAAGTATATTAGATGTGATCATTGTGTTTGGATGAGATCCACATACAGGAGACATAGATCACAAATCTTATACTTAAATATGATTTACAGCCAGTGATGAGATTTAGCATCTCATCTGATAAGGTTGCAACACTGTGATCACCATGAGACAATGTCTAGATTATCAGTGTAAGACTCTGGATCATTGTCCTGGCACATTGGATGTACTGAAGGACCATCAGTAGCACCTTGTACAAATCTGTCTTTGATTAAAGAACTGTTCTCATAATTTCCAAGTAATAGGCTCTCAATCCTGAGAGATTAATTAACTCAAGTTTCTACTAAACATTTACTTTGAGTCATCAATGAGTGAGGCCAATTGTAGGTCAACACCTCGATGTCTTGGGTACGTGGTATTCTCAAGATGAAATCTATCCTCATAAATAGCCCCTTGGACTAATTAATGGATTTTATCATTAGTGAGTGCGCACCTATCTCAATTAAGAGTTAATTGGATGGTACTGATGATTACTATGATTAATTGGGTCACAAGGATAATAAGAGATGGATCCAATTTGGTTGGAAAGATTTATTCCAATATATCCATGGATATAATTGATGGAGGGGCCTACTTGTAGTAATTGGAAAGTTTAGGGTCTTACTGTAATTATTTTTAAGACTATAGTGCAAATGCATTTAATTAGTGGACTTATATGCAATTAACTATGGGTCCGGAGTTCACATCAGATGTGGGGTCCAAATTTCTAGTTAGAGCCAAATTCTAAAGAATCCCCAGCGGTCCCTATGCTAACCCTAAGAAGAGAACGTTACTAATCACATTAGAACTCTTATAGAAAGGAGGAGTATGATAATTACTAAGAATAGAAGTGAGACTTCTAATCTTGGTCTAAGAGGAGGTGTGCCATAAACTATAAATAAAAGGTGAGGGTTAGAGATCTATGCACACAACAATTACCCCTCAAGTTCCTCTCTCTCTCTTCCTCCTCTCTCTCCTTTGGTTTCCTACTAGAGTTATAAGGTTTTCTTCTACTTGGAGATCCCACCATTCTCCTTTAGAAGTTCTCTAAGAAGGTCGTAGCATGGAAGAACGCATAGGCAAAGGAGATCAGAGTTTGCGAAAAGAGTTTTTTGTAGAAATGAAGTTCTCGATTAGAGTACAATCAAGCTCCAAAGGTATAGATCTATTATCTATTTGAATTTGTAGATCTAGTTATGCTTGTTGTTTCTTGATCTATTTTCTTGATGTATTTTTTATTTTAATGCATGAGATTAGGATTTTAGATCTTGGGCTTCGGTTCTTGGTCTTATCGATATTGATCCCTGCATCAAGTGGGTCTAAAGTTTTGAATACTTATCCACGAGGCCCACCTGCTTCCAACAAGTTTCTCCTTCTTCTCTTCCTTCTCTTGCTTATAATTTCCATTAGCTACTAGGGTTTGTGCATGCAAGCCTCAATGGCTTCATTCTCTAGGTTTTGGTTGTTGGAAGTTAAGATTGGTTTGGTTTTGGAGATTTGGGTTTTAGAGGAGAGGATTTGCTAGAGTTCTCCTAATTTCAAGTTATTTCTATGAGGTTAAATATAAGGCAAGTAAACAACACTAGATTAAACTTTCATCCACTTTATTTCCTTTATAATTCTTGCTAGTACTCAAGTTAGAGACTCATCTCAAGCTCAATTTTGTGTTTTTAAACCAAATGCATGATTATGTGGACCCCAATTTTGGAAATCTTTAGAATTGTGTTATCTATGCTTTAATAAGGGCATGATATGCTCAAAAATTCTGCAGATATATTGGCCTTGGTGAATAGGGGAATTCTCCTTTGAATTAAATCAAATTCGGACACCAGGTGAAGCATGTTTCGGGTAATTGAAGAGACCTTCATCTAACCGATGGACCTTGTCGGTTGCTTAACGCAAGAGCCATTTTTGCAAGTTAGGGGGCTTTAAGGAGCCCTTCTTTTGCCCGACCTAGGAGCATACTTTATAAGTTTGACCCATTTGCTAGCCAAGCAAGTCCTTCGGCTAGCCGGGGACCCAAGGTTTTCCTTGGTTTGAGAACCTTGAACTTATAATATCCATCATGGAATGGAGCTCTTAAGCTTGTTCAATAATGTTTAAGTGAGACCAAAGGTGATTGGTGTTTGAGCTTGATATTTACCTAAATATTGCCCTGAACAATATGTGAAGAGCAATGCTAAGTCAAGGGTGCGTTGGCATAGAACCTTTGACGTCAAATACCTTTAGTAGCACCAAAAGGCTAATAAGTCATTGACACCATGGATTTTATGGATACATAAGTTGCATTGTGTTATTCTTGCATGTAGACGGTGAGATCTAAGACCTAGTTTTCGTATTGTAAATGCTCCTTTTCTGCCTTTTCTTGTCAGGTTTAGTTTAGTTTAGAACACCTTAAGATTTATAAAGGACTAATGATTGGAAATGCGCATTTTGATAGTATAGTTTGTTATGTTGATTTGTACGTCTATGGCTCATAGTTGTCAATTTTGTTTCGGACTTTATTTTGGTCTAGCCTCCAAAATAAAATACTTCGAAATTTCGCTGAAACTTTTCGGAGTTACTTTTCGAAAAAATAAAATAAATAAACATATATGCAAAAATAAAAAATAAAAGTTAAAAGTAAAAAAAAATTATAAAACACAATTAAAATTCTAATATTGCTTGATTGGGCACATTCGAGAGATTTGAACCCACCTAACGGATATGACATACTTTTAATAAAAACAATGTTGAAACATGTTGAGGTGGGCCATTCATCATTGAAACGTGTTGAGTGGGCCATGCATTAGAGAAAGGCATTGAGATGTGTTGAGATCTCAACTCCCAAGTTTAGAGAACACACAAAATGAGAAAGAAGGCAGTGGTTGTCTGTAGTCTGCCCTTCCATCCCATTCCCAAATCGGCTTGCAATTGAAAAGCAAACGACTGGAGATAGAGCTGCCCTTTTCTCCCAATCGACTGCCGTGATGCTGTCGGAGCTATCTTCGAAACAACTGGAGATGGAGCTGCACTTATTGGTACTCTTCTTTCTCCCTCTCTTCTTTTTCTTCTTCGTTTGTTTGCTGCCTTTTTTCTCTTCTTCTTCTTCTTTCTTCTTTTCTCTACAATCTAATACTCATATAAAAATATCTATTCCTTAACTTTTCGAACATACTGGCCGAAATCTCATATCTCGGATGAAAAATTGCATTTCGGCCGGTACAGACTGAAATCTGGAACAAAGATGTCATCCATTTTGGCCGAAACAAAACAGAATTGACAACTATGTATGGCTCCGTTACAAAAAGGCAATAGAAGTGGTTGCATATGACTTGGGTATGTAGAACACATGATTGTATGAGGGAAGGTACGTCTGTGGCTCACCGACTTCCCTACGAAAGGGAAATAGAAGGGTTTTGCTTATGGCATGGGTGCGAAGAACGTGCCTAAATCTCATATTGGTATTGCTTTTGTCTTTGCTTTGCTCTTCGCCACGATCATGATATATTGCCATGTGATTTGCCATTTTGCTTAGGATATTAGTGATGCATATAATTGTCTTATATGATTTTCTAATTTTAATTATTTTCTTATATGATCCTTCTTAGTCGTAGATATTGTTGACATTCTGGCAATTTCCCTTCTTTAATTCTATATTGATGCATCTTGGAATATAATTTTATATTGCTTACTTGCTGGGTTTATTTGTAAACCTAAAACTACACTTGGCATTGTAGGCCCTTGACCTGAAGATTGAGGTGGTCGTGGAGGAACTGTAGAGTATGGCTGAGTGGAGTGCATATGATGTGGTTTAGGATATCGTGCTAGTGTGAGAGATTACGACATATCTTTTGTAATTTTTAATTGCCTTTTCTTTTGATGTCCTTGGAATTGTAATAAATATATTTTGTGAATGCTCAATTTTAATATCTTTTAATGCATCATCTTAGGCCCTGTTTGGCAAGTCTTATCTATATGAAATAGATCCGTGTGAAATAGATCTGTTTCAAATGAACCCATTTGAAATAGATGTTTTAAAAATAGTCTGTTTGGCATTAAAAAAAGATTTGATTGAAATAGATCTTTTAAATGCAATGGTTGAAAGTTTTTCATAAATATCTCGAGATTCATAAGGAATCAAGCATTGACATTTGATGCCATAACCATGTTTAGTCTTGCAAAGAGAATTACCAGTTTAGATCTTACATTTAGGCCCACAGATTTTTTAAAATAGATAAAACTTTCTGAGCCTTTTTTGCAAATATCTCAAAATCAATGATAATCCAATGGCTAGAATTTGGACCCATAGTTGTGCCTGGTCTTCTTAATGTATCCAATGGTTTGGATCATGATTTATGGTCCCAGAACTTTAAAAAAAAAAATCAGACTGCTTGTGTACCCTTTCAAAATCCAGTCAGTCATGCATGGTACATCAACGGCCGACAACATTTTATTAATTTTATCAAGATCCACTTGGAATCAGAGGCTGATTTGTTTTGGCTCATAGCCGTTCTTGACCCTTCCAACTAGGATCATAGGTTCGGATTGTGATTAAGGGGCCCACAGTGTCAACAAAGTTAGATCAAATTGTCCACCTTTTTCTATAAATATCTCAAGATCAGAGTTAGATCAATGGCTGAAATTTGGTTCACTAGCCGTATTTAGCCTCGTCATACTTCCAACGGATTGGATCATCATCTAGAGGCCCAGAATTTGAAAAGAAATGAAACCCACTGTAAAAAAAAAAAGGACGCTCATATTCACTGTAGCTGAAGAGTCTGTCTGTTTCAGTGGATATTGTCTGTTTCAATTCCATTGATTTTTGGTGTTGTCTCGAATAGAGGGAATACCTCTTTATTGGTTTTGAAACAGAGATTGTAATTGTAGTTCCCAAACGGTCTAAACCCACTTTCAATCAGTTTTAAGAGAAATAGAGGTAGAAAGTAGAGATGCAAAACACCACCTTAGAGTTTTGTTATACTTTGCCTTGGTTAGTTTACAGTTTGTTGCGTGAAAATTGTGAAAATGAAGTGTTTAATTCACAAAACTCAAACACATAAAATTAAGAGAGACTTTTAATCATTTTTCAAATTTGTATTACATGGGCTCACACTCTAGGCCTCATAGATGCAAGTTTCAAACTGAACAAAATACAGAAACTTGAACAAAACATGAAAAATAATGCAAAAACAGATTTTGTAAGCCCATGTTTGACAGTTCTACATTTGGCCGAACATGGCTCCCTATTTGCCAATTTTCCTTTTCTTCTCTTCTGTTCTCTCCCAGACTTGGATTCCAAGGTCTTACTACTCCTCTGCCATTGATTTGGAATGGTTTTACCAAGTGGTTTGGTGGATGGAGTTTGATTTTGACTAACAGTTATCTTTGAAATTCACCACTTATTTTTTAAGGATTGTTTTGGTACAATCTGAGGGAGTTGTTGGTTTTTTGTGCTAGCGAATGTCCAAGATTGTATTACTCTAGGTCGTTATTTGTGGAGAACCAAAATGAAGTCTATATGGGGATGCACAACAGTACTATGGAGGCAAGGACATCTATACTCCTTTAATTGAGAAAATCAAAGAAAAAGACTATGAAGTCATGAAGTTCAGTTAGAAAGGGTTGGTAAAGCCATGAATACTTAGTTTCTTCCTCTAGGTGAACATTCCAAAGGTTGAAGATTGAGTTTCAGAGGCTAAGAAAGTGTTTTTGTGGAGTCTTGAGGCAGAACTCCACCTTCTTGAACAAACGTTTTGAAAGGAGGAAGGAAGCTCTATGGGATTCTCTAAGTTCAGAGAGTGCCAAGTGTTGCTAGCCTCTATTTGGATCTCAGAGATGCCTTGAATGGTCACCCAAGGAGGAGAAGGGGGGGTAGTTATAGGCTGAGACTGTAGCTGGAGTGGTTTCGAGGAGTTACAATTCGAAAAATTGCAAAAAATAACTAACTACATGCCCATGTCCCGCTAAACAAGAACTAGCCAAACACGAGAGGTCATTGAATGGGTTTTGGGCCCAAATGACCTCCAATTGCCTCAAAATTTTGGAAAACTCTTTTTGGACTTGTTTTGAATTTTGAGGAGGGTTTCACCATCATTTGACTTCTGAAACTTGGTTAAATATGAACTTCAGCCTCCATGTTTGAGCACTTTTGCCTTGAACTATTTTGAGTTGGATCTTGATTCAAATGGTCTCCAATTTCTTTGAAACTTTGGAAAACCTTTCTGGGATTTTTTTTCTTGAACATTTAGGAATCTTTCACCTCCATTTGATCTTAGGAAGATGGTCAAACTAGGCCCCAACTTCCCATGTTAGACTAGTTTTGGCTTGGATTGCTTTGGGTTGGATGTTGGTCTAAATGGATTTCAATTGTTTAAATTTTTTGGAAAACCCCTTTAGAGCCTCTTCTTGATCTTCAAGGAAGTCTTCACCTTCATTTGACTTCCGAAAGTTGGTCAAAGTGGGTCCTAGCCTGCCATGTTCGGCCAGCTCCACATTGAGCTGACTTTGTTGTATTTTGTCTGAATTTGGGTCCAATTGATTTTCACTTGTTATGGAACTTTGAAGCATATGTCTAGAACTTGTTATTGACCTTCTAGAGTAGTTTCATCAACTTTTGACCTTCGGAAATTGACTAAATGCAAAGCCCTAGCCCATGTCTGGGCATATGAAGCGTGGAGTGCTTGAATGAATTCTCATCTCTGTGGTCTTGGATTGCTCTACAACTTTGAAGAACGCTTTAAATATGCGTTTCTTGACTTTGGATGAGAATTCACCTCATTCTGACCTTTAGAACTAGGCTAGATGTAATCAATAGGGTCCATGTCTGGGCATTTGTGAACT
Source organism: Camphora micrantha (assembly GCA_003546025.1). Classification (NCBI taxonomy): domain Eukaryota; kingdom Viridiplantae; phylum Streptophyta; class Magnoliopsida; order Laurales; family Lauraceae; genus Camphora; species Camphora micrantha. The sequence goes on along the minus strand of QPKB01000003.1, from coordinate 32,251,695 downwards.
TCTCATACATAGGGTTGATTTTCATTGTTTTAGCTTCATTCGCATTTCTAATGACGTTGGAAACTTCTTGAAGTCCTCTTTGATTATGGAGAAAGTCCTTTGACCCTCAATTTGATGAAATTAAAGAATAAAGCTTCATATTTTTCCATGTGCTCATCTTGGATGCTTCTACCATGTTGGGAGTATTTGTCATTTTTTTTGTATGCCAACACAGTCTATATTCGATACCTTGGTATGTGAATATGATGACCACAACACGGAATCCGACTGAAAGTTTTGACTATCGAGGAATCTGACTTTGATTTGTGGTATCATGAAGCTTCCACTGAAAGTTTTGACTATCCAGGAATCTGACTTGTCCATAACTTGTCCTCGAAACGTGAATAGTTAATGGTAATCTGGTTTGGGTGATTGACAAGAAGATAAATAGAAATGGAGAGAGAGAGAGAGAGAGAGAGAGAGAGAGAGAGGCACTATGAGCACAAGAGAAACAAAAGGAAATGTTGCCTTTTTTATGGACTCCTGTGCACACCTTACAGTGAGACCTACCTAATATTCCATATGAATGGATCGCATTTAGGGATCCCCTTAATAGTCATCAGACCCTGGATTTTCACCCATCCAAAGGGACTTAACCGTTGTACTGACTGTGCAACCAGTTTTACTATGGAAATCTATGGATTGTTGATTAAGGTGGTAAGACAATCATATGGGTTTTATTTCTTGCACACGGGTAGGCCCCAACCAAATCATACAATCCCCTAGCCCCACCCCTATGAGGGACCCTAGGTGGGCTCCACAACGAGGTCCTCATGGAGAGATCCATGTGCATGTTGCGCTTAGGATCATGATTATGCATAACACATAGCAAATAAGTTATTTAGATTGGTTTTGATCATTTTTTAAGTTGTTACACACCGTCTTTAATTGACACTATGGGCGGAACTAGACCCTAAAAGTTTTAAAAGACACCCTTCCATACTGGAGAAAATTTTAATATTCTTTACATTTTCCCTCCAAGAATTTTTTTTACACAATGGCCCCTCCAAGGAAGATTTTTTGGTTCTGCCCCCTATATGGAAACTTTGGGGAGCTAGTGTGGATTGTTATATAGGATATGAGGCTTCCATGGATACCAGATCGGAGAGTCAATATGATGATCAATTAATTTGTGTAATGGATGGTGGTCTAACTGGTGTCAACATGACACAATTGAAAACGGCCACTTAACAGTGGTTCTCACTTGGCTACCCAGGGTTCGAACTTTGGGTATGCCACCTTTTTTTACGTGTGTGGGCTTTCTTCCCGCTTGTTCGAACTGTCTTCCCGTTTGTGTGCAGTCTCTCTTGGGTCCCAACTTACAAAAAAAAAAAAAAAAATTGACACAATTTCTTTTCAAGTGTTGATTTAATGCCGCATCACATAGGGTTGTACAAAAATAACCGTAACCCGCCAACCCGCCCGCTCCACTCCGCTCCGCCCCGCTACAAGTGGATATACGTCAAAACCGCCTTTAGGCGGGCGGGGCGGTTTCAATCCGTACTAATGAGCGGGCGGTTACGGTTTGACATTTGAGTAGGCGGTTTCAAACCGCCCTGCCCGCTCATTATTAAAAAAAAAAAAAAAGCAATACAAGTGCAACTCCTCATGATCCTAGTGCAACTCCAATACAAGTCTAGATTATATTGTATGACAGTTTGATGACCTTACAATTTTATCACTAAACTAAACATTGATGTTTATTAACTTTTATCAATTATCATTCTAACTATGGTTTTTTTTTTCTTTCTTTTTTTTTTTTTTTGCAGGATTGCTTCAAATTATATATCGATCTTTACGAACTTGAAGTTTAGATTTTGAATTTCCTTTAGCATTTGGACATTGAATTTTGAAATTTTGAGGTTTATTTATTGAAATTCTCTACATTGAATTTTCGAATTTAGATGTTTCTTTATTAGATTTTTGACTTTTGGACGTTAGATTATATAAGTGATTGTATTTTTTAATTTTGGTGATGCCTTTGGACTTTAATTTTACATTGATATACTTAGTTGAAAATTTTGTTTATTACTGATTATTGACTTTTATTAAAAATCATTTTTAATTTTTATTCTTTATGTTAAGTACTTTGAAACTTTAGTTACATTCTATTAAAAATAAAAAAAATAAAAAAGAGAGAGATATGTACAAATACCAAACCGCCCAACATACTGCCCAAGTCGCCTGCTAAAAAAACCGCCCAAACCGCCTATACTTTGGGCAGTTACAGTTTCTACTTTTTACAAACCGTCATAAAACAAAACTGCCTAAACCGCCCAATAACCGCCCAAGCCGCCCGCCGTGCACCCCTAACATCACACTATGACATAAACATTAAGCATATGTATGTTTAGATTAAACACACATTATAAGTTTTAATCACCCTAGCTAATATGTTCAAGATGCAATGTGGAAATAGTAATAGAGATAAGCCTAACATAGAAGCTATTTTTAGTGAGCTCAAAGGGCATGAGGACTTGGGAACAAGGCATACCCCGTAGGATTAGGTGTTAATTGGAAAATAACAGTATACTTAACTTGCTTGTAGAGAGAATAAGGTGGCAATAGTCATGTGTTTCTCCTACCAATAGACTGCATGTATAATCCAGCTCTATTGGGCCCACGTAGGCCTACCTTTGATCAATGCAACTCTTTTCATTCTCTTATATTCTCCAATTGCCAAATCATGCCCAATTTTATGGTCCTCGAATATTTACTCACCATTAGATTGAATGTATAAAGCATTTATAGTCAAAAGAGTATTAAACTTCAACGCTATTGAATCAATGATTAGGATAATCCGATGGGGCGAATTTTGTGAATGACTCTTTTCCGTAAAGATACCTCAATTTTCCTTATTAGAGGCTTTACCATATTTTTGGTACCAGCCAAGGTGGTTGAACCCTTGAGACACCCAATTGAGGCAAGAGTGAATGCCAACACACGCTATATATGGAGAAGACTACTTGCAAATGCAAGGGAGAGGATCCCCTGCACATGTAGGGGAGATATCCAAAGATTGAACTCTGGATGAGAATTGGATACCCAACACATGGTGCTATCCCTTTATTCTTGCAAGTGGATTCACTTATGATCCATTTACACTCTCACAACACCTATGTCTTTGTGAGTCATAAATATGCATGCACCTCAATTTGACACAGATCTTACCATTTTGAACCGTACGAAGGATTCATAGTATAAAAGTTTGAGGCCTTAAGATCAAGGGTTGGAGTTTTTGTCCAAGCCTATCTACATAGACCCTTCCTTCCAGGCCCGTGTTTAGAATGCATCAGTTGGGCTCCATATTGGAGAGGGTTTATGAAACTTTTACCTAGCTGGGTTATACGGTCTCCTACAAATATTACGAATGTTTCAAAATTCACACCATGGATTGCATCTTTCGAAAGATATGGGTAAGTATGAAAGTTGATAAGATAAATCATGGCATATACCTGAGCCCATTATTTCAGCCCAATTGTTAAATGGGCCAGTGGATATAATGCTAAAAGGCTTGGCATGGCCTAGGCAGCCTATTTTGGCTCATGGGCTGTATAAATGCGTAAGTATGTCACATCTCGGACCCGAGAATCTCCTGTTTAGGGTGGTTCCCAAGGTGTAACATGTGTACTCCTGTGAACTCGCACCTATTCCGGACTAAGTCCGAATTCATAAAGGAGAAAATTCTATATTTTACGAGTGAAGATTACTCACTGACACCTATCAATGAACATTTATTTGCGAAAGCATGTACAATATCAATAAAAACAAAGCCATGAGCAGTCCATTAACCACTCCATTATATTACAATTTATCTTTAAGAAAGCTAATCATTTAAAATCTCTTAAATACATAGTATATAAGTACTCTAATGAATACCTACTATATTCTTATCTCAATGGAACATGATCCTAATACGATCGCAAAATAAAACTAATCATATGTATTCCTTTAAGCTAAGTGCAATATGAAGTACTTAGTATCAAACCCACTATTACCACTCTGATACATACTCCGGCGGTTATAGCTAACCAAAAAGCTTACCAATCAAATCTCTAATATGAATGGTTACTAATTATTCTCTTTGGAATCCTGGATCCCTGTGACACCAAAAATAGCATCACAAATACAACAATTTGGCAAGTATTCTATATCTTAAAGCTGGATGTTAGTTAGAGGAAATAGAGGAAAAAAAAGGGCAAATCTCTCCTCTACTTGAGCCACATCAGCATGGTATATCCAAGGACTCCAAGGACAAATACAACCCTTCACATACAGAGACATCCCTTCACATTTGCATCTCCCTCATCTCTTCTAAAGCATTAAGACTCATCTTCCTCTGCACCTCACACAAACTTCACTTTCTCTTTCTCCCCACACTCACAAACTTGATCATGTGTCTAATATTGGTGCCGCTTCATTTCTCACATATGCCCTTGGATTCAGATGAAGGTATGGTTTCTATTCTAAATGCCTGTTTGTAATTCAATTCAATAAGACCGCCTCCAATTTTACTAAAAATCTAAATGTGCTTCTAACATTATTGAGAATTTAACTCGAACATTATTATGTGATAATATGAACTTATATTTTGAAATCACACAAATGAATTTATCATTCAGATTTGTTATTCATTAATTAATAATTAATTTGAATATTAAATTTATTTTATTATTTAATTTACATAAGGTTAAACCGTGCATTGCACGGGGCATTGCGCTAGTAGGCATTAATAAGCAATTACATAATGTATCAAATCGAATTAAATGACAATTGATTAAAAGATGTCAATATCCAGTAATAACTAGGTAATTGTGCCAATTGAATAATTCATGCTTTACGAATTAAATGGGGAAATCAACATACTAATCTAGCTACTACATTGAGCTCATTCTCTCTATAGAGAGCAAATCTATTTGGGATGTCACCAGCGTCCCAGCCAAAGGCTGACTGGCTACCCGAGTTTGGAGTTTCGGTACTCTAGAATGACTTGCTGCAGTAGTCTCAAATATCAAACTGAGTGTAACCCCGTCGGGTATCACAAGGTCAGAGTTAAGTGGTGTCGACTCAATCGAATCAAATAATAATAAAATGTGAAGAAATTTCCATATCATATAATCTCACAATCTTAAATCGAATCAAATAAAATATCAATTGCTCACATTCATATTATTTCAAGGAATCAACTCCGACTATAGTAATCGAATTAGAATATACCAATGTTTAATGCATTGATAAGCCAACTTGAAGTCAAAGATAATATTCTACTCAATATGAAATGCAATGAATTTAAGAAATCAAGATAATTAATAACCAACTCTAATCTATTTATTTATAGTCCCTCACCGTCCATTACAAGGTAGTTTTAAAAGGTCAATGTATTACTATCATGTATTTGGTGCCACTAATTATAAGAAAATACATTGAATTCCTAAACCAACCCCATGGCATAGTTTTAGACTAATGAGTGTCTTCAGCCTCAAATGAACATTTATAGTATTATATTTTCCCATTAGACAAATGAAGAAGTTAAAGGTTCCATTCTAAAGTCATATAAAAGTCCTTTTTGAATCTTAATCACTTATTGGTTTAGGGTGTGCACCATAATTCTCTTTAGGGAGAGTTATGGAGGTTATTATAGGGTAGAGATACTTTTACCCCTCTCTAATTGGTCAAAATGCCCAAACAAACAGTCCCAAGTCCGTTTGAGCGGATGCTATCCAGTGGGGGTGTGCGCTCGAGCGGCCCCTTGAGCACTCGAGCGTCCACTTCAAAATTTCATTTTTGAAAGTCTCATCTACTCTCCTCCTCCTTACAACCTTCAGTCAATAACACTGTATTAAAAATGGGATTTACCAATCCTCTACTCCATCGAACAGTTCAATCATCTCATACCCACAATTCCTACTCTTAAGACCATCATCAGAACCATTTACATTCCAATAACCAAGGTTATAAAATTAGGCTGAAATTACAAAGATCAGAATCTGAATATCAGAGTCAAGTGAGTATAACATCATGCATTTCGAATTAATACTTATACTTGCCTTGTTTAGGTGCTTTCCAAAGCTAATCTCTTCTTTGACTCTATTTAAGCAAAAATCCCCAATTTCTAGCTCATATAGAAATCTCTACAATGGTGAATGATTGAAATGCGATCAAATTAGAATGCATGTACTGTAATTGACTTTCAACTAGCATTACTAAGCTATATAGCACTTTAGGAGGAAGAAAGCTTACCAAGGAAATGGGGATGGAGAAGATAATGATGTGGGAAGCTTGGGGTTGGGGAAGATGACGAATTTGGAGATGGGGCTGCTCCCTAACTCCTCAATCCAATATGCACAGTCTTCTCTGGCTTGTAATTAGTCGTTTAAGACAAGAAAATATGATTTGGAAGAATTTCTTCTCAATGGAGATAATCCTAGAGAATGATGGCTTGTAGTAGACGGGATGGAGGAAGGAGATGAAGGAGCTGGTCTTGAAATTGGAAACTCTCTCATGCATAGCCTCGTTGCACGGTTTGGAAGATGGAATGAAGAAGACATGGAGAGGAGAGGTAAAGAAGAGTCTCTCTCTCAGCTGGAAATGAGAAAAGGGAAAATAATGGGGACCAGTGGAGGTGATGGGTTTATAAGATGAGTTTGCTTTCCTTTGCATGCAAGTCCAGGATCATTAGGGGAAATTTGGGAAAAGGGCTTTGTTTGTTTTGAGTTTGGAGATGGGCTGAATTGGGTCCAATGAGTTGGGTCTAATTGGGTTGAGTCCAACATGGAGGTGATGTAAGGAAGATGCTTGATGTAATGCACATGAAAGCCTACTCATATAATAGAAATACACACACAAAATTAAAACTATTTAAAATATCATAACACTACCTGACTAAGGTCAAACCCCACTAATCTAACTAATCCAACACAAAACCAATCAAAATAAGTATTAAGCACCTAACCAAGATTAATTAAGCACCAATCGCATTTAAGCAGGATCGGGGTCTTACATATATACCATGCTAGGCTTAGTACCATAAGTCCCAGCCTGAGTATGGACATTAACCCTCCTACTCAACCTTCCAATGGACATCAGCGTAAGATCATCGTTTCCTCAATTGCAATTTTAGTCCCTTTTTGTCCTAATTTGGTGTGAGAGAAGGGATAGGAAGTCCAAATCCCTAATATAAAAATGAAAATTGAAATGCCGGAAATCATTAGTCAATGAGATGTATCTGGAAGAAGTGAATTGCTTCATCATGTTCTGCGAAATCCACTTCAATGGAGCCAATCTGGCCTCCCTTTGATTCCCCTGACACTCATTAAACCACATGATTTGGCACCAGAGCAATTCACAGGAAAAAACTCATCATTAAAATGAACCTCTGAAATACAAATCAATTAAAAACCCATAAATTTTAAGGCTGTTAGATCAAGAGTTATGACGATGTTGATGAGACTTTTCATCCGACCAACTAAGCCAACATTTATGTATCTAGATGGGCACATGAGCTGGATATGAACAGTTTACAGCCCTGGTTTGTCAAAAAAATCACCTATAGAAGTAGTTTTCTCCTATCCAGCCAGCTCTATAGGGCTTTCTTGGGGTCAGCTTCACCAATAGGGAACACCCTTCCTATCTACAACATTCCTACCGCACCCATTGTCAGTTGCTGCACGAAATCGAGTTCCAGACAGAGGATCTCAATCGCAGAGGCTCCCGGAACTCCCATCTTCACCCACTAGAGTTGCAGAAGTCGTCAGAGAAGAGACAGGCTGTGCCCTTTTGCCCTGCACGACATTTTAAGTTCTAATCCACTCAAAATAAAAGCTCTTCCAATGAATGACTTCCTCAAATTTTTTCTCCAATAGGAGTTAGTCCCACCATAAGGTTGAGCTTATGATACTTCTAATCATGTGCTCAATTTGGTGGGACTAACTCTTATTGAGTCAAATTGTGTGCAACCCAACTAAGGAGAGGGCTTCATTTTTAACGGCCCAGTCCAATTCGCTTTTGTTTAGGTCATCCTCGCCCTTGATTTAATAGTCATAATGTTTACTGGTCTTTTAGCCATAGATTTCTTTGAGATGCAATCCCATGGTGTACAAATGCTTGAAATCCAATCCAAAGAAAATCATCCTAGCCCTTGATTTAGTAGCCATAATGTTTTTACTAGTTTTTTAGCCATAGATTTCTCTTTGAGATGCAATCCAATGGTGCATAAATACTTGAAATCCAATCCAAAGAAAAAGCTAAGAAGCCCAAATCTAGTTGTAGAGAGGCTTCTTTCAAATTGCCCTCAAGATAAACATGTGGGAGATAAAGAGGGAAGGGATTGATTGCAAGTGCAATCTCTCCATAAAATTTGGAGAATCATTTACTTGTATCTTTGGAAACAATTACAAGACAAACATATCCTTGAATTTTTTAAAATTTTCTCAAATTATAAAGGATAAACCATAAAATCTTTTTCAATCTCTTCCATGTATCCAAACGGAATAACAAAAGTTGAGAGGGGGCAACTAACCCCACTCGACCTCGTCCCCCTCCGTCCTTGGTTGTGGGGTTTTCTTCTCGTTTGTGTGCCGTGTGTTTCTTGGGTTTTTCTCTTTATGGTGTGGGTTCCATCTAGATTTCTCTGGCGACTCTTACGTAGGATTTCACTTGGTGGGGTTTTTAATTTGTCCGGGTTCCTTTGTGCGTGGTGTGTCTCTTTGTTTTCCCTATCTATTGTGTTTAAAACTTTCATGACGGAGAACAATACAACTAGGGGATTGTTGATCTTCTTAGTTCTGATGAGGACCGAGGATTTTCAATTGATGGATGCGGATCTTAATAAGTAGTTTGGTTTTAGGGGAAAATCAAGGCATTTCGTGTGGATTTTGAGGGTGGACCCATAAATTTTGTTGAATTTTTTAAAGTGAACATAGAATTTTTCATTTAAGTTTTGGAAGCGCACCCGTTTTGATGGGTGCGACCACACCCACGTGCCCGCACTTGGGTCTGCTCATGTATACAACAATGGATGGACCAATGAAAAAAACCTCACTAATCAACCTTGATCAACAATGTGGTTAAGAAATAAATACAATAACATCGACATGGAGAAGAGAGGTCAAGCACTGGAGCAGTTAGGATTACCCACCTGTGGCTGTTTTTTCACCAGATGTTTGATCTTCAGTGCGGTTCATCAGATCAATGATTTGGATGAAGCCCTAGCCCAATGAACTAGGACCTCACAATGAATCAAGGTCTGAGGAAACAATACATATCGTAAGGTGAAGGCCCACAGAACTCAATCATCAAAACCATATGCGAGTCCATAATATGAGAATTCCAAGGGGTTATTCGGATGCACCCATTTCACATACATAAATGGGGTTCATGTGTAATGGTTACACATCCCAAATTTGGTTGCACCAATTAGGCATGTGATTTGTAATGAGGATGTGAAAATTTTGTAAAAATGGGTGTCATTTTGTGCCCGAAATTTTCACATGTCATACCTTGTTACCGTGCGGAGCTATAGTAGCCTTGAGCCAATGTTTTGGGCTCGCCATTTTTTTCAAAGTTTTTTTGAATTTTGTGGGCGCCTTTTTTAAGATTCAAACTATTAGATATATTTAAAATGTCAAAAATAGCTAAGAGGTCCAAATCCAACCATTGATTATCACATATTTTGAGATATTTGAAAAAAAAAAAAAATCCTAGACCTTGTGAGCCCACTTTCAAGACCTGAACTGTTCATCCTCTTTAGAATATCCAAAACAATTGTGGAACCAAATTTGGTACCTTGATTTATCGTGGATTTTGAGGAATTTGGGAAAAAAATATGAATCGTTGGATGCACCCACTATTTTTTACACATCCATTTTGAGTCCCTCAAAACCATTCCCTTTTTTCCAATTTCCCAAATCAGGTGGGGCTCTAATTCATGACCTAAACCGTTACTCCTCTTTACAATGCCCAAAATGACCATGGGTCAACTTTCACGTATCAATCCATCTTGGTCTTTTAGATATTTGTGAAAATGTCTAGAATGTATCTACCATTTGGGCGTCTATGGGCCTTCTTTTCACAATCGAAATTGGTTATCCTCTTTGGAATGCTAAAACCAGGTAGGGGAAATATCATGACTTCATTCATCATAGATTTTGAGAATTTTGAGAAAAAAACAATGAACCATAGGTTCCATTGATATGCACGTGTGAAAAATGACAAATAATGGAAACTACTTCCATGGGACTCAATTGCATATGAAAATGAATCATATGTGCATCATTTGCACATGTGAATTGCTTTCCGCTCACATGTGCATAAGCTAAACAACCCCCAAATAGCGAACAAGAAGCTTTACATTGGAGGAGTCTCACAGTAAAACATATTTTAGAATGAGCATGTATGATATTACCGATAGCCTACTATTACAGAGGAAAAGAAACTGACATTTTAGTAAACTATATAATATATAAACTTATATGCAGATTTTGCTCCGGATAGATTTTACTCCGGATAGATCAGAATGGAGAAGCAGTGGACCCCAACTTAGTTGGATAAGGCTTTAATGATGATGAATAATAAGAAATACAAGATAGCAAGGCCAGGCCTATATTGTTCAAACCCGGCCTTCAAATTGGTGGGCTTGCAAAAAAAATTTGCAAGCCCAGCCCTTATGCTTTTATAAAAAAAATGAAAGCCTCTTTTTGCGGGCATTTTGACGTCCAGGCCGGGTACCCTCACAAGAGGGCCTAACTCACTGCCCATTGAGGGTAGGGTAAGGGCTGTCATGCATGCCTTGGCCCTTTGATAACCTATGGTCCATGAAGTACAATAAGTGGCTGTGAATTATTCATTTACCAAAGGTCAACTTTAGCTAAAATTTATAAACTACTAATAACATCTACATCATCAATCTTGAAGTCCTCTATTTACACTATGTTTGGGAAGTGGGGAGGGGAGGGGAGGAAAAATTAATTTTACATCCTCTTGTTTGGGAAGGGGGGAGGGGAGGAGAGACAAAAGGACATGCAGTTCAGTAATTTGATCCTGAATTCCCTTTTTCCCTCATATTTTTCCCCCAGTTTTGAAGGAAAAATTTTGAAGTCAAATTTCAAAAATTTTAGCCCCAAATTCCCCTCCCCCACTTTCCCTCTCCCCTTCCCAAACACCCTCAATTTCAACATTCCCTCCATTTTCCCCTCTTTTGTTTTCCTTCCCCTTATTTTACCTCCTTCCCAAACTATACCTTAGTGTTAAAAATTGTAAATTGAGTTCCATTGCCGAAAATCAACTGCTACATATATATTTACTCATCTTATAGCAAATTCAACATAAAAAACATTTTCTAACAAACCCTTGTCAAATGATCTAAACCTTTATTTGTGTGTCTCAACTTGTATTTAACAGTTTAATATAGTCAAATCACACCTCTCAATCATTTTGATCTTTTGAAGGCCATAAGTAATAGCCCATATCTATAAATCAGGCCCATATGTCCATACATGCCGATACAGTGCACAAGGATCATGCCACAAATTAAGCTCACAAAGATTGCAAGATCATCAAGGCCAACTCATACAAGATCAGATTCGATTACACGTGATTCTCAAAGATGAGATCATATCACATGTAGCATCTTGGGATTCCAAGGTTGTAATTAGCTTAGTTAATTGTGCTTTTAGATAATTAAGCTCATATATAAGCCAAATAGGTCCGATTAATCTTTAGGATCACGTGGGCAAAGTTGGGTTGATATCCGAGCCATTTGGGTATAATAGGTATGTGTGTCGCTGTTTCCGGAAAGTTCCGAGGGCTTTTTAGTATTTTTCGTTTTTCGATATTTTGGCACCATCGAGTAGATTACCTAATTTTTCGGACTTTGTCCTTCTGTTGCATCTCGATCCGGACCCTTGAACCCGACCCAAAACATAACCTGACCCAAACCCAACTAAGCTTATTTTATTACTTCCCTAAGTCAAACCCCTCCCCACCTTTATCCCATGCGAACCCCACCTCATTCGCATCATACCCCTCTTAACCCACGCGTAAACCCCATCCCATATCCCATTTCCCATTTCACTTCCCCATCTCCTTTATTAGGTCACGATGGAGACCCCCTTCCCCTTCATTCCACTCCACAGCAGTAGCAGCCCCTTCTCTCTCTCTCTCTCTCTCTCTCTCTCTCTCTCTTTCTCTCTCTCCCAGCCATGCTGCCCCACTATCTCGGCACCATCACGGTTGTTGCCGGACCCACTTGCGCCGGCCACCATCGAACCCAGCCCACTCCATCTCTCTCATTTCTCTCAATCCCCCTCTTCCCCAGCTCACTGCCGCCCCATCTCTCTCTTTTTCCTCTTTTTCCTTTTTTCCTTTCCTTCCCTATTTCTCTCTTTCATTCTCTCAGTTTCTCTTTCTTCCTTTGTTTCTCTCTCTCTCTCTCTTACTTTCCTCCCTTTGTTTCTCTCCTTCTCTCTTACTTTCCTCCCTCTCACTCCTCCCTGCCAACATGAATAAAGCCCCCCACCCATCTCACCATCTCATTTCCTCTTTCTCTCCACTCACTGTCAACGTGAGTTGACTTCTCCCCTCCCCCATTTCACCATTTTCCTTCTCTCTCACTCCCCCTGCCAACGTGGGACACCCCACCCATATCACCCATTTCACCATTCCATTATCTGTTTCTTTATTTCTCTTTTTTTCTCCATTCTTTCTTTGTTCCGTCTTCTTCCTTCTTCTTGTCAATGGACCACCAAGACCCTCCATCACCACTAATTTAATGGGCCACTAATCAAGTGGGCCCCACAACCCCCACAGCCTCTCCACCTCAATTTCAGTTTCTCCCTCTCTCTTTGACCTTGCTGGAAATGGACTGCAAAGGCAGCCCCATCACCTCCGATCGTCACTATCATCTCCGCATGGACCCCGCGAGCATCTCATTCTCAATTTGCAAGCCACCACTCTATTCCCTTCACTGTTTGGTAAGCTCTTCTTCTCCCTGGGTTTGGTTTTTATACGTTGGGTGTAGAAATGTGTTTGGTAGCTTAGAGCTTCCCCTCTAGTGATTTTATATTTAATTTAGTTTTATTTTGCTATTTATCCCTTAGGCTAGGTTTGTTGGGCTATGGAGCTAGGATTTGTGGATTTGTGCAATTTCGACCAAAGGCAAGTAGATATTTATATATGTGCTTAGATATGTTTGTCTCTCCTTTGATTCGATGATTTAATGATGATTTAGATGACCACATGCTCATTGATGTCTTTGATTTTGGAAAACATAATAATTAGATCTATATGTTTAATGAAATGGATTCTTAAATGGAATGGTTCGAGCGTGATGGATACTGGTTTGAATGGATTGGGAGGAGGTTGGATGTTGTATGTGAAGAGGGTTAGGCCTTATTCTTGTGTTTGTCTGCATGTGTGGATGAAAAGGGAGTTTCTCCCCAACTCAGTTCAGTTACAGAAGCTTGATTATGTTTTCTGAAACCACGCGGCAACACAGGTATATAATCAGGCTTCAGGAAGCCTGACTACTTAGCCAATTCCCATTTATGTTTCAACTTTGACTGTGTACCCGGTTGACCGGATGTCGACCGGCTATGAAAGAGGTCGACCGACCCTGTTTGAGGTCGACCAGATGAGCTGTGGTTCTTTCTTAAGGGCCTCTTTGACTTAGAACTGGATGGATTTAGGTGGGACTTTGGCTACCTTTTTTGGACTCTTTTGACTATGTGTGAGGATGTTTTGAGCCGACATTCTTCACGATTATTCCGGTTGTATCAGAATCTAACCTAGCTCAATCTTGAACGGTACGGGACAACGGGATACCCCTTTTATATCTATGCACGAAGTTTGTTTGTTCGGGTATCGTGAACCCTAATCCCTTTCGGTGACTAAGTAGGTTGTACGATGCTTCGCGATTAACATTGTACTTAAGATTGGATTGTCTATCGCTTATGATTCCGAATTGTACCGTCTGAAACTGTCTACATGTAACGAACATGTTCATTAGTTCCGTTTGCTTTACTTTGTTTGGGATCACATTGAGAACTTAGATGATGGACTTAGGATCCCTTTTGATATTCCATTTGTTTCGAAGTTTGATTGAAGTGTTGAGGCTAGGCGGCTTTGATTGTAAAAGCTTGGTGAGAACTACCTATGATGATGATGCTTTGAAGAAGTTTGATGCTTGAAGAGGTTCGATGATTTTGACATTGATTTGATGATGGAAAGGTAGTTTCTCTTTTGACTAACGAATCTTGCTCAAGCAGGAAAGTCTAGCCCCTCACTATTGTGTATTTAGGACTCTTGTGTCAGGCACTACTCAACTGTTAACGCCCCACACATTTGGGGCACCATCCGTGTGAGGACTTTGGATTGAATGTCTGCGCATTACGACTTTTTATATTTTAGATGGATGTACACCATCAGATACCCGTTCTGAAAGCAGTATGATGTTTTGTTTTATTTAATTTGTTATGAAGGGTATCATCTAATTGCTTGTCAGGTTCTTATCCCGTGCCTATAATTGCTTACCACAACTCTCATGTTGAGCCGGGACGGACAAGTGGAACTATCCCATAGTAATTAGCATATGTGGACTGCCTATTTGTTTAGATATTTGTTAGTATGTTCTATGATTCGAATACTATACATTTCTTACGATCAGAATGCTATGTATTTCTATGATTTTGTCTACTCGTTTACTCTACTTCATTCTGCATATCTATTGATGTTTTATATTTATATCTGCCTGCCAACCGTCGTGTCTGATGTTGCACTTGGTGCATAGGTATCGAGTACATTTACCTTTAGAAAAGTGGAGGCGTTGCTTCAGGCAGTTTAGCATGATGGTGAGTACAAGTTGTGTGTTGACGGTATTGTCGTCATGACCAGCATATGAGTGCCTTCATACTTTCGTTAGTTAGTATTTATTCTCTTTTGGCTTAGGTTTTGATAGAAGCCGTTAAATAATATACTTTTGTTATCTTTGCTAAACTTAAACTATAGAAGAGAAAGATGTGCATATTATGAAATATTTTATCGTACCATTTGTTTAATACGATGTTCCGCTGTGTTTTACGGTTATCGAGAAAATATTCATACCTCACCGTGGACTTCGATCCTATGGGATATGATTGGGGTCAGGTTGCATTTGATTAATATTGGAAAATTTTTAATTAGCCCTAATCTCCCGCATAACCCCAGTTTCAATTTTAGGGGCGTGACATCACATATGATCCATATAAGAAAAGAAATCAGATTCAATATTCTGTATACTCATGTAAATCTCTTGTATTATTGTTCTCCACTCATTGTATACACAAAAGTATACAAAGATATATATAACTCAACCCAACTCATATCTCAACAACTCTCTGTGTTTTAATCAGGATCTTCTTACAATCCAACTCAACACTTCACAGTTCAGGTGAAGATGTCTCAAATGAGTTCCTCCTCACCAAGAGGCAGCTAATCTTGCTAGGGTGGAAATTGGCATCATCAAAATCGCATAACACAAAATCAGGCCTATGAAGAGAAAGGTTCAGCCGATCTTCGCCTGTAACCATTCCTGAGACATCAAGTAGAACGCTCCATGAATTTCGACGAGCCTCTGAGACCCATTGCAATGTGTATGCAGTCCCCACCACATCGGCCGGATAAGAGAACAATCGATTGAGACTATGTTTACACTTTGTTCTAAAACAAGAACTGAGCTGCGACCCTTTGATCCTCAGATCAAACCAGCTATTTGGTACCGGAATCACCACGGATTGTTTCAAATTCGCAAATTCTCTAATATAGTCCCTGCGAGAATTAATAGCTGTCATGTAGCAACTGTGCTTGTCAAATGGGTAGCTCTCTCCCACCAACATCATTGCATCCTTGTAACTCGGAGTGAAGATGACTAGGTACTCATCCTCTGTTAGCTCAAATTGTTTTAAGATATGGTTTTGAGCTAAGATTTCAGGAACTGATTTGAAGCTGCTATCAGGATGTGAAGATCTTCGTTGGAGTATGTCGAGAAGCTTAGATGTCATCAATATGATCTTTTTGAGAGTAAAGTGACCTCGACCACCGAAGAAAATTGAATTAAAGAAGGTAGGGCTTCTGGATTTCGATTTATGGTCGGCATTGGTCTCTCCACTTTCATCATTGGGAGAAGGAGTGGAGAGACCGGTATTTACCATATCGTCGATGATGCCATTTTGATACTGTGGGTATTTTGCAACGATGTATTCTTCAGCGTAGAGCACTTCGCCTGGGGTGCTTGGGCGTGACCATCTAAAACCAAGTTGGCCGAGTGTTGGTATGGCTTCTGCTAATATGTGTGGAGGAATGACTGTTCGTGACCTCTGTTCTTGTTCAAAATTCAAATACAAGGTGGATAACTACCAGGATACAACCCCATCTGAATCTACTTTGAACTACAATAACAACACATGATGATAATGATGATGTAGCAGGAGCAACAGTTACCGGACTGGTTTTTATGATGAAATCACAGTTAAGCTATCAAAATGATGGAAATATAGATGGACCACGTACTTTATGATGAATATCACGATAGGGCCATCCAACTATAAAATATCCATAAGCTCAAAAAATGATGTAATCGAGATGGACCACCTCAGTGATGGAAGACACAGTGGCACCAAAGGGACAAAGTTTAAGTTGGTCCATTCAATGAGAAATCCCAGTGGAGCCATTTACTGAGGGGGGGATTGGGGTTTGACCATTCCCATCTAATCAACATCAATACCAAAATGCTAAGGAGACAAAGTGAGATTCGAACAAAAGACCTGAAGGAACATCATAGGTAGTTACTTTCCTTCTTTTCTTTTTTTGAGATAAAATGGAGAGAAGTTTTTTGAGAGACTAAACTGAGTGTGTTCCTTTTTTCCTCAACATTTCTAAATTTTCCTCTTCGTTTCACTCTCTTCCCAATAAACCTCCTAAATGTGAGAAATCTGAAACAACCAAATGCACGTCCTACTATTTTATGGGACATGGACCAATTTTACACTATTATGAGTTGGCTCCAACATGAGATTGAGCTCATATAAGAAATGAATAAAATATCAAGAAATACAAGTATTTTATACATTGGTGCCCACTTTCTCAAATATGTAAATGCGGTAAAGTGAGATTAGGGAAATAGAGAAAGTTAGATATATGACAAATACTTTGACCTTTTTTTTTTTTAATTTGATTTATGTGATATGAACAAAAATCAGGTTTGAATTTGAAAGAAATCAAGCTTGATTTTGAGTAAAAATCAGGTTGAAGTATTAGGTTGGTTCGGATGCTTGCATTAACCTTAATAATAGTCACCAAAAAGCTAAACATGAAAAAAAGAAAGGTGTGTTTTAATCAGTGGAGATGAATGGTTGTCATGAGAGAGTTTTGTATTTTTGCTTCAATTGAAAATATTAAAAAGTAGATCTACTTTTGTTTATACACAGTGTAATGCGCAATCGGTAGTTGGGGCCTATCCGGGCTCTACGGATTATGGGACATGGGTGGGATGGAAAGATTCCTCATGATGGACTTAATTATCAGAAATACGGTCAATACCCCTTGACCCATGACCCACAAATTTAAAAACTCTGTATTAAAAATGAAAATTGACCCTCAATAATTCAACACTATAATCCATTTGGTGGGTGCAAACCCTAGAACTCGGTGATTATCAGGGGGATGCAATGTATGTGAATAGTTCGGAAGGCTATAAGGTTGTCCCATTGGAAGTTCTCACTATAATAAGGTGAGATATGAATGCACAAGAAGATTTCACACACACACACATATCCAAGAAAGTAGGCCATGATGTATAAACTATGTGTTTTTGATATTTTATTCATATACTTCATACAAGTTGAACCTCACAATGGTGCCAACTTATAATTAACTAAAATTTGGTACAAGACCGGGATGTGCATTTAAACGGTTTAGGTTTTCAATTAGTGGGCCCCATTGGTAGGAGATTGTCGAGAAGAGAGTGAGAAAAAAAGTGCAGTTTTGGAAAGTAAGTGAAAAGAAATTGGCAACTTGCTTTTAGTAAAAAAAAAAAAAAAAACTGTCCATTCTATCCGAGGGAAAGAAGGAATGTAAGTGACTATGACGTTCATTTGTTTCTTCGTTACAAATGTATCTCATCTATGTGGCACTAGCTAGTATTCTAAAATGGTAAGAACGTCTCCCTCCTCCCTCTTGTCTATCTTACATTCTATTGAGATTCATAATCCAGAGATGACACTAATTATGGTGGGAAAACATTTGATTGAAATCCACTATTCCAGTGATAAAGAATTTATACCACCTTGTGAATCATGAAAAAATGTATTCCGATATGCAATAGTGGGTATCAACTGGATGGGTGAAACTTGACCCACACAACAACTCTATGAACATGGTGATATGGGAAACCCACTTCACTTGAGCCTGTTATCAATGAAAAGGAAAATGCTTATTCTCAAGAAATGATTTGGATTGTTTAAAACAAAACTCATAAATAAAGAGGAAGCTCTAATTAAGTACAGATATATACAATTTTCAAATTACCCTTGTCATGGATTATGAGAAGTTATTAGTCGAGAGGATCTGCTCACACCTAAAATGTACAAGGATCTTATTTATGAAGTCTGAGACGAGCCTAATATTTCTTCCTTCACTTTCGACCAATCTTCTTTTCCATGGTGAAATTGGCATCCAAGTATATCCAAATCTCCATAAAATAACCATTAGCTAGCTATAATGATAAATGTTAGCTCATTATATACAAGAAAAATATCATCAACATACAAAAGTATGAAAAAAAATGTTGTTTTGACTACTTCTGCAGATACAATGGTTTTCATGACACAGTAAAGCTAGATAATTAGTTCATTTCACCAAGTAACATCTCATGCTAGATACCCAAAGGATTAGAAGGATTAAATTGATATTTCAAAAAACTTTTGTTAGCTAGCACATTTTATTTGCATATCTAGTTTAAGGATGGATGCACATGAATATTTTCATATATATATATATATATATATATATGTATTGCTCTTTCATTAGTAGAAACAGACAATAGAATCATTGGTCTCGTTTTCATTTAAAGCTGAGAAATAACACTAGGTTTAGTATCAAATGGTTCTTTTAAGGCCACTTTTCTCAATGGGTTCCTATAGGCAAAAAATTGTCTCCCACGCAATATATATATATATATATATGGAGATGCTCCTATGAGAGCATCTCTCACCTTACTATGAAAGATAAAGTGGGGGCTCTCACAATTAAGTTATTGGCATTGGATATGGATGTAAAGGAGCATGTTTTACCTTACTATAAGAGATAGAGTAGGGGCCCTCACATCCATATCCAATGGCAACAACTTAATTGTGAGGCTCATAGGAACATCTCTCATATATATATATATATATATATATAGGGCCAGCTCTCTTATGCTGAAACAGTGCTAGAGTGCTGGTCACACAAATCAAAGTTGATTATCATTATTTTTTATATGATGATCGTCTCCAAATCAAGATAAATCCAATCAGAGTTGGGTTTGTCAGTTCCATCATGCAAAAAATAAATATAATCAATTTTAATTTGTAGGACCAGCAGAATTGGGTTTTTCAGTTCCATCATGCAAAAAATATATAATCAATTTTAATTTGTGGGACCAGCACTATTCCAGGTTAAGATAAGCTAAGCTTCAAGGTTAGGAGAGCCCTTATATATATATATATATATATATTTATATATATATGGATATACTCCCATGAGAGCATCTCTTACCTTACTAAGAGATATAAGGCAGGGCCCTTTGGACGCTGTCAAGAGACTGGGTTAATATGGAGGACACCGTGTGACTTAGTATGAGGCCTTTTGGAGCTTAATGGGCTTTGAAAATAAAACCATGTGGCTCATAGGGCCAAAGCGGACTATATCATATTGGGAGATCTGGGTCGTTACATTTGGTATTAGAGTGGACGGCGGCTCTCATCTGAGGTTGGGGGATTGTAAGATCCCACATCGCTTATGAGGCTTCCTAGAGACTGGGCTAATTTTATGGAGGACACCGTGTGACTTAGTATGAGGCATTTCGGAGCTTAATAGGCTCCGAAACAAAACCGTACGGGCTTCTAATTAAAGCTAAAGCGAACAATATCATACGGAGATATCCGGGTCGTTACAGAACTCCTGTTTCCAAGTCTCAAATAAGGTTGTGGGCATGGTTTAAAATATTGTGTAGGGATGGAATAGCATATCATCCATGATAACAGCTACCATACATAATGATTTCGCCTGTAGGTACTAACCATTTTCTAAGATCTATATACAAGGAAAAGATCTCATTCTACTATGAATATGATGCTAAAAGCTGTGTGGGACCTACTGATCTTAAAAGACGGATCTCTCTACAAAAGAACTTCCTCGAATCTCACTTAAAACCAAGTACCTTATATTGTTAAATTGATCATTGTAGATTATAAGGAAAAATAGTTGTGTACTTCATATGATCAATTTAACGGTATAATATGGAGGCTGCCTAGAGAATGGGCTAATATGGAGGACATCGTGTGACTTAGTATGAAGCCTTTTGGAGCTTAATGGGCTCCGAAAACAAAACCGTGGGGATCATAGGGCTAAAGCGGACAATATCATATTGGGAGATCCGAATCGTTACATTGGCTCATAAGGTCACCAAGCCAAGTATTTTCCCAAGTTTAGCCAAGTTACTCAATGATTGACTCATTTGACACATCCAAATTAACTAATTTTTGACAAGAAACAATGACGTTTGTTGTTTTTCTTTTCTTTTTTTTTTCTTGGGCGTAAACAAGAAACAATAATGTTGAAGTACTTCGAGTTTACCTTATGACCTTTGTGGCTGTCCATGCTGCTTGATCGGCGGAATTGGAATTTTGACTCGGATTTGGAGGAGAGAAAAGAATTACCGACGCCAAATTTAGCCATGGCCTGATTTTCAACAAATGGAATATAATTAATTAGATTAAGATTATAGAGATGGGATAAAACTTTTAATAATGCCTAAGGTTGCTTTTGAGAATGGGAGCATTCTATGCTTCACATATTTAGATTCCTATAAGAAAAGGATATTCCAGCATTTCAACCCCTTTCATAGGAAACCGAAACTTCTCAACTGAAAAACTCAAAATTTCTTTTGTCGTTTTAAATTGCATGGAAAATTTGAACAATTTTCCTTTCTATAATTATATAACAGAATCAAATCTAAGAACTTTGACCCTTAATTTTATCTCTTTAATAACTCTTTGTTCTAGTTCAATTAACAATGGATTATTATTTAGTTAATTCAATGCAAAGAACCAGCCATAAGGATGCCTTTAATGGAAGGGCCAAAAATCCCAAAGGTAAAGACGATGGTGATAATTAAATAGCCGTTAACCAGTCTTCTTTTGTAAGTAATAAATCACACTTGGGAAAGTAAGGGTCCCTTCCCTCCAAAATTTTGACTTTCCCTTCCTACTCCTTTAAAACCTATTTTACTATTGATTCCTAGAGATCAGTACCAAGTAGACTACACTTTCAAGGAAAATATGAGTCTTACTATAGGTGTTTAGAGTTGTAGTGGTAGATTACCATCAATCTAGAAAAGAGTACAAAGAAGTGGGGTCTAGGACTATACCTTCCACGCCATATACCAGAACAGCTCCTGCTTGACACCTCTATCTCTCTCTCCCCCTTTAATCTGGTGCAAGAAATAGCAACTTCTGGAGAGTAATTAAAAGAGCGAAGTTTGGAGTAGGAGCCAAACAGTACACGTATGGTTCTTGTTAGGATGGAGACCTTGATTGTTTCCTTCTAATTAAATAGAAATATAATGAAACAGCCTAGAAAACAGACTGAAGAAGAGTTGTTTTGGCCGCTTGTGGGTCGGCCTGCTCTCAGCTTTGTAGCATACATAGGGATGAGTGGCCCATTTAGTTGGATTGAATTGATTTATGTTATTTTTTTTAGATTGCATGTTCTCAATTCAGTGGATGGTGTAAATAAATTAGTTTACTCTTTAATTGATTCATTACTTCATGCTTTATTCATGTGATGGATGATATTTTATTTTATAGTTGCACATAACATGATGGTTTATGAGATATTGGACCGAAACCCACAAGTATATTAAATGTAATCCATGTGTGTACGATGGGATTCACATACAGGAGATATGGATCACAACTATTGCACTTAAAGTAATTTCACAACCAGTGATGAGATTCGGCATTTCATCTGACAAGGTTGCAGTACGGTAGTCACTATTAGATAGTGTGGTTTGTCTCGATCATTAGAGTGTAAGACTCTAGATCATTGCACTGGTACATTGGATATACTGAAGGACCATATGTAGCACCTTTTACAAATTCGTCTTTGATTAAGGACTGCTTTCATAATTCCCAAACAACAGGCTCTTAATCTTGAGAGATTAATGGACTCAAGTTTCTACTATACATTTACTTTCAGTCACCAATGAGTGAGGGTCAACTGCAGATCAACACCTCAGTATCTTGGGTACATGGTAGTGGGACCGTGGGAACATATAATTCTAAAAATGGAATCTATCCTCTTAGAGCGAAATATCCCCTTGTGCCAATTAATGGATTTTTTTTTTTTAAGAGTGAGTTAGGTCTTCATTTCTTCAAAAGCAATAATATACAAAGGCGGATTGATTTTATCATTGGTAAGTGCGCACCCATCATGATTAAGAGTTAATCAGATGATACTGATGATTACTTTGATTAATTGAGTCACAAGGATGATAAAATGTGTATCTGATTCGGTTGGACAGATTAATCCATTAGATCCATGGGTATAATTGATGGAGGGCCTACTTACAGTAATTGAGAAGTTTTGGGTCTTCTTGTAAGTATTCCTATGACTGGAGCTCAAATGCATTTATATAGTGGAGTCATTTACAATTAACTATATATGAGTTCGGAGTTCACATCGAGTTCACATGAGATGTGGAGTCTAGATTTTCAGCTAAAGCCAGCTTCGATTCTAAGGAATCCCTAGTGGTCTCCATGCTAGCCCTAAGAAGAGGAGGTCACTAATCCAATTGGAACTTTTTTAAGGAAGGAGGAGTAGTACATATACTAATAATGAAAGTGAGAATTCTAATTATAGACCAAGAGGAGGTTTACCAAAACTTATAAATAAAAAGGAGAGGGTATTGCACGCCCCATGCTAATCCACACCCAAGGGCAGACGTCCAACTCCCTCTCTCTCTCTTCTCCTCTTCTCTCCTCTGGTTTTCTCAAAAGTGCCTAGGTTGTCTTCTCTTTAGAGGTCCCACCATTCTCTTTGAGAAGTTCTCAACAAGAGGATCATAGCGTGGAAGAACACAAGGTGCAGGAGATCTTGATTGTTCTTGCGAAAGCATTTCACAACAACCAAAGTAATCAACTCCTCGATTTGAACACAATCGGGCTCCTAAGGTAAAGATCTATATCATCTCTTCTTGTAGATTCTTTGGATGCACGTTGTTGTTCTTTTTTCTATCTTCTAGATAGTTTATCTCTTATCTTAATACATGAGAAGAGGGCTTTCAAATCTTGGGATTGAGTTTTTGGGCTCATGGGCATTTGATCCTTGCTTCAAGTGGGTCAAAAGTTTTAAAAACCTATCCATGAGGCCCACCTACTTCAAACACTTTTATCATCTAATTTAGTTTAAAGTAAACCAAAAATATCATCCGGTAAATCCTTATGATTGGTTGCAGTAAAACGTCAGGCCACTTACGACTTTGAGATCAAGATATAAAGGTTGTTTGTTTGCATTAAAATACGTAGGAACTGAATAAATAAGCTGGTTAAAAATAAAGGCTAAAAGTTAAAATCTAAAAATGAACTTCAAGTAATATTTTCTTTTTTTCTTCTATGTAGTTCTTGGTTTTATGCATGCCATGCATCCGTCAGCAAATGGCCTGACGGACATTTTTGCGAAGTCGGGGGTGGATAGAGATGTTCCTTTTCTTGCTCTTATGTAATTTGTAGTTTTGTGTGCATGTATTTAGCTCTTATATCTTCTCATACTTTTCCTTTTGTTTCACTTTATGTTGTAATTTTTAAACCATTAATTCAATTTATTGTTGCTGTTCAGAAAACCAACATCTTCTTTTAGGGAAAAGAATTAGAAGAAGTTATTTAAAGCTCTTTTTTTTTTTTTTTTTAATCCACCTTTGTCCTTCATTTTTAAACACCCTATGTATTCAATTCCTATCCATTTAAATGGAAACAAATAAGGCTATAATTTGAAACATAACATAGTTTTTTTGCGGAGAAACTAGCTTATGGAATGAATCTAGTTTCATGCTCAAAGCTAAAGTAGTCTCATTTGAATAACTTGCATACCAAGGGATTATATGATAGATCATCAACTTTAGTTTATATGTATAAAACATATTTTTTGATGAAAAAGAGGGTGGTTGCCGATCTTCCAGCTCTTGGTCTCTTTAAATCATGTGCCAGCGAGACAAAAGGAGAGATTAGTTTATTCGAAAGTACGAAAACAAACGAACAGAAGGGCCAACTGGAAAAGGAGACCCTACACGTCCCTGCTCAAGGATGACCCGCACAAATTGAGAAATGGTCCAAATTTTTTGTTACCTATTTTCACAAATTTGTCAACGGCCCAGATGGTTGGACATACTGCACTACCACAATTGGATCTAATGGTTTCATCTTCTTGAGTTTTTGGCATAGATTGACCCATATGTCCATTAAGATGGTCCATGTAAATGGATGGAATTCAGTATGCCCTGCATATGGTATGGAAATATTGCTCATCAACAATGTGATTAGATGGGTTCACCGTTTTCAATCTCTGAGTTAGGTTGGTCGTCCATTATGGTAGCCCAGTAAATGAATTGCATTCTGTTCATCTTACGGTTTTTTTTCATTTTTTTGTGTGGAATAGGTTGATCACTCTGGCCCTTCAGATGAACATAGGTCCCCAAGTTTGATCTGTACCATTTACTTAAACGGATTGACATGTTGAACTCCACCTTAATGATATGACAATCAGGGGTTGTCATTCTTCAATATAATCTTTGGCATAGATTCATCACTGTCCATTTAGATAGCCCAGTAAATGGTTGAAAATGTTGCACTCCAATAATTTTGATGGTTTTCATTTATTATAATTATTATTTTCATAGGTTGATCACCGTCAATCTACATGGCCCAGTAAATGATTATCATGAATGCATGTAATATATGTATATTTGTATTTTATAAGTAATGGGTTTCTTTTTTAATATTTTTGAAATTATTTGAAAAAAAAAAAAGAAAAAACATGACTCTCTCGAGTCTTCACATTGACTCTATCCAAGTCAAGTTTTTTTTACATCGGACGAGTCGAATCCGACTCACGAGTTTTCCAACCTTACTCCAGTCCACAAAGTAAATCTAATGGGTCATACTATATAGTTGAGGGCCTAGGGCTATATATAAACAGGTGTGGTTTGGTCAGGGATGAGCCCAATTTAAGAAACATAACCTGACCTGGACCTGATTTATCTTTAATTAGGTCTACGTTAGGTCTATGGTGACAACCACAATGTTATATATAGTTCTTTATTTGGCCCAGGTCTGGTTGACGGTTATAACTTTAGTTTATCATATATTTATTATTTATTCAGGTCAGACTTGAGTTCATCACCAGAACAGTCTGCAGTCTGCTAGGCCTTAAAAACTCTAGAAGCAGACCCCCACCTAGAGTGGTCCGGGATTTTCTTGCAAGAGGGCTCACCATAATGAATCCAAATTGCTCAAAATAATTAAAGTAGGGCCCGTACCAAATTAATCAAAGTAGGGCCCTTACTCTAACCAATACAGCATAATTAATTAATGAATCAGTTGGTTACTTGTGGTCATTTACAATATTTGTGATAGACATGGATGGTTGAAAATTCATTCATTGATTACTTGTAATCATCTTTTATGGGCCACAATGCCTGCAATAGTAAAAATGATTGAGAGCACGCACCATTGAGAGCCATTCACCAATGTCATAAAAAAGTGAATAGTCAAGGTGAAATATCCAAGCTATTCATAATAAACATGTAATATCCAAGCTATTCAGAATAAACACCCTCCCGTTAAGTGGTTTTCCTAAATTTTAATCTAAAAGAAGTTGGGTCTCACCATAAAATTGAGCACATTATATTTTTAATTGTATGCTCAATATAGTGGGACGAACTCCAATTTGAGTAAAATTTGTGGACAACCCAACTAATTGTTGGGTACCCAGTTGAATGAACACCTGGCTCAACAATCGCACACACACACACACACAAGCCACACAAATAAACAAGCTATCCAAACAAAGAATACAATGATTATGTGGTTCGGCAAAACCTCCTACATCCACGAAAAGAGATCTCATCTATTCCTCTTTCTCCCTCACTTTTTTTTCTTTGTGCTTAGGGTTAAGGTTACATTTACAAGGCTTTCTTTCTTAAGGCCCAAGAAAGCCCTTGTTACAATTACTAGACTACCCTTGAACTCAGTTACACCAAGATTAGCTGATAATGACTAATCTGGCTAACATGGAATCGAGACACAACTAACAACCTCCACTTTGATTCCGTTTATTCTCGAACCACCTTGACCACCTTGAAGATACCCGGTAGTCTTCATTTTATCACGTAGCTCATTGAAAGATACACCCCTACACCTGCTATGACTAAGTGTGGCTCCTACACCCCTTAGCCTGAGGTGCACCCACAATCTTAGTAACGTGACAAATTGCGGTCAAGCCCAAGCGGGGCTTGAACTTCTTTGTCGATACTTTGAACACCTTCATCTCTTTTTTTTTTTTGACCCAAAGCAATCGGTTCCATCTATTGTCGTCTTTGCCAGCTTTCTTGCAACACTATGACTTCTCGCTTTCTATTGTCAAGGCAAATGTAACGTTTCTTTTGACCCGGCCCAAGTTATTATGAATTCCCTATACTTTACCTTTTAACCCAGCGTTCCTTCCATTTTTTCTTTCAATTTCGGTCTACTGTTAGATATCTTCTTGGAAATATTTGTTGCACCATCTTTCGAATTTTCATGAACTCCACCTCAACTGACTTTTTCTACTGTTTTGGAACTACCCCACGTCCACCTGTTACTGTACATTCCCTACCAATTTGAAGAGACTTTTGACCAACTCACCCTTCATGATGACCATTGCTCCCCTAGCCACCACCTAAATAATCTCACCTGCTACAGTGCACTTTCATCACTTGGAGTCTAAGGCCCCAAAGAAATGAAGGTTCCTTGTAAATACAAAAATGCACAACAATCATGAGGGTTCGAATGACTCCATCAAACATCTCGATTTTCATCATTCCAATCCAATGCATTTGCATCTCGCGTTTTTCCATATAAGTAGATATTTTCTCATAAGACGTATAGGTTTCAACTTAAAAGTCCGGGATCAGAACCCGAGAGGGAGGGGGCTGAATATGGTAAGCCACAATCTAATTCAATTAAGCCCGATTTTAATTTCTCTTTACAATTTAGGCACAAGTGATGTTTATGAAAATATAAAAGCAGAAGTATAAACTTTCACTTAAAATTAAAACACCCACCACAACACAAAGATTGATAATGATTCGGCCAAGATGCCTACATCCACTCTTAGTTTGTAACACATCACCCAACTGGAATTCCGCTAAACAATAAGAGATTTTCGATTCATCTCAAAACAATTACAAATGCTTTTTAGGCTAACCAATAACCTTTACATCCATGAACTTTTCTCTTAAAAATGTGTCTAAAATACAAAAGGAGACAAAATGAAGTGCAAGAGGATGTGTAAGGACCTGTCCCTGGATGTTATTTTAAATGATTTTGTCAAAATGAGTAGAACTCAACTACTTTGAATTAGGGCACAATCAAGGTTCAATTACTGAAATCGAGTCACATTCGATAATTATTGCAGAATTAGGGCACAAACCTTGATTAGGGCTTGAATTGAGAATTAAGGATCTCTTTGTAATTCTAAGAAATTATATGGGTGTTTTTCTTAATTTTAAAAGATATGCAAATATGAGGCTCGTTTTATAGTAAAATAATTAATGATAGAACTTTTATCAAGAAAGTGTGGTCTTTTGGTGTCAAATAAGCATTAGAGGTCTGTTAGATTAAGCAGGTGTCAAGAAGAACAACTAAAAAAGAGTATTTTGTGTATGTATATATATATATATATATATATATATATATATATATATGCCCCTTTAAGGTTTCAATGATTTGCAAATAGGGCCCTGTGCTTTTATTATTTGTAAATACACTACAACAAAATACAGTTTTGCCAACGCAGTCATTGCGTCTGGAAAGGTAGGTTTTGCGTTGGCAAAATATTTCCCAACGCATTTCAGTGCATCGGCCGCGCGTCGGCAACCATGTGTAGCCAAATCCATAGCCGACGCTATTTTTAACTGTATTGGCATATTCATATACAATTGCCAACGCACTGCAATGTCGGTCAATATGTCGGCAAAGAGATGTGCGTCGGTAAAAAGTCCAACTTTCATGATTCGAAAACCATTTTTGCCAACGCAGTACTGTTGACACCAAAAATGTCACTATGTCCCTTCAACACCAAAAGCTACATGGAGCCACATCCTGCCATAAATAGGAAGGCGTCACTTCAAGCACCAGATCTTGTCATAATCAAACAAAAACTACAAGATCCTTCAAAGCAGCCAAAAGAGGAGTACACATGAAGTTTCGGGCCATTTCAACATCATTTGGCCTAACTTCACTCCTCCGACAGCCAGACTGGAGCTCCCGACAGCAACAGTGTCGAAGACTTCAAAACTTCGATCAGAGCCTACGGATGGTCCCAAAATACCTCCAAAAGGCCCCCTGCCAAATTTCAAGTCAAACGGACGACGTTTGACCCTTTATTAACTCTCAGGAAGCAAAAACAGGCCTACCGGCAGCGGAGCACCCTGGAATCATGGCATCCAAATTGGAGCTAATGGATCATCTCAAAATGACTCCAATAGGTCCCCTGTCAAGTTTTAGGTCAAACGAACATCGTTTGGCCTAGTTTCAAAGTTCGGCATTTTCCTCGAGGTGAAATCAAGCGAGCGACCCCAAAAGGCTTCAAAACTCAAACCAAAGCCCATTTGCGAGGCTCCCCCAAAAGGCTTCGGAGAATCGCTCCACGTCGGAATTCTCTCAGGTCATTTTCCGACATCAAACCAAAGCCTATGGTTTGGCCTAGTTTCAATGTCTTGACGACATCGTTTGGCCTAAAATCGACAAAAAAAAACCGCACAACAAAGTCTTCGGCTTTCCAGAAAAATAGGAAACTTTGTGCTCCGATTTGCGTGGCTTCTCGTCGGGTTTTCTTCAAGAGAATCAGGCCAATAAATGAGGGGAAATGTCAGGAAAAAATCAGAAGAAAAAAGAATGAAAAAAAGATCGAAAAACGGCGAAGAAAAGGCGACCGAACGGCGACCATTCAAATGGGCCCAAAGCCCATCGGAAACCCTTTTTTCGGGTACTTTTCGCGTTTCGAGTTGATTGGCCCCTGTGATTTTTCCAAATCTGATTTTTCGTGCATGAAATCCGTCGATCTTCGTCAACATCACGGATTCGCCGCCGAAATCATTGGATGATCATTAGATGCCTCGAAATCGCCAACCGGCCGACAAAGAAAGCACACTTTCTGCCCGCCCGATCGTGAAATCGACAGGACAGATGTTGCCGGCACGTTGACATTAATCAATGTCTGAAATTGCATCGCCATCCGACATCAAACAACATGTGGATCCACCGGCGATCATCGCAAGAAGAATTCCAAAAGACGCGGCGCGGCCCGCGACTCTTCAAGCGACTTGGCGACCAATTAATGAGGTTAAATGACCCGTTTTATGACAAGTTAATGCGGTCATTAACTCATTATTTTGGACGGCCCAATCAAAAGCAAGCAAATGGGAGTTACAAGTCAGAGGATTTATGGCATTAAAGCCATGAAACTCCTCCCATGATGGGGATTAAAGGCAATTAAAAGGCTCATTATTCTCCATCGGCCAATCAAATTCAAGGAAAAAGGAGTTACAAAACAAGTAATTTAAAAACTTGTAACTCCTCCCATTATGAGCATTAATGCATTCAATGCTCATAAACCCTCCTAAATGGCTACCAAAGGCCTATAAATAGGAGGGCATTCCAAAGGAAAAGGATCCGGATCTAGCTCTCGCTCTCCCCCGAAGAAGACAAAAAAATCCAGAAGGCCCTGCAACTCTGCTGCAAAGACCACCAAAAGGTGATTGAAGCACCCTTGGGGGGCCACCCCCCCAAGGACCTCCCTTCTTCTACCAACATGGCTAAAACGTGGCTTTTCAGCCCGTTTACTTAGCTTTTTATCGGATATAAGACCTTCTCTTGGTCTTTGTCCTTTAAAAATCTGAGGTTAAAAAGCCAAGCCAAGAATCCAAGCATCGTGTTCTCATCTGCATGGACGATGGAGGAGCCCATACATGACTCGCGACCGTCGATCTGAACGTGTCCCCACAATCGAATGAGAAGTCAGATTCCTTTTCTTGATTTCTATTGTACTTTATTTTTCTTTTAGAGACAAAAATCACAATTCTTGTCTTTCATAATGGATAAGACTTGTAAATCGCCTTTTACGGGCAAAATCGCCTTTCACGGCAACAAATGAAATCGCCTTTCACGGCATAAAAAAAAACCCCTTTGTCTCTTTTCTTAAAATATGTGTGCAATAGAAACTAGAAAAAGTTTCATTTCCCCTTTCTACTTGTGAAGGTGGATCTTCGGATCACCGTTTCTAAATTCCAAGTAGAAAAGTGAAATTGGCATACCCGTACAAAAAAAAAAAAAGATGTTGATACCCTTTATCTTTTTCTTCTCCTCCCTCCGCCGTACCCGAAAGACCCGGGGCGGAGGCAGCGGGAGAGAGGGAAGAATCGGGTCCATCAAGCTGGCACACCCGGTGGGACACGTTCATTTGAGAACATGAACTTAGATTCTTTGGCACCTTTCTAGTTGGTGGCCGATGTTGAATCTTGCAAAAAAAAAAAAAACATGAGATGGGATTTTTTTTTTTGTTTTGGAAATTTCTTTCTTTAAGTCTATTTCCAATCTTTCTCCTTCTCGAAAAAAAAAAAAATCTTCTCTTGTTCTTTGAATTCAGATCTGAGAAATCTCGATCTCCTCCCTTTTGGACTCAGTGCCCGCAGAAATGTTTGAGCACGTTTTCAGATTGGGAAAGGGACCGTTTGCTCTCTTTGATGAGTCGAAAAAAAAAATCTGATTTCAAACTTGTCAGATTTCAAAAAAAAAAAAATCTTCTTCTCTTTTGGATCCAAATTTGAGAAATTTTTGGTTTTCTTTTCCTTTCTGACTTAGGGCTCGCAGAAATTGTTTGAGCCCCTGTTCAGACTGGGAACGGACCATTCGCTCTCGCTGATGAATCCAAAAAAAAAAATCTGATTTCAAACTTGTCAGATTTAAAAAAAAAAAAAAAAAATCTTCTTTCTTTTGGATCCAAATTTGAGAAATTTTGGTTTTCTTTTCCTTTCTGACTTAGGGCTCGCAGAAATTGTTTGAGCCCCTGTTCAGACTGGGAAACGACCATTCGCTCTCTCTGATGAGTCCCAAAAAAAAAAAAAAAAAAAAAAAAAACGGGGAAGCATTTGAGAACACGAAAGTTTTACCGATTGCGTTCTTTAATCGAGGTTGATCCAAGAAAAGCCTTGTCCAGAGTTTGGAGACAGCTAGGCTGTTCTAGGTAAGGGTCCTCCAAACGGGTTCATTAAGTAATCCTACCCTTACCTGGGGGCTGATCTATCAACATTGGTTTCATAAGAACGAATCGTGAGAACTCGATGTATTCTCAAACCCTAAAAAAAAATTTTCGTCGATTTTGGTTCAAATTTGAGAAATCTGAAATCTTGATCTCTTCCTTTTCAGACTCTGTGCTCGCAGAAATGTTGAGCACGTGTTTGAATTGGAACATCATTTGCTCTCTTTGATGAATCCGATACTGACTTTCAAAAAAAAAAAAATCTTCAAAAAAAAAAAAAACTTCTGTCACGTTTGGGTTCAAAGTCGAGAAATCTTGACCTCTTCCTCCTCGGATTTACTGTGCTCGCAGAAATGTTGAGCACGTGTTTGGGTTGGAACGTCATTTGCTCTCTTTGATGAATCTGATCCTGACTTTTCTAAAAAAAAAAAAAAAAAAAAAAAAACTTCCGTCATTGTTGGGTCCAGATTCGAGAAATTCTGGTTATTTCCCTTTCGGACTCTGTGCTCGCAGAAATGTTGAGCACGTTTTCGGATCGGAGTGCCATTTGCTCTCTTTTATGAACCCAACCTTGACCTTTCAAAAAATCCCATCTCGTGTCCATTTCAAGGATGCGATTTACAACATCTGTGCCTAGCGGTGCTAGTACGCCCTCTTGGGTCTACTGTATTCGCGACCGACACATTTGTACTCCCAACCTTATATCATTTTACCTCGAGTGAGCCTCGCTCCTCGGTAATCTGAATTAAGGTTCACAATTGCTTCTAGCAGTCACTGGAACGCTCACTCTGAGCCTTTCATACTCGCGTTTAGAACAATTGTATACTCTATGGCTTTTTGCCTTCTTCATCTTGCTTGGCCGGGCCTTGTCCCCTCGAGCAAATTGAAAAGAAAAAACCATAGTTTATTTCCATTTATGATCACCACATTCTTGTGATTACTAATGGATCCGGTCTTGTTTCAGAAAGGTTTTTCAAAAACTAACATGGCAGCTTCGCTGACAATCACCTTCGACGAGAACAAGTACCAGCTGATGCTTCAAGAGAAGCAAAACAAATGCGCTCCTAAGCGCCTCGCCAGCGGCCGAAGTGTCACTTCCTTCGGTAACACACAGGACACCGGGTCGACCTCCTCTCCCCGGTCCATCGTCTTCGGGTCGCTGGGACCTTTCCCACTTCCCGCAGAAGAAACAACTCCTGCCAAGAAGCAGAGAACCGCGCCCTGGGCGCGTCACTACCGTGACACCAAGGGCAACCGCCAAGAAGACTGAGCCCGCGACAACCTCGCGAAACCTCAGCTTGCAAGAAACCAGGTCTACCTCAAGACTTGGTCTCCAAGACCTTCTCCAAAACAAAGAAGGTCCCAAAGATCTGCAAGGCCAGCATACCTGGCCCCGCTCAAGGAGAACCGGTTCTACCCTCTCTCGTACACGAAAGAGGAGAAACCAGCCCTCCACCAAACAAAATCCACCCAGCACGAGCCGGCTTATTCCTATATAGCCCAAGATCAAGTCGTGCATCATCAGGCCTCAGCGAGAATCTGTCAAGGCCTGTATTCCTGCAACTCGGCCCTTCATCTCAACAGGGGCCGAGCTCGCCAAATTTAAAGCTTCGCTGCGACAGGCTAAGGACCGCATCCAGATCCTGTCCTTGCCAAATTACAAAGAAGACAAGCTCGGCTGCTGCGCGCGAGGGACCACCTCCTTCGTGGCTAGAGCACAGCCCGAGCTAACTGAAGCTCAAATCGCTCGTCGTATGCGTCGCCGCGCGGCGTATCGGCAAAAGAGACTAGAGAAGCAAAGAGCCCAGCACTCCACGCTCCAGGTCTCTAAAAAATGGGTCGAAAAAGAAGCACCCAACCAAGTTGCTACTGTCCATATGGTTGGCAAAACCAGAAGGCGCCAGAAGTCAGCAACAAAAAATCCATGTCAAGCGACCGGTGACTCGCAGCGTCTCCGGGCGCGAAGACATAGAGAAGATTCTCCACTCCTTCAAGTCAAGGACACCGGAGCAATCACTCTTCGAGCTCTTCATCCAAAAGAATGAGCTCCAGCTCAGTCACCAAGACGATATCCTCATTCGACTCTCGAAAGATGAACGTCTTAGTCACAAATGCTGAGCAGCCTCCGCCGCAAGATGACGTAGCCGCACGCATCCAGCAGCTGGAGCAAGGACAGCAGAGGATAGAAGCTCTCATGGAGAACTTACTTCTTACCCTCCAACGTCCACCGAATAATGAAGCTCCTCCAAGTCACCACGAAGAGGAGGTAAATGAGTCACGCGCCCTTACCAAAAAGGACGTTGACGATATCCTCGCCAAAGCAAAGGAAGAGGATTCACTAAAGGAACACGGAATCAAGCCACCATATCCCTTATGGATGGACTCGGTACCGTTTCCTACCAAATTCAAACAGCCCACTCTCCAAACATATACGGGGAAGGGCTCGGCCAGACAACATGTCATCCATTTCAAGATCCTGACGGGAGCCATCGCGGATCAAGACGCCCTCAAGATCCGTCTCTTCGCAAGTACCCTAAAAGGTACGGCCTTTGATTGGTACTCCACTCTTCAGGAGGACTCTATCCAAAACTGGGCCATGATGGAGACACGCTTCCTAACTCACTTCAGAGGTGAGGATCATCCTGTGACTATGGCTCAACTCTGCAGCCTAAAACAGGGAGAGAATGAGTCGACATACGACTACATTCACAAATGGAAGGCAATGGCGTACAAATGTTCAGACGTACTGCCACAAGCGTCGCTGGTCGACATCTGCCGTAACAACATGAGAGCAAAGATACGCTCCATGATTATCGGCAACAATCAAAGAATCTGGGAGAACTCCTAGAAGCATCAATGGAGGCTGAGACGGTGATCAAAGACCTCAGCAGTCAGAAATCATCAAAGAAGGAGCCGACCGCCATTGCAACCTCGAAGCAAAAGAAAAAGGAGGTTCTCAATGTGCAAACCAAGTCAGCTCCGCAGCCACCAAAGAAAGCTGAAAACAAAGGTGCAGGTAAGAGACCTGAACTCTCTGATGCCTTCAAAGAACGAGTAGAAAAGAAATACCCGTTCGATGAAGATGTCGAAGAAATCTTCGAGGCTCTCTTGGCAAACGGGAAGCTCACCCTGCCTGAACCCAAAAGACCAGGAGATGTTGGCAAAACCAACGATCCCCGGTACTGTCCATACCACCAGATGATCTCGCATCCTCTCAACCAATGCTTCGTTGTGAGAGAAAAGATCAACGAGATGTGGAAAAACGGAGTCATCACCTTTGACAAAAACTATGGGTCTGCCTCCGTCAACATGGTGTCATATGGACAAACACAAAAGTCACCAAAGAAGAAGGTCACTACTTCCTTCAAGGTGATAAAAATGGCTCAAACATCCCAAGAGCTAGTCCCGTGCCCAACACCAGATGGACAGCCCATATGGGTACATCCCGATCTCCTGGAAGATGAAAACTGGGAGATCGTCAAAACAAAGCCGACCGCTCGACAGCGAAGGCAAGCCAGGAGACAACTCCGCAAGCTTAAACAGCAGGAGAAAGCTCAACCAAAACAAGAAGTTCCTGAAAAGACAGAAACTTCCCCTACCCCTTCACTGGGGGCAGCAGAAAAGTCTCCTTCCGAGACTTCGAGGCCGGCAAGGAAATTCACCCTTCGTGATTTCATGCCATTACTACTAAAGACTGAAGACATGCAGGGGGCATTATACTCTTGCAATTCAGTAATTGGATTCCCCATGGATGGGTACGAGTCCAGTGACACCGCCAGTGACACCGATGAATGGGAGGAATCCCTCGAAACAGGAGAATACTCTCCGACGAGGAATGGATCCCCCGAATCCCACCTCATGCCGGTGATCTGGTATAACCCTTTACAACCACAAGGATCTTGGTCTGATGATGAAGGAGACCAAGAGGTTGTTCAGGAAAATGCTGTTGACACAGCACCTGCCAATGCTCCGGTAGAACCCGATCAGGAGGAACCACAAGGAGTAGATGAAGAAGAAGATCTGGCTCCTATGCCTGATCTCGAAGAATATGCAAGGATCTTGCAGCGTCTTGCCATAGAGCAAGGACAAGATCACATCAATCAGCTTCATCGCAATCCAGAACCGGTGGTCCCGGAAAATCTACAGGAGTCCCCTCCAGTAACTCCTGAAAATGAAGAAAACTGCTGGTGGATGATCCCCTTACATCAGAGGATGAATCTGACTCCCAACAATCCGTTCCGGAGACGTTTCCTATTGCTTGCAATGCGATAGTTCGAGACGACAGCGCCTCTGGAGCTTCATCTGCCGAGGCCACAAACTCCCATACTACATCACGTAGTATATCCTCTGATATTACTACCTCGGAGATGGCATCTTCTCAACCTTCGTCTTCTGAGACTGTCACATCAGAGTACAGACCTCTTCTGGCTGACTACCTTGAGGGACGTCTCTACCGATGAAGTCTACCCAGTCAACTGGTCCCAGATGCCCAACCTCATGGGTGATGTCTGGACCAATGAAATCGTAAACAAAGAAGACAAATTGCTGGACGCTGTTCAGGACTTGTTCCCGGAAAATGCTCCATGCAATGCAATCACTGAGGATGGTAAGGTTGACACGGAAGCAACTTCAGCAAATGAAAAGGATCAGCCCCTCAATCCCAAGGGTGGACTTCCGAATGAAGAACCGTCTCCAGAAGCTCTCGAAGTTGGTAAAGGTACCCGCTCTGGCCGGGATTACCACAAAAACTACAATCTAACTTCTTCTTCTTATGTAAATCCTTCGGGACAGAATGTAAGCGCCCCAAGTGGCAACATTAATGAAAATGCAGGCCCTAAGGAGGCTTTCAAGTATGACTTGATTGAGCACTTTAGACACATACCTGCACGTCTGCACATCCTAGACTTATTATGAATGTCTCCCCAAACTCGTGATAGTCTCATTTCAGAACTGGAAAGACTGAATGTGGATGTCGACAAGCATGCCCCACAAGTCCTACAAATTGAAATGGACTATAGGGTTAAAAAATCAAATACCTCCTCAAAAGGAGAAAAGAAGAAGACTGAGGGATCTTGCAATGATTGCCTCTCAGTTCAAAAAGCAGCAAGTGCAACTATCGCCTTCACTAAGGAAGACCTCCTACTTGGCGAAACAAAGCACAACCGGCCCTTATACTTTACAGGGTACATCAAAGAGATGCCAATACACAGAGTACAGATCGATCTGGGTTCTGCCCTCAACCTTATCTCTACTTCGGCACTCGAAGAGCTGGGCATCCCGCCTAGCAAGCTGAGTCACACATCCGTGTCTATCTTTGGATACGATGGAAGCGCTCATAGGCCTATCGGCAAGATTAGGTTCAAGTTGCAAATCGGTGATCTTATCTCTGAAGTCACTGTTTATGCAATAAAAGACCCCCTCATGCTACAACATCCTTCTCGGACGCCCCTGGATACACGAGAGTGGTGTTGTTCCTTCAACTCTTCATCAGTGCATCAAGTTTGTTGGCGACGACGGCTTGGTACATCGGGTATTTGCGGACAAAAAGCCTTTCAAAGACAAAGAAGTCCATTTTGCAGACTCGCAGATGTACAAAGATGAAAACGAAGAAAAGGAGAAAGAAATAGCATCCTTTGCCGAAAGTCTCCAGAAAAATAAAGGCAAGGCTCCTCAGCAATCACCGGAAGAAAATCAACCATCCGGCAAAACCAAGGAGAGCAACCAATCTCCTTTTGTTGTCTCCCTCAAGTCTCCAAAGCCGCTGGTGATCACTACCAAGGCAAAGAAGACCAAACAAAAGCCTGGGGGCAAGTTTGTCATCTCCTTTGTGTCTATTATGCAAGACACAGATTCGGATTCAGAGACAGAAGACGACACGTCGTCAAGCCAAGCTGATTCTCAGCAAGCTCAACCTGCTCTCACTCCATTGGAGGCACCTGCTGGCATAGACGATCCTGCATCAGCTTCCTTCGTTGTTCCGACAACATCACCAGAAGAAAAGCCGATCTTTTTCCACAGGTCGGCGGCTTCTTCATCAAACTCTTCGCTTGAGCCTTTCCAAAACGAAGGTATGCCACAACTATCCTTGTATAGTCCAATGGTGCAAGCTATCATGAAGAAAATGGGCTATGACGCTCGAAATCCATTCTCCCGCCTAATGAAAAAGGGCGTGGACTTTGTTTGGGATGCTGAATGCGAAACTGCGTTCCAAGACATCAAGTCATACCTGACCAAACCTCCAGTACTGGCTGCCCCCACAACTGGAAAACCATTTATCTTGTACACAAGAGCCCTCGACCACTCTTTGAGAGCTCTACTTGCACATGGAAATCATGAGGGAAAGAAGCTGCTCTATACTATCTCAGCCGCATGCTGGTAGGTGCAGAGCATCGCTACTCTCCAGTCGAAAAAGAATGTCTTGCAGTGATGTTTGCTGTACACAAGCTACATCACTATCTGCTGTCCAACACAGTATACCTGATCTCGAGGATCAATCTCCTGAAGGTCCTTGTCACAAAAGCAGGTTCCCTCAATGCCCGATTGGCAAAATGGTCTATCCTCCTGTCACAATTTGATATTAGGTATGTACCACAAAAGGCAATCAAAGGTCAAGCTCTGGCAGACTTTTTTGCAGAGCATCCGTTGCCTGAAGATTCTCCACTCAGGGATGATCTCCCAGACGAGTCAGTCTACAACGTGGAGGCTTCCTTATCAAAAGCTTCCTGGGATATGTACTTCGACGGTGCAACCAGGATAAGTAAAAAAGGAAATCAAATATCAGGGATTGGCATACTCTTTGTTAGTCCCAACAAATACATGATTCCACACGCATTCTCGCTACTGGAACCATGTTCGAACAATGCAGCTGAGTACCAAGCCCTGATTGTAGGATTGGAACTCGCCCTCGAATCCGGCATCACAGTGCTAGAAGCCTTCGGGGATTCTCAACTGATCGTCAACCAGATGAATCAGAAATTTGAAATCAGGAAGCCTGATCTGTTGCCTTACTACAACAAGGCGCAATCACTTCGGCAAAAAATTGACATCTGTCATATCACCCACATTCGTAGAGGCGAAAACATCCGTGCAGATGCCCTGGCTGGGCTCGCCACCTCTATGGCGGTCCAAGAAGGAGAACAGATGCAAGTTACAGTGTGTGAGAGAAGGATTCTCCCTCCCCTCAATACACACCAAGCGGTTGCTGAGTGCCACCAACTGGTTGGAAGTCGGATCTCCATCCTCAGACCTCCGATCGGCAACTGGAGGGATCCGTTCATTGATTATATTATGTTCGGAATCCTGCCTGAAGATCCTAAAGAACGGGTAAGTGTTCAAAGACGAACCCCAAATTTTCATCTGGACATTCCTTCAAAGATGCTCTACAGAAAATCCTACAATGGAGTACTTCTACGCTGCTTATCACAACAAGAAGCTAAAGAAACTCTCAAAGAGGTACATGCTGGTCTTTGTGGAGCTCATCAGGCTGGTCCAAAGCTCTACGATCAGATAAAAAGGTTAGGTTATTATTGGCCTACCATGGTAGCTGATGCAATGCAATTTGCTAAACGCTGCCGACAATGCCAAGTTCATGGAGACTATGTCCACATGCCTCCAGAATGGCTACATCCTACAGCAATTTCATGGCCTTTCGAAGCCTGGGGTATGGACATCGTAGGTCCTGTCTCCCCTCCGTCAAGCAAAGGTCATCGCTTCATCTTCGCCGCTACGGATTATTTCTCCAAGTGGTCAGAAGCTTTTGCGCTCAATGAAATGAAGACCTCATCAGTCCTTCAGTTCCTGCGCACCAACATCATTTGTCGCTTCGGCATACCTAAAAGATTCGTCCATGATAACGGACCACAATTCCGTGATCACAGATTCTACAGGTTCTGCGACAAATACAAAATCCAAAGTTGTCCTTCAACTCCGTACAATCCGGCGGCGAATGGACTGGCAGAGGCCTACAACAAGACACTCTGCAAAATTCTCAAGAAAATGGTCTCTAGCCACAAAAGGGACTGGGGCAACAAACTATCCGAAGCTTTGTGGGCCTACCGAACCACCGTTCGAGGACCGACCCATAGCACACCATTCTCCTTGGTCTATGGATGCGAAGCTGTTGTCCCTTTAGAGGTACAAATTCCTTCCTTAAGGGTATCTCTACAAAATGACATGACGCAAGAAAGCAATGTCAAATTAAGACTCCAAGAGCTGGACAATCTCGATGAGAGACGGCTCGAGGCACTCCAAAGCATTGAGCTCTACCAAGCACGCATGGCTGGATCTTTCGACAAAAAGGTCAGGCAGTGCGCCCACAAAAAGGGTGACTTGGTTCTTGCGGTAAAAAGGCCGATGGTTTTCGCTCACAAATCCAAAGGCAAATTTGAACCAAAATGGGAGGGACCCTTCATCATCGACCAAGTCTTCTCCAATGGCGCATACGCACTTCTAAACATGGAAGGTGATAGATGTATGCTGCCCATCAACGGCAAGTTCTTGAAGCGGTACTACCCTTGAAGACTTCCTCCACTGGGTCAGAGCGACGCCTGCAAGGCCAAAGCCTATTTCTAGGTACTTGCTCGTCAAACCCACTCCTTTTGGAATTTTCACCTTTACGTTGAACTTTCAAAACAATGCTTACTTTCATCGTTTCATTGTTCAAAAGAAAATCAAAATCCAAAAATCTAAGTTTAGGAGCCTCTTCCCAAACTTAACCAAAAATTTTCGATCCTTGAACCCAAAATTCTTGGTTTGAAACAAAAATCAGGACTTAGGAATTTCCACCCTAGTCCGCCTTGCCTTTTACCGCCAAAA
Source organism: Camphora micrantha (assembly GCA_003546025.1). Classification (NCBI taxonomy): domain Eukaryota; kingdom Viridiplantae; phylum Streptophyta; class Magnoliopsida; order Laurales; family Lauraceae; genus Camphora; species Camphora micrantha. The sequence goes on along the minus strand of QPKB01000003.1, from coordinate 32,211,042 downwards.
ATGGTTTTAGGTCAAAATTTACGACCCTCGTGTCTAAAAACAAAAATCGGGAAAGCGATGTCAAGTCGATACTCGCAAAAAACCCATTGGAAGGATGCGAACCCCATTCGATACTTCCAAAACCTCAAAATCGCAAGGAAGCAACACCTCGTTGATACTTGCAAAATTTCAAAAAATCGTGGAGACGCAACATTCCAGTTGATATCCACAACCCAAATTTCAAAAGAAAAACAAAGGTTCGAAAAAACCTCAAATTTCAAAAATCGTGGGAGGCGACATTCCATCGATACCCGCAAAACAAAATTTTTGAAAAAAAAGCAGGGAAGCGACGCTTAGTCGATACTTGCACCCAACTTCGCGAGGAAGCGACATTCCATCGATACTCGCAACCGAATGAGCAAGGAGGCGACATTCCATCGATACTTGCAATACCATTCAGCAGGGAGGCGACTCTTAGTCGATACTTGCATTTTTGAAAACCAAAAACCTGGCTTTTACGCCAAAAACTCGGCTTTTACGCCAAAAAAAAAAAACTCGGCTTCCACGCCAAAAATCGGCTTTCACGCCAAAAATCAAAACAAAATCTGGCTTTCATGCCAACAAAACAAAACTTGGTTTTTCAAAAAATCCGGCTTTTACGCCAAAAAATCGGCTCTCATGCCAAAAATCCGGCTTTTATGCCAAAAACAAAAAAAATCGGCTCTCATGCCAAAAATCCGGCTTTTACGCCAAAAACAAAAAATCGGCTCTCATGCCAAAAATCCGGCTTTTACGCCAAAAACAAAAAAATCGGCTCTCATGCCAAAAATCGGCTCTCACGCCCAAAAAATCGGCTTCCATGCCACATCGGCTTTCACGCCACCAAAATTTGGCTTTCACGCCACCAAAATCGGCTTTCATGCCACCTCAAAATTTTCGGCTTTCAAGCCATCAAAAAACCAGGCTTTGTGCCACAAAATCTGGCTTTCATGCCAAAACAACACTTTTGACAAAAAGATTTTCACAAAATGATAACCTTTTGATCAAGATTTTCAAACAAACATTCCCATTCAACTTTTGCTTATTTTCAACAAAAAGAATTTAAGTAGAAACAAGGGGATACAAAAAAATAGAGTGCCAAATATTTATACATGGAGGTACAAAAAAAAAATGAAAGAAGAAAGTTTGTCAAAAGCTCAGTCCATCATAGTCTTCAACCAAAGACTAAGGTCCTCGAGCAGACTCTTGGCCTCAGCCTCCAAAGCTTCCAGGCCACGCTTCTTCAAGATGCCGCCATAAAATGCGGCAGAAAACCGCGATCCATCTTCAGCACGAGGGAATTCCTCCCAAAGAAGTTGCCATCGCTCATGCTCCTGAGTCTTCCTTCGGAGATTCCCGTCAACCTCTTCAACCTGACGGATCAGAGTGCTTTCTCTGGCACGAGCTTCAAGAACAGCAGCCCATTTAGCAGCAGTCTGTTCTTCCAACAACTCGAGACGCTGCCTAGTCTCGTTGATCTCCTTATCGAGGTGGCTCAGGTCTTTTGATAGCTCGATAATAGCCAGTTCGGTGACGTTCCTCTCCCGAACGAGCTGCTTCCGAGCCTTCAAAATCTCATTCACTTCCGATTTGACCTCGCTGGAAGGCTTCAGAAAACATTTCGTTGAAAAAGTCATCACTTGGGGAGTTCTTAGTCTTGCTCCACTTATCGCCCAGTGCAATGACTCCATCAACGAAAGCCTTGGCATTGGTGATATCCAGACCAACCTCTGCGCTGTCAGCAAGGATGTCTCGCACGTGCTTGACCATGCCAAAGCCAGCTTCCAAGTGACCAGAAGAAAGAGTCTCGACCCAGGAGCTCAGTACACTCTTCAACACCTTCTTTGCAAATTGAAGAGAGGGCCCAGATGAAGACTCGCCATGCTCCGCTGACTGACTGCCCATGTCAGACCGTAGTGGGCGATAAATCGAAAGACTCTTCCCAGTCGGAGCGTCAGAAGATGGAATATCATCATGTGTTTGCACTTCTGCCGCATCAAAACTGGTAGAAGAAGCCTCTACTTCTGGACCAGCCGCTGGTATTTCCTGTTCCGGCTCCGAGGAAGACAATGGAAACCTCTCCTGTCGCCTCACAACCTGCCAGAAGAGGAAAGGTATGAATATGATCTTGTCAAAAAAAAAATTTTTATTATCAAGACTATTGCTGTGTAATACCTTCTCCGACGACCGGTGGAGTGCTTTCTGTCTCCATAAGCTCGTCCGAAGTGTCGCAGAAAGCTACATCCATGGATGGCTCGAAGTCGTCAGAGTCCTCTCTGGCAAATCAGCTGACAAAAAAGGGGGGAGAAACGTCAGCAAAATTTAGCAAAGAAAAGAAAATGCCAAAAAAAGGGGGAAGTAAAGAAGTCGTACCAGGAGAAGATTCTGGGTCTACTCCAGAGTCCCTTGGCTCTTCCTCAGATGCCGTAGTCGGATCCGTCGCCGCCTCATCGGCCGGGGGCCTCAGGCATCACCAAAGTCATCATCCTCTGCAAAAAGAAAAGAAAGCAGTGGATCTAAACAAAAATCTCTCAAAGAACAAAAAAAAGAGAGAAGCAGAAAAAGAAAGGGAAAGGATCATACCATCGTCGGCTTTTTCCTCTCGACTCCTCTTCTCTGGAGGCTCTTCAGCATCCCTCGAGACCTCCTCATCAATGGTAAGAGGGACTTCCACGTCAGGAGAATCTTCGCACTGCTTCTTATGACGGTACTGTCCTCTCTTCCTCTTGCTCCTGCGGGTCGGTTTTACCTGAAGAACCTGCCCGCTATCAAAGTCAGGCTTCTCACCAGAGTCCTCACTGGATGTCCGCTCCTGCCAGTGTGACCCCATGGAAGTCCTCATTCGTTCCGCTTGCCTCCAAGCGTCGATTTCAGCTTCCTCCTCCTCCAGCTGTCTCAGGACCCTCACCAGGGTACCTCTTGCACAGCTCCAGATCTGACGACATCCCGGTCCTGAGAAAGCCTATCCTATGCTTCTCTCCAGAAAGGAAGGCCAAAACCTCCTCTCGCCGTGACGCCGTCTGATCTACCAAGACCCTTCCCGGAAGATTGCTTGACATTGAGCTCCTTCTTGGAAAGCCCCCGGTACACTGAGAAGCTCTCCGCGAACCATTTCGTGAAGCCAGCGGTCCGAAAGTGGGCAGCTCAGGATAGGAAATCATGGCGGGTACTGTCCTCCGCACTGTAAAAAGCCCATGCGTTCCTCCCGTCCTGAAGACCCCCAAAACGCTTCACCATGCTCGAAGGCGCTCCTACAACGCCTTGGAGAGAAGCCCAACGTGCAACGCAAAACGAGAAGGAACATACGGCTGGATCGTCAACAAAAAAGATTGTCGACGGTACACCATCGTACCAACACGTATGTTAAAAGCCATCCCTTCTCTGCGTTCGTCAAAGATTAGTGTCTTCCCGACCCCGCTCTGGTGGATCGCGGGAGACACCAAATCAAAGCCTTCTTCTGCAGACCGGGAGAAGCTTGACTTGAGACTGTCCCATCTCGACGTCCTGAACCGTCAATCCTCAAACTAGCAGACAAAAGAGATTCGGAAACGGCTTTCCCTCTAGCCACCGAATCATAAACGGTGTCATTCATCCTGGTGCAGTACCTAAACAGGTGGAAGCCCGGACAGTGGTACAAAACCACGAATAGAAAGATATGGGCTGAAAATACCCTATTCATAGGGAGCCCAAGCGAACCAGGAAAGCAGGCAGCCTGCAGTTCGGTGCATAAATAGGAGTAAAAGAGCAGGCACGAAAGCAAGCTGCCTCGACGCCATCTGACAGCCGGAAAAATACAGTGCGTCCTGATGTGCGTTCCCATCTCCTCCAGCAAAAAAATTGCCTCACCTAGCCATAAGTGAGCTCAGCGAGAATCTCTCCGCAGCGCAATGTCAGAAAACAAATGGCGTCTGTGCTTGTAAGAAAATCCCTCAATTTTCTCGCATAGCGGAGATCTTCTTCGGGTTCTTAGCCCTGGCTTCCTGGGACATACTCTCAGAAGCATCCCCACCGTCAAAGAAGTTGGAAGACAAAGAGCTGAGACTCCTCCAACTACTGCATCGGACTTTCGAGCCCTCCTTCTCCTTCAAAAAATCGTAGAAGGCGACGAGCTGAAAAGTACAGAAGCCTGAACTCCTCCGACTGCTCCTCTCAAGGACACTGTCAATAGGCATAAACTCCTCATAGAGTTTGCCGAGGATAGGCAGCCCGGTGGTAGCGCTCAACTCCTTCAAAGAAAAACCAATTTCACCGTTCGCGTGACAAACGAAGGTGTTGGTCTGCGGAAGGAAAGGACTCCAATATGGCCATGAAGGCCTCATCGGAGAAAACGACGGTTTGTCGGGAAAGCCGCGAACCGCATATCAAAAAACCCCTCCGCTGCCTCCGCCCCGGGTCTTTCGGGGTGCGGCGGAGGGTGGAGAAGAAAGATAAAGGGTTTCAACATCTTCTCTTTTTTTTTTGTACGGGTATGCCAATTTCACTTTTCTACTTGGAATTTAGGAAACGGTGATCCGAAGATCCACCTTCACAAGTAGAAAGGGGAAATGAAACTTTTCTAGTTTTCCATTGCACACATATTTTAAGAAAAGAGACAAAGGGTTTTTTTTTGAATGCCGTGAAAGGCGATTCATTTGTTGCCGTGAAAGGCGATTTGCCGTAAAAGGCGATTTACAAGTCTCATCCATTATGAAAGACAAGAATTGTGATTTTGTCTCTAAAAGAAAAATAAAGTACAATAGAAATCAAGAAAAGGAATCTGACTCCTCATTCGATTGTGGGGACACGTTCAGATCGACGGTCGCGAGTCATGTATGGGCTCCTCCATCGTCCATGCAGATGAGAACACGATGCTTGGATTCTTGGCTCGGCTTCTAACCTCAGATTTTAAAGGACAAAGACCAAAGAAGGTCTTATAATCCGATAAAAAGCTAAGTAACGGGCTGAAAAGCACGTTTTAGCATGTTGGTATAGAAGAAGGGAAGGTCCTTGGGGGTGGCCCCCCAAGGGTGCTTCAATCACCTTGTAGTTGCTCTTGCAGCAGGAGTTTCTCTTTTTCTCAATTGGCAGAGGTCTTCTGATTTTCAAGGTTTTCGAGCAATTTTCTTCTTCTACCTTTCGGGATTTTCGAGCAATTTTTCTTTTGGCCCTTCTCCTTGGAAAAGCCTCTCCTATTTATAGGCTTTTGGTGGCCATTAGGAGGGTTTAGTGAGCATTTAATTACTTAATGCTCATAATGGGAGGAGTTACAAGTTTTAAATGATTT